>JAANYP010006397.1:0-230831 GCA_020465985.1 Centrapalus pauciflorus | reverse complement strand
TTGTGTGGAAACTCAACGTCGTCGGCCATTATGAAGTCAAGGTCATTCTCAAAGATATCATCAGCCGTGCCATCTTCTCTTTCTACTTGAAAAGAAGGATAGTAGACTTTGGCTCTTTTGCACATTGTTATGGTTCGAAGTTTCTTTATCTTCGATTTAGAGACCTTTGACCTTCTTTCCCGGAGCATCAGTTGATAGTATTCGGCCTGTTCAGCTTTGGTAACATTTGTAAGTTCCATAAGTAGGCGTCTGCTGAAGGATCCAGAATTCTTTCTTAATACCATTTTGAATCATTCCTCTAGGTACGGGTTCTGAAACTGCTCCGGGGGAAACTTCTGCAAGAATTCTTTAAGGCCCTGAACGGGGGGTTCTTCTATTTCATCCTTTTTAGCTTCAAGAAGCTTTATGATAGTCCCCCTCCGTTCTTGTCGAATTTTATCCTTTTCTTCTTGAGGCAGTTTTTGAACCTCACCTTTTGTCTACTGGCCGACCCAGAAAATGTAATCCTTTCTAAATATACCAGGGCCTTCTGGAGTTTCATCAAAGCAATCGACCCTTTTGGTTTGGGAAGGTCCTGGATGTTCGGTTTGTTGGACTGGAGGATGGCTTGGGGATCTAGGAGGGCTTAGGACTATGTGGGATTCTTTGAGTGACTGGGAGCTTGAATGGCTGATAGGATTTCTTCTTGAGGGGCTGGTGGTGGTGAGTTCAGGAAGTCAAAGGAAGAGAATGAAGATTTTTTTGTTGGAGATTCAGGTTCAGGCTTAGGAATTAGTAAGGGTTCATTGTCGTCGATGTAGGAATCTGAATCAGAAACCAAAATGATTTCAACTTTCTCGTGAGCTTCCTCGAATTCTACCATAGCTGTCATCGGATCCAGTGGAGCTGGACCCTCGACCATGGGCTCGTCTTCTATTAAAAGGTATTCCTGAGCCTCCTGTCTCTGTTCCACTGACCCCTGAAGTTCTGTCCCCTCAGCGGTCTCTGCTGCCCCTATTAACATTACGGGATCCTCATGCTGAACCTTTCGCCTTTTCTCCCCCTCATGACGATCAGGGTCGTCCTGATCGTCATGCTTTCTTTTTGGGGCCTCTGCCTGAGGGCGGCATTGGAGTTCTATAACTGCCGACTCAAGGCGATCCATTCTTGAATTAAGTTGTTCCTGGACTTGCAGAATTAAGCGTGTAAGCGCATCGATCTTGTCCGACAGCTTTGAGATCTGATTTTGAACTGAATGGGAAGCTGGTGGGGGGCCAGCTTCGGAAGCGACACCCTTACCCTTGATTAGTGAAAGTAGGGCGGTGTGACGCTCCTCGGCAGCTTCCCTTTGGGCGTCCAGGTCAGCACGGTTAATCACGCAGGCAGCACGTAGAGCTGCCGTTAACATCTCCAAATTTATTGGGAGATGGCCGGAAGTGGATGGCGTTGATTGAGCCACTTCCGGTCTTCCTTCCGTCATTTCTGGCTCCTGTAAAGGACGCGCAGATCCGGAAGTTTGAGGAGCTGCCACAGAGGCAGCTCTTGGGGATGCCACGAAAGGCATCGTGCGGTGTTTGTATAATGGGGGATGGAATCGTGAATGAATGAAGTGCGGTCACATGGGGAGGAGTGTGACCTCTTTCAACACCGCCACTTTCCGAGTGAGAGGGCGATGGAGTATGTGCTATGGCCCCGTGAAATGAAGTGGTTTCCCTTTGAGGGGAAACCAAGTGGGTGGTGGTGGTTAGTTCGACCGTTGGACGGACGGTCTTATGGTGGGGAGTCTGGCTAATTGGGCTTAGTTCACCCTCAGATTGCACTTCCCTCGCTCACACGACAGAGACGGTTCTTTCTGAATCCGCTGTCTCTGCCGCCTCACCTCCTGCTTCCTCCCTCACCAACACAGGCTCCCCCTCACCAATACCCAGAGATTGTTGAGATTGCTGAACATCCACCCGAACTCCCTCATTCTCACTCATACTCGCCTCACCTTCGGATTGGCTAGTCTCAGACGGTTCCGACTGAGACTCAACCGGATAACACTCCTGAATATACGCCCTAACCCGTTCCAACTCCATTGACCTCAGCAGTAAAGATAGAGGTATTTTCATTATCGGCACTGTGGGGGCCCCCTTTGGCAGGGTTAACTTTTGAATTGCCACGGTGGGGTAGACGTCTGACTCCGGACGTTCATGGATATCGTCATCATGGTCCATGGCATACTGTATTATTAGCTGCAGAAACCGCTGAAGTGGAATATATTTTCTTCCTTTCTTTGTGCCCCTCTCCACATGGACTCTTCGTAACTCCTCGAATAGGAAGGCAGCATAATCCACATGTCGGTCAAAGGAAAAGCCTGTGAACATGGCTGGTACCTGAGCCGACGCCGAGTCGTGTCCGGAATGCTTGGCGGTGAAGCATTTGTTGATCACATCAAACAGGATTCGCCAGTGGGATTGAAGATTTTTTGTGCGAAAATCTGAGGGTTTGGAAAGAGGGCCATCATAACCCAGAGTTTGGATTTCAGTTAGGGCTTCAGTGACGGATGGGTTGGGATCAAAATGTTCGCGGGTTGGAAGGTAGAATTCGGCTGGTAGGTGAAGGATGTGGCGGATTGCAGATATAGTGAGTTTGACTGGAACACAGTCTATGGTGGATGTAAAGTGAGGTTCAGGGTCAGAAAGGTATTGTAGCCTGTTCCAGAATTGTTGCAGATAGATCTGGGGAACAGCTATGGCGGTGGATAAGGCGTAATAGATTGGATGGCGAGTGAGGATGTCGAATGCAAGGGTTTGGGGTTCTTTGGTCAGGATGGAAACGTCGAGCTGCCAGTTGTGTGGAATGAACTCGACAAACTCGGCGTTGGGGAGAATGGATTGTTCTGGGAGTTGGGCGTTATTGTTTGGGATGGGGGGATGGGGTACGGTAAGAACAACTGCTGGTTCCAACATCCTGCAAGGTGCATCAGAGTTAGAATAAGAAGACTCAACTGATAAGGCATTGATGTGAAGTCTAGATTAGTGTGAAATAGAAACTGCCTGATCTGTTTAGCATCGGGTCTTTATTAGTAGAATAAAATTCTACTAATAAAGTCCAAAGTCAATCATTAAGAGACCGATGTTAGACCAGACTTTTTCACTCAAACACTAGTCCTAACTCTAATCAATGGTGCACTTTGAGGAAAAATATTTTTGAATTTTTAAGGTTATAAAAAAATGCAAAGATGGAAAATTTTGAAAAATGTTAAGTGTTGGATTTCGGATGGTCCGAATTCGGATGTACAGTGTCACCGAATTCGGATCAGGCCGAAATCCGGATGATGCTTGAATGGTATGTGGGGGGGGTCCGAATTCGGATGATGTGACAAAAGTGGCCGAATTCGGATGGTGGTCCGAAATGCATGGAATGGAATGTATGGTGGTCCGAATTCGGATGGAATGGAATGTATGGTGGTCCGAATTCGGATGGAACCCATAATTCGGATGGGGACCGAAATCGGATATCATCCGAAGTCGGATGTACAGTGTATGATGAATGTTTAACTTAGAAACATAATGAACAGTTTTGAACATGCTTTGAGGAACCGAATTCGGGTGCACAGTGATCCGAGTTCGGATACACAGTGTCCGAATTCGGATGAACAGTTGTAGAATTTTGGAAATTTTTCTAAGGGACACATTCGAATTCGGTGCTTGGTCCGAATTCGGATGGTCCGAATTGCAACAGTTCATTAATGATGTTCATGCAACATGCAACATGAACAGTGGTGATTGTGACAAAAATGCATGAAATTACAGATCCTAATCTAAAACAACCTAAGGAACATTTTATGTAACTGCTACTAAGTATATCTAACACATTAAGCTACCTAAAAGTAAGTAAAACCGAAGCAAAAAGGCTTCGAAAAGTTGAAAATCAAAAACACAAGTTAAGATGTTAAATGCTGAAATAAAAATAGAAATAGGTTACCTGATAGTGCCGATGACCAAATAAGCAAGAAAAACGAAGAAAAGTGATATTCCAAAAGCTTGGAATGGCGGTAATGGAGGTGTGGTGGTGGCTGTCGACGAGAGCAAAGGAGAAGAAGAAGATAATTTTTGAAAACTTGAAGAAGAAGTAGTTGACCGGTTGACTCAAACCCTTTTAAAGGCAGATGGATCGGGTCGGGTCAGAGGATCCGCGCCCAAACTGATGATGGGCCGCCGGTTTTACAACACAACACACACACACAACTAATAACTTTTGGGTTTTTTAGAAAAAGAATTGAAACAAGATTTTTTAAAAATTTGGCCCAATTTTATTAAATCTTTTTGAGTTTTTTTTTGAAATAACAAAGTAAATATATTTTTGGTATTTTCTTTTAGTGTTTAAATTAAGATAAAAAATAAACCGAAATAAGATAAAATAAACTAAAATATTTTTGGCTTTATGATAAATTTGAAAGTTAAAATCTTTTTGGGATTTTCTGACCTATTAAATTAAACTTAAAATTAAATAAAAATATGACCAACCTAAAAATTTAAAATTTAACCACCAAAGTTAAAAAGAAACAAAGAATTATAAAATATCCTAACTATACTCCCCCTCAAATAGATACCTGTTCTTTTCCTTTTGATTTTCTGATTAAGCTCGTTAACTCTTTTAGCCTTATAAACACAGACAAACCTGAATATTGTTTGCATCCCACTCGGTGATGAACAATTCACACAGCAATTTGTCAGGATCATTAATTATTAAAAATGTACACAGATAAGGAAATATTGAGTTTCAATGTTGTGACACAATCCTTAAATTTAAATACCAGATATTTTCTAAAATAAAGGAATTTCAATCACGATTGATTGAAATATAATTATTTAAGACAATATCTGATATTTAACTGGAAGGCGGATTTAACATGCCGATATGGGATACTAAAAACTGAAAACGAGGTTCATCTAAAGCTTTAGTAAATATATCCGCAAGTTGATATTCCGTGCCAACAAAATACAACTCAATGGTTCCCTTTTCTACGTGATCTTTGATAAAATGATACCTGATATCTATGTGTTTTGTTCGAGAGTGCTGCACGGGATTGCAAGAGATGGCAATTGCACTTCGAGAGTCACAGTAAATTAGGATATTGGTGAGTGAGAATCCATAATCGCGTAATTGTGTTCTCATCCACAGCACTTGAGAGCAACAGCTTGCAGCTGCTACATACTCAGCCTCAGCTGTAGATGTAGAAACACAATTCTGCTTTTTGGAAGACCAACTCACCGGTCTATCTCCTAAAAACTGTATTCCTCCTGACGTGCTTTTTCTATCAACTCTACAACCTGCAAAATAAGCATCTGAAAACGCGGTAAGATCGAAATCGGTTCCCTTTGGATACCATAGACGAAGTTCGGGTGTACCCTTACGATAACGAAAAATGTGTTTTACCGCAGTTAGGTGTGATTCTTTTGGGCCGGCCTGAAATCTAGCACAAAGACATGTTGAAAACATTATATCCGGCCTACTGGCAGTCAAGTATAGTAAGGATCCTATCATCCCTCTGTAAGTTGTAATATCGACACTTTTCCCAGAAGGATCGGTGTCTAACTTACAGTTGGAGGCCATGGGAGTTGCGATACTCGTGCAAGAGTCTAACTTATACTTCTTGAGAATGTCAAGAGTATATTTCGACTGGTTCACAAAAATCCCATCCTCAAGTTGTTTGACTTGTAATCCGAGGAAAAAGTTCATTTCCCCCATCATACTCATCTCGAACCTGGACTCCATTAGGGATGAGAAATCCTTACAAAAATTACTGTCAGTAGATCCAAATATAATATCGTCGAAATATATTTGTACTAGCATTATATGTGGGCCTTCCCTTTTTATGAACAGAGTTGTGTCCACCACACCTTTATAGAAACCGGCAGAAATAAGGAAATTTGAAAGACTATCATACCATGCTCGAGGTGCTTGTTTTAAACCATAGAGCGCTTTATCTAGCACATAAACATGGTCAGGTTTATGTGCATCAACAAAGCCTTGTGGTTGTTCAACATACACCTCATCGTTAAGTTCACCGTTTAGAAAGGCAGTCTTGACGTCCATTTGGTACACTTTGAAATCTTTGTGTGCCGCGTAAGCCAAGAAGATTCTGATTGCTTCGATCCGTGCAACTGGAGCGAAGGTCTCGTCATAATCTATACCTTCTTGTTGTCGGTAGCCTTTGGCAACAAGCCTTGCTTTATTCCTTATCACAATGTCGTTCTCATCTCGTTTGTTCTTAAAGATCCACTTTATTCTGATGACTGTACGGTCTTTTGGTTTGGGAACTAACCGCCATACTCTTAGCTATTCAAACTGGTTAAGTTCCTCTTGCATTGCAACTATCCAATCTGGATCTGTCAGGGCTTCATCCACACGAGCGGGCTCTATCATACTCAGGAATGATGCGAAGAGGCATTCATTAGCAGATGCCCTACGAGTTTGGACTCTTGTTGATACATCACCAATGATTTGATCTGTTGGGTGACTTCGGGTCCATTTAATCTCGTGTGGAAGGGGTGCTCGGGATGGAACCTCTATGGTTAATGTGGGGATGGATGAAGATTCATGGTCAATGGTTTCAAATGATGGTACCACTGGTTCCGGTTCGATTCCCGAGTGTTCAGGTGAAGGAAGGATTGTTGGTATTACATGTGAGGGTATTATAGGAGTAGATTCAACTGCGGATGTGTCGCTGGATGATGTGGATGGATGAGGGTATGTTGATGAAGATGGAGCGGAGAAACTTTGTGGCGCAGTTGAACTGGAAGGATTACCTACATTATTGACAACATTAGACACACTAGCGTTAGGACCGAAAAATTCAACATATAAAGGATCAAACAAATTAACCAAATCAGAAGAAGAAAAAGAAATGGGGTTATTAGAAGAGTCTCCAGGCATTTGAGTAATGCGAGGTCCTGGTTGATCAACTTCGGGTGCCATTTCAGCCAACTCATCAAATGAGACATGCACACTTTCATTGACTGTTCTGGTTCGGGTATTGAATGCGCGATACGCCTTCGAGTTGGATGAGTATCCAATGAAGATCGCTTCATCCGCCTTTTCGTTAAACTTCCCGAGGTTGTCTTTGTCGTTCAGCACATAGCACCTGCAACCAAATACACGTAAGTACTTGATAAATGGTACTTTATTCAAAAAGAGTTGGTAAGGAGTTTTGTTAAAGCGCTTATGGATAATGGAGCGATTTTGTGTATAGCATGCTGTTGATACGGCTTCGGCCCACAAGATCGGAGGTAGCTTCGAGTATGTGAACATTGTACGAGCAGCTTCCACAAGCGTATGGTTACGCCTTTCCACGACCCCATTTTGTTGAGGTGTTCGAGCAGCAGAGTATTGATGCTGAATACCTTTGGATCGAAGGAAGCCCTCAACTACCGAGTTCTTGAACTCCGTGCCGTTATCTGATCTGATTGATTGCACTGACAGCTGCTGTTGGGTCTCGACACTCTTGATAAAATCTATGATTTCTTGAGCTGTCTCATCCTTGGAACGCAAGAACCTGACCCAGGTATATCGTGAATAGTCGTCAATGATAACCAACACATATCGTTTCCCATTTATGCTTTGAGTCCGCATTGGTCAGCATAAATCCATGTGAAGTAACTCCAACACTCTTTTTGTTGATGGTTCGGGCTTTGGTTTGTGAGATGATCGTTTCATTTTTCCTTTCTCACAAGCTCCACACAGATGGTCCTTTTCATAGCGCAATTCAGAAGTCCTTTAACCAATTGTTTCGCAGCTAGCTTGTTGATATTATCAAAGTTCAAATGGGATAATCTTCGATGCCACAACCAAGAGTCTTTTGAAGAGGCTTTTGATAGTAGGCAAATGTTATCCTGCACTATTAGCTTAGCTACGTCGATGGTGTAGAGGTTAGAGTTTCTAGAACCAGTTAGGATTTCTTTTCCATCCATACTCTTAACACTGCAGTTGTTAGCTCTAAACGTTACATCTAGTCCTTTGTCACAGAGCTGTCATATGCTAAAAAGCTTATGTGATAACCCCTCAACATAGTCAACGTCCTTGATGACCAGATTATTTAGAACTAAGTCATCGTATCCTTTGATATGAGCCTGATGGTTGTTCCCGAATTTTACAGTTCCGCAATACTGTTCAACAACGTTGGACAGCAATTCTCTTCTTCCGGTCATGTGCTTGGAGCAACCCGAATCCATATACCAAATGGACTTTCCCTGAAAAACAAATAAATTTATACAATGAAAATCTATATGCATTCAAACACATCCATTTTTAATTCACAATCAAACCGTGTTCTGAACCGAGATGTTCAGAAAACATGATGAGTTAAGACCGGGTCCTGGGCTGTGTGCACAGAAGCCAAACGTGTCGGTTTAAGCACAACCGACAAGCAAAAGAAAGGGTCCTAGTATAAGGTAACTAGAAGCCATTTCTTTGAAGAACGGGTCTTGATCAGAAGTAACCAAGAACCATCTGCATAAAGATCACACAACCTTGGGTACCCACCTCAATATGGGTCCCTTTTTGTTAGGATTTCAAGATTTATATGGCACGTGTACAGTTTTAGGAACCTATTTAGCATTTGTGTGTGGTCCGGATGCACAACCCTTTGGAATCCATTGAAGATTGGATTTATTGGGCTTTGGAACCTTAGGCGCTGAAATTGCCTTTGGTTTTTGTCTTTTTGAGATCTTTTTGACCGTTGCTTTGGTTTTGGGCCTTGGCAACGGACAAATCTCAATCTTATTTGGGGCCGATGATGCAACATTTTTTGTTTTCTTTTTCTGAATTCGTTTAGCAGGATATGGCACGAAAGCATTCATTTCAGGAACCTGTCGTCTATATCGAGTTGGACATAGATTAAATAAATCACTCAAAGAGTACTTTAAAGGAACAACAGAATTCAGTACATCATTACAAGCATTGTCACACACATTGTTACATAAATTGTCTTTAGAGATTACAGACATCCTATCTCTAGTAACAAATTCATTTGACATTAAAGCCTTCTTCACAAAAAAACTCGTAAAATCCAGCATGGTGGTTTTTAGGACTCTCCTTATATGATCTGTAGGAACAAAACGATTAGAGTCAGTAAGCATGGAAGATTTAGACTTGACAGAATTTTATTTTTGGTGGTGAGTGGGTTTCTTAAAAGACTTGGATTTGATCTGAGTCTTTTTAGGAACCTCATTTTTGAAAGGTTTTGAACACTCACCTTTGTAAATGATAGAAGAAGTTTCAGCTTTAGCCTTACCTTTATTTGATGACACACATGGAATTATTGTGGAATGAGAAAGTGTTTGTTCTTTTGAAAGATCTTTCAATTTTTGTGAAACCATTTCAAAATTTTCTCTGTAGACAGTAACTTCCACAGATTGTTGAAAAGATTGATTTACCAATTCTTCTTTTCTCTTAAGAAGAGCATCTTGATGATCAAGTGCTTTTTTTTGAGACGACTTCAATTCCTTTTCTAAAACAGTGATTTGTTGTTGAAGAACTTTTGCAGGAATATAAAGTTGAGGAGTTGATTTTACGGTTTCTGTTTTCAATTCAGCTTCTGAATAAGTTCACAAGAAGTCTTCCTCTAAAGTGGGTACTCTAGAAGAATAACTTTTGTTAAGTTCTTCATATTGAAAAGAAATTTCTTTATCTTTCCGAGCGACACGTTTCTCATTTTCTTGGCTTAAAACTTTTTTGATGACTTAAAAAAGAAAGATTTAAGACCGGCTCCCATATAATTCATGTCATAAAATACAGGTAAAACATTTTGTGCTTTTTCCAAATATTTAGGATTTTTAAAACCAATTCCTTGTTTAGAATGGTAAAACCTAGTTTCTTTGGGCTGATTTAAGTGGATAGTTTGTTCGGTTTGACCCCTTTTTAAAAATGCATCGTCAAGGGTCTTTATTCTTGAGTACAAACTTATCATTTCTTCTTCAATCATCTTATATTTTTCTAAACTGTCTATATTTTCCATATTTACCACATCTAACTGTTTTGTAAGTACAAAAATTTCTTCTTTTAAAGAGAGTTTTTCTTTTGATAGCGTGTCCATGCAAGATTCAAGATATATATTCCTATCCTGAACATCTAATTTTTATATTACATCTGTTTTATAACATTATGATTAGTTAACCACTTTGAATGATATAATTCAGATGATTCTTTTAGAGTTTGAGCTTGATGTTAAGCCTGTACACACCTTGCAGTTTCAGCATTTAATCTAGCTTGTAGATCAAGAATATGTGTGTGCAGTGTACATTCATTATCTACAAATAAATTATTTACATGTGCAGGAATGTAACAGGAATATACCTCATTTGACTCAGAACCAGATGTAGAGCATTCGGGATCGTTGGTTGTGGTCATCAGACATGCTGGTGGATTTTTCAATGTCTCCCCCTCAGCAGCATGATCTGAATTGTCAGCAGTGGAAACAGCACAGTTCTCCAACGCAATACGATCAACCATGTAACAGTTCTTGCCCTTGTCATCCTCCTCGTCGGAATCTTCAGCATCCCAGTAGTCTTCCTGGGCGACGAGGGCTAACGCATCCGTTCTTTTCTTGGCGGCCTCGAGCTTTCTCTCGTAATATGCGACGTCTCTGTCCAAATTGTTCTTACACTCCCGAGCAAAGTGGCCCGGTTTACCACACTTGTAACAGAGACGTTCATCTGCGGATATCGGCTCATCGGCTCTCGGCCGTTCATCTCTTCTCTCCGCCGGCCTCTTATCGGCGCGACGATGCTCTCGGCTGTCATCTCGCCTTCTTTCCCTTCTCTCGGGCTCTCTTCTCTCATCTCGGCGGTCATCCCTGCGATCATCCCTTCGATCGTCCCGCCTGTCGTCCCTTCGATCATCGCGCCTATCGTCTCGCCTTTCATAACGGCGATCATCTCGATAGTCGCGTCTATCGTCATACTTGCGATCATCCCGATCATCCCTACGGTATTCATCCCTGTGATAATCATCGCGTCGTTCATCCCTTCGGTCATCTGAATACCTCCGTGGACCGGTGTCATAAAGGAGTTGATTGTTAGTCTTGTTGGAGAACCGTCGCTGTTGGAGACGGTTGGTCCACAAGGCTATCTGTTCCTGTATAGAAGCTTCTTCCTCATCAAATACCTCAAGTGGAGGAGAAGCATACCTGTACTGTGACGACGAAGAACCTGGAGCAAAGGATGGTGTCGGAATCTGCGTGTTGGTGATCAAGGCGAGGGAATCATTGGGTTTCAATCCGGTGTTGGCTCATAGCAGCAAAGAGGCCAATTGATTTGCCATCAGCTTTTGTTGATCTACATCCCCTTGATACTTCTTGAGCTCCTTAAAGACGACATTGATTGATACCTCAGGAATGTTCAGGACTCGTTTCGTGGCCCGACAAGCAAGCTGCCACTCGGGGGCAACTGGATGTTGATATCATCCCTATCTTTCTTTATGTGCAGTTTGTTCAACTCATTTAGGACCGCACAGAACCTTGTAAACGTGGCTTGCAGAGATTCCCCGTCTTTTGCGCGGAACTTTGTAAACTTAGCCTTTGCCTCCTCAATCTTGGCAGGATCATCGAGATCTGCCCCCAGCATCTGGGCATCCAACTCATCCCACATTTCTTTGGCAGACATTTTGCTGTCTACGCCAACCTGAATATCAGTGGGGAGGGCCTGATAGATCAGATATTCGGCCCTTTTATCTGCATGCTGCCTGTCTCTCTCAGCGTCATTGGCCGGATCGCGTTCAACTTTTGAGGCTAAGACAGGGGGGTTAGCCTCAGTTCGGGCTGCTATCTCCCGATAATAGATTACGGGTCCTTCGGAGATGGACTGAAGCATCAAATTCCCAAGCGGTTGCATACCAACGAATTTAAGAAACCGGGATTTCCATTGTTCATACTCATCTCAATAGAGAACAGGTGGTCTGTTCTCAGATCCGAGTACGAGAGCTTCGCGAGACATTATGATGGGTGCTGAGTAAAAAGTGAAGATCTTAAAGGTGGAAACTGGACACCACATGGGCTGGACTTAGGACGAAAAGTACTGATTTCGGATGGAAGGGCTATTTCAGATGGAATGTGTTCGGGTGAACAGTAATTCGGATGGGTCAATGGTTCGGATGAAGTACTAATTCGGATGTGGGCCTAATTCGGATGAAGTTCTATTTCGGATGCAAAGGTAGTTCGGATGAAGTGATTTCAGATGAAAAGTGATTCGGGTGGGGACCTAATGCGGATGTAAACCTAATTCGGATGGAACAGAGGGACCTAATGCGGATGTAGTCCGAATTCGGATAAACAGTAGAGACCGAATTCGGGTGGTCCGAGTTCGGATGGTCCGAAATGGGTATGGTCCGAATTTGAAATTTTAAAAATTTAAGAACAAGTCCAAATTGGAAAAATGGAAATCCTAATCTGAACTTCGGATGGTCCGAAGTTCGGATGGGACCTGAGTGGGGTCCGAGATAGGCAGATGGGGGTCCGAAATGTACCTAAAATTGGTCCGAATTGGACCGAAGTGAGGTCCGAATTAGGGTGAAATTTGGTCCGAATTTGGTTCCTAAGGGGTCCGAATTGCTACAGTAATGGGTCCGAAATACAATAGGTTTTTTCAGTTTTCTAAGGCAGAACTGAGCAGAATTCGATTTTATCAGTTTTTAAGCCTAAAAAACATTTCTAAATGATTGATAAACTATTTTAAACACTTTTGGTGATTTAAAATAAACCAAAACACTTAAAAAACAGCAAAGAACAAGCTAAAACCCACTAAAAACCCATATTTTTAAACTTGATGAAATATCCAATTCTTGATGATTTTAAAAGAAATATGGAACTGAATGAGCTTGAAATCAGTAGAGGATGATATTGTGATGATTATAAGACTATAATAACACAAGAAATGCAGAAAAACAGAGAATAAAAAGATCTAACCGGATGGAATGATGAAGAACACGAAGAACACCATAAAAAACCCAGCAGAATCCGAAAGTTTCAGTTGAAATCCACCTTTCTGGGCTCTGATACCAATTGTAAATATGATTTCCCGTATATTATCAGCACCTTTAATGATTTCCCGTACAAAACCCTAGGAGCCTATTTCTAGGCTCCTTTAATTAAGAATGAAACATTGACAACTTTGGTCCCTTGACTATTACAAAGAAATAAACTACAAGGAAATAATAAACAAGGAAACTACTAAGTTAATATTTATTACAAAACAACTCTCTATGATCGAAATAAAATGTCTAACAATATACATATATATATATATATATATATATATATATATATATATATATATATATATGTATGTATATATATATACACACTATTTGTTGTTTTGTTTTTCTCTAGTTTTTTCTTTAATGTAAAAACATCTTCAACTTTTTCTCATATATAAATTAAATACCAACAACCTTAAAAGTCTTGTGATATAAATAAGACATGTTTATGAATACCGCATTCAAATCTCACATTTTTTTTTAATAATTGGTTATGTAATTTATCTTTTTATATTGGTCGTAGACTTCATGGGATCCGAGAAGATGGGTTACCCATTCTTCGTATAATTCAATGGCCAGAAAATCAAATATTTGGCCTTAGATAAAATCACACAGAAGGATGTTATTTATGATCTAGCATTGTTATGTCCCAATGTCTTGAATATGTATCTAATTTTGGATTGTCAATCAATTTGTTGTGCTTTGAGCTTTGACAGCCACATAATCAGAAGAGAAGCGCACTAAAAGATACTTCATGCATCATAAATAAAATTAAAAGTCAAATGGTGAGAAATTCACTTTAAACAAAAAGGTTCAAAAGACATTGGATGGATTCTCGATCTCATAACTTTTTTATTAGACATATACATTTGTCGTTTTAGATTTATATCAATTTTCTTTTCATTTAATGTATAAATGAGTTTTTCTAATTATTATAACAGGAATGTAGTTTGAGATCGAATGTTTGTCGTTAACTTTACACTAATTTTCTTTTCACTTAATGTTTAAATTATTAAACTACAATTTTCGTCCATGTGCTTATATAAAACTTATGGTTACCTTCGTTTTTTCAATAAAATTACAATTACAGTACTTATGGTTAGCGTTTTGTTATGATTTTTGTCCCTTTCTCCAATATTTTTTCCAAAATGACGATTTTACTTTTTCACTTTATTTCATTTTTGGTCTCTAATCAATTATTTGTTTTATATTTCATTTTCTTAATAATTTATTATCTTATATTGTTTATTTAATATAATGTCTAATTATTAGTATTAAAATTTAGCTGAAGTTGTATATTCTTTAATATGATTTTGTTATTTTCAAAATTTTAATCATGTGGAGTTTATTTTGTAATAGTTAGTTAAATTTATTTCCATGTAATTTATATTGTATTTAGAAGTTGATGGGTGTAGTTTGTAAACTCCTAAAACTTGCTTTAATATCTAAAGAAAACCTTCCAAGGGTTTCCCACATCGTTTTCTTGTACTAACTGAAAGAAAGCGACCATCCACTTTTCATCTTTTTTCCTTTGACATGTTCAACAATTGATTGAGTGTGCATTCACATTGTTTGATTATTATTGTCATTGCTTTGTACTGTGAGTGGTACGGTTATTGAAAAGGACGACTTAACAATTGTTATCAAAGCTCAATTCTCAACCGTTTCCCTTCGTTTTTCTTGCATTTCTTTACTGTCGTATTTGGTCCACTTTCTTGTAGTGTACCCATTACTACAGATAATTTTCGATCGGGGTTTCAATTAGTTATATATCTACATACTGTAAAACAAGTTTGGGATATTCGCCCATTGATTAATTAACTTATGACGAAAAAACACTCCTCTTGTCATTGGAACCTTCAAGGTTTCAAGAAAATCATACATATACATACATAGATACATAAATATATATGTAAATATGTATGTGTGTGTGTGTCTATATATATATATATATATATATATATATATATATATATATATATATATATATATATATATATATATATATATATATATATATATATATATATATATATATATATATATATACACACACACACTATTTCTTGTTTTGTTTTTCTCTAATTTTTGCTTTAATGTTATAACATCTTAAACTTTTTATCATATATAAATTAAAAACCGAAAACCTTAAAAGGCTTGTGATATAAATAAGACATGATTATGACTACCGTATTCAAATCTCACATATCTTTTAATAAGTAGTCATGTAATTTATCTTTTTATATTGGTCGTAGATTTCAGAGGATCCGAGAAGATGGGTTACCCTTTTTTCCTATAATTCAATGGCTCGAAAATCAAATTTCTGGTTTTAGATAAAAGCACACAGAAGGTTGTTATTTATATTCTAGCATTGTTATCTCCCAATGTCTTGAATGTGTATCTAGTTTAGAATTGTTAGTCAATTTGTTGTGCTTTGAGCTTTGGCAGCCACATAATAAGAAGAAAAGCGCACTAAAAGATTCTTCATGCATCATAAATAAAACTTAAAAGACAAATGGTGAGAAATTCACTATGATAAACAAAAAGATTAAAAAGACCTTGGATAGCTTCTCGATCTCTTAATTACTTTATTAAACATATATATTTGTCGCTTAGATTTATATCAATTTTCGTTTCATTTAATGTATAAATGAGTTTTTCTAAAATTTATAACAAGAATTTCGTTTGAGATCGAATGTTTGTCGTTAACTTTACACTAATTTTCTTTTAACTTAATGTATAAATTATTTTTTATGTAAACTACAATTTTCGTCCATGTTCATATATAAAACTTATGGTTACCGTCGTTTTTACAATAAAATTACAATTACAGTCCTTATAGTTAGCGTTTTGTTATGTTTTTTTTTCCATTTCTCCAATATTTTTTCCAAAATGACGATTTTACTTTTTCACTTTATTTCATTTTTGGTCTCTAATCAAATATTTGTTTTATATTTCATTTTGTTAATAATTTATTATTCTTATATTGTTTATTTAATATAATGTCTTATCATTAGTATTAAAATTTAACTAAAGTTACATATTATTTAATATGATTTTGTTACATTCTAAGTTTTAATCATGTGGAGTTTATTTGGTAATAGATTGTTTAATTTAATTCCATGTAAGTTATTTATTGTATTTAGAAGTTGAGGGGTATAGTTTGTAAACTCCTCAAACTTGATTTTAATATTTAAGGGAAACCCTCCTAGGGTTTTCCACAACTATATCTTATTCTAATTGAAAGAAACCGGCCACCCACTTTTCATTTTTTTCTGTCTTACATATTCAACGATTGATTGAGTGTTCATTCTCATTGTTTGATTATTATTGTTATTGGTTTGTACTGTGAGTTAGGTTATCGGAAGGGACGATTTAACAATTGGTATCAAAGTCAGGTTACGATCCTGGGATTTCCTTCCTTGTTCATTAAGCTTTCCTTGTTTCTTCTTCTTCGACGACCGTCGACCACCATAGCCACCGATTCTCAAGCACCAAAGCTCAATTCTCAACTGTTTTCCTTCGTTTTTCTGGCATTTCTTTACCTTCGTATTTGGTCAACTTTCTTATAGTGGAAGCATTACTGCAGATAATTTTCAATCAGGGTTTGAGTTGGTTTTATGTCTACATAGTTTAACATAGGGTTGCGATATACTCCCATTGATTAATTAACTTGTGACTAATAAACACTCCTCTTGCCATCGGACCGTTCAAGGTTTCAAGAAAATCATACATATACATACACATATACATATACATATACATATACATATACATATACATATACATATACATATACATATACATATACATATATATATATATATATATATATATATATATATATATATATATATATATATATATATATATATATATATATAGACACACACACACACACACACAATTTGTTGTTTTGTTTTTCTAGAGTTTTTTTCTTTAATGTAAAAACATCTTCAACTTTTTCTCATATATAAATTAAATACCAACAACCTTAAAAGTCTTGTGATATAAATAGGACATGTTTATGACTACCGCATTCAAATCTCACATATTTTTAATAATTGGTTATGTAATTTATCTTTTTATATTGGTCGTAGACTTCATGGGATCCGAGAAGATGGGTTACCATTTCTTCGTATAATTCAATGGCCGGAAAATTAAATTTTTGGCCTTAGATAGAATCACACAGAAGGATGTTATTTATGTTCTAGCATTGTTATGTCCCAATGTCTTGAATATGTATCTAGTTTTGGATTGTCAATCAATTTGTTGTGCTTTGAGCTTTGGCAGCTACATAAACAAAAGAAAATCGCACTAAAAGATTCTTCATGCATCATAAATAAAATTAAAAGACAAATGGTGCGAAATTCACTTTAAACAAAAAGGTTCAAAAGGCCTTGGAAGGCTTCTCGATCTCATAACTGTCAGGATCTAAATATGAATTACCAAGACTAACTGATTTGATTTTATCAGAGTATAAATCAATAATCTTGCTTTGAATCAAAGTTTAATCAAGAAGTTTGCGGAACAACACTTAATTATTTTATCAAAAACTTTCAGAATCAATAATGAATAAACACATAAGAAGTANCACACGTTAATCAAGAAGTTTCGGAACAACACTGTAATTGATTTAACAAAACTGTCAGAATCATAATGATAAACACAACAAGAAGTATCACGACTGTTTGTATTGCTGAATTCAATGAGTATAACCCTCTAATGTTTGATTAGACGAAGAACACAGACTGTTCTTAGGGTTTTACAACCTTAGAGGCTTATGAAAACTTAATCAACAAAGCAATTACAGACTCAAAATATGCAGGAAAAACCTATATGATAGAAAGACCTATTCTATGTATTTATATTGCTTCTTGATATGTTTCCTTGACGAATAATGACTTCTCTGATAGTAGATATGCTGGAATCTTCATATAGATATCGTTTCCTGAAAATCAGCACTTTCTGTTTCTGAAACTGTTGAGCAGCTTGAATCCCTTGACAGCATGAGCAGAGCAGCTTGAGTTGTTTTGCTCTGGCAGCTTGAACTTTTACACTAGCAGCTCGAGTTTCTTCAACTAGCAGCATGAACTTTGTATTTACATTTAAAAACTACTAATAGTCTGAGAAGTTTAACTAACAGCTTGAATATACTTAAACTATTTCCCAACAATCTCCCCCTAACTTAAATTCTTTACACAAGACTTTAAGTTCTATACAAAAAAAATGGAAATGAATAAGTAAGCTGTTATTTACAGACCAAGGCTTACAAAACTTACAGCTGTGCAAGTTTATAATCTAAAGCCTTCAAAAATTCTCTCTTCATCTCTTCTTTATCACAAGATATTTTAGCTGATTTTATTTGTATCAACATATCTTTTGAAAAATTGTAAGACTCAAGATTGAAGAAGATACCAGACCCATCTGTGAATTTGATTCTGTATGTCTTTGACTTGACAAACAGATCAATTTGCTTGATCTTTTTCTCTTTCCTCTCAGCATCTTCTATCTCTTGTCTTGCAAATTCAGGGTCAACCACTGTACTTAGATCTCTGATGAGTTGTTTAACTTGTGGAAGAGCAGATCTAACTTGTGTAACAGACCCTATGTTGTACATCTTTATCAGTTCATCCCTGGTCAGCTTCTGAACCATTTGCCAGAACGTATCAAACTCTTCTTCTGGTCCAGACTCTCTTCTTATTACAAACTTGACCCTTAAATCTCTTTCATCCAGTGACTTAGCAAACCAGTAGTTGATTTGAGGCTTTGTGAAATCATGTTGATCAATCAACTTCTCTATCTCCATGGCCTTTTGCAGTTGCTGATCAAATAGCACCCTCTTAACAGATGAAGGAATAGAAACAACTGCTTGATCAGTGGGAGCATGTGTACTGGCAGCAGCTTCAGTTTGGACTGATTTTGTTGATGGTTGGACTTCTTGGGATGGTTGAGCTTCTGGAGAAATTTTTGTTTTCTTTCTTTTCTCCATTTCTTTGTCATGGATCTCCTGCAGCCTTTCAGTAGTCATGGACTGAGCCATTTTCTTTGGGATACCTGCTGCAAAGGCAAAATTGATTAAGAATCTTCTGTGCTCAGCCTTGGTGTGCCCTGTTGGCATTTTTCTCTTCATAGCTCCTTTCTTAACCACAAACCCCTTTAAGTAGTCACCTAAAGTCTCATCATCATCCATTGGGGTTTGGGCTTGCTGATCTAATTCCTTGTCCTGTTCTTCTGCTATTCTTTTGGCAATTTCAGCATCAAAGGCAATTTGGGCTTCTTTGGAAGAGAATTTATGCTTTGGAGACTCAATGAGAATGCCCTTGCCCTTGTATTTTGCAGCAGATGTTGTAGCTTGGACTGTGCTTGATGGAGCTTGAATGCCTTCCCTGATCACAACTCCGGTAACATTTGAAGGAGCAGCTTGAGTTTCTAGGCTAACAGCTTGAGAAGCTGTTGGGACTGCTAGCCTAGAAACTGGAACTGTTGATTCTGCTTGGACTGTTGTTGTTGGATCTGCTTGTACTGACTTGTGAACCTCCTGATTCTCCCCCTTTTTGGAAGCATTGGTTTGGTCAGAAGGACCTACAACCTTTGCCCCTTGGGTTTGAATCATCTGCTCTAATTTCATAATTTTATTTCCACAGAGGGTGAACCCTTTGTGAAGATAATCCATTCGCTTATTCTGAGCAGCCTCTGCCTGTTTAAGTTCAAAAATTTGAGCCCCCTGTGCAGCAATGATGGACATTTGATATTCCAACATGGCTACAACAGGTTTCAGCTTGGGATCCGTCAAAAGCAAGAGTTGCAGACTTGTCTCAAGATCAGAAAACACCTGGGGTGCTTGTGATCTATCACTGACATTAAGACCAGAGGTAGAAACTTCTGGGCCCCTCTTTTCTTGGTTCTGGGGACTTCCAGCTTGTGTTTGCACACTTGCTGTTGCCGTGAGCGTGGTCTTAACTATGTTGGCCCTGTCCTGTGCCTCTTGTGCAGAGACATCAGTAGTTCCAGCCACAGAACTCACATGAATCATCTCTGAAGAGATGTTCACCTCCTGAGAGAGGATGGGAGTTTCCTCAAGTGGTTCCCTTTGGATATTCTGTGTAGAAGTATCCTTCTGCACAGGGATATATAGCTCTTGTTGATGGGAGGAGGAGGAAGGAGCTCCTGGTCCCCTTTTCCTTTTATATAAGAATTTTAGAGGGCGTCTTGGCTGTACAGAAAGATCAGAAGGAATTTGTGTATCATGAGGAGTGGGTTGGGGTCCTGGGGGTGAAGCAGGAATGTTGGGCTGTGTCTGCTCAGGACCCTCTCCTCTGTTTCCTGAAATGATGTTCATCATTGCAGAGGGCAATGGAACATCTACACTGACAAAATTGGCACTTGGCTTTATCAGCCTTTTGATTGAAGACAATGAGTGCCTATGGGAAACATGTATCCGTTTATGTAAATGTGGAGTTGTGCAGGTGTGTGCAATAATTTCTGCCAAAAACCTAGGATACATAAAAAATTTCCCATTCTTTAGGGAATGATGCCTTATCATTCCTTGAAAGATCATGTTTGAAAAATTGAACTGTTGGCCAGTAGAAAAGCACACTAAAGCAGTGGCAATATTTGAAGAAAACTCAGACCAACCAGTTCTTTTGGGGCTTAAACATTGCTGAATAATGTGCACAAGATATTTCCATTTAGGAGAAAAATGTGCCTTAAGAAAAGTAAAAGAATCAGCAGGACCCCTATAACCAATATTTTGAAGACCAAAATGTAAAGCTTGAAGGGATAGGTCGGTCATACCTGAGGCATCTTGAAGATGCAAGTGATGTCTGATGGATTCCTCAGTGATATTGATGACAGTTCCATCAATCTTGGATATGAGAGTAGGCACTCCATTGATGGTTTGAACAGATGCATGGTTCCAAAACTGTTCAATATGGGAGATGTATATAGTAGGGTTTATGGTCAGGGCATAGTGGATATGGGAGTGCCTGAGGAAATCCATCATTGCATGAAACGGTTGAAGTTCAGAGTGTTTTAGGGTGTATGGGAGGCAGTTATGCTCTTTTACAAACTCCATTGATGAAGAAACGATGGTTTAGGGTTTGAAAGAAGAATGTGTGATTCGTTCAGAGAGAAAGCAAGAGGCCGTGGAAGAAGAATTTGTAACTGGTAGTTACAACTGAACGAAATCGGGACCTTTAAAGGTTTCGAAAAAGTTGGGTCCCGCGCACACATTTGAAAAATTACCCAAATACCCTGCACACTTTGACAGATCAAGTGAAAATAACTAGCAGTCCGAGAAAATGAACTAGCAGCATGAGAAAATTCTCATGCTGTTAGTTTAAGATTTTGTAACTTTTCAATGAAACAGTGTCTCCCCCTTAAATAAGCATACTGTGTAGATAATAATGAAAAACAATTAATCCATGTTTACCATACCAATATTTGATACTAGGAAAGTGAACCTTCCCACATCAAAAGGTTTTGTAAATAGATCAGCTAACTGATCATCTGTATATATTTTGGTAACTTGGATTAACTTCTTTTCATTACAGTCTCTGATGAAGTGAAATCTGATTTCTATATGCTTGGTTTTTGGGAATTTCACTGGGTTTTGCACAATGCTGATTGCACTTGAATTGTCAATATAAATAGGAGTGGATAAGAAATTCATACCATAGTCTCTTAGTTGATTTTGAATCCACATTACCCGGGAGCAGCAGCTTGCAGCTGCTACGTATTCTGCTTCAGTGGATGATGTGGAGACAGTTGTTTGCTTTTTGCATTGCCAGGAGACCAATCTTGCTCCTAAGTATTGACATCCACCAGTTGTGGATTTCCTGTCAATGTTGCATCCACCATAGTCACTGTCAGAATAAGCAGTTAGTTCAAAAGGAGAGTCTTTAGGATACCATAGGCCTAAATGTGGTTGGCCTTTAAGATATCTAAAGATTCTCTTAACAGCAACCAAGTGAGAATCCTTTGGAGAGCATTGAAACCTAGCACACACACAGACAGCAAACATAATATCAGGTCTTGAAGATGTTAGATACATGAGAGATCCTATAAGAGATCTGTAAAGATGAATGTCCACATCTATGCCATCTTTGTCTGTATGGAGCTGTTTATGAGGATCCATTGGAGTGCTTGCAATCTTTGTGCCTTGATAGCCAAACTTTTCCAGTATGTCTTTCACATACTTTGATTGACTTATGAAAAGACCAGTAGGCTTCTATTTAACCTGCAGCCCTAGAAAGAATGTGAGTTCCCCCATTGAACTCATTTGAAACTTTTTGTGCATTAGGGCCTCAAACTCTTTGCACAAACTATCATTGGTTGAACCGAAGATGATGTCATCAACATAGATTTGGACAAGCAGAATCTCATCTTTGATAGACTTAGTGAAGAGTGTTTTGTCCAAAGTGCCTCTCTTGAATCCATTCTGTAGAAGATATGATGACAGAGTGTCATACCATGCTCTGGGGGCTTGGTGAAGACCATAGAGAGCCTTGTCTAGCTTGTACACCCTGTCTGGATACTTGTAATCTTCAAAACCAGGAGGTTGACACACATATACTTCCTCTTCAATTGTCCCATACAGGAAAGCAGACTTGACATCCATTTGATACACTTTAAATCCTTTGAAGCTTGCATAGGCTAGAAATAGTCTGATGGCTTCAATTCTTGCTACTGGAGCAAATACATCATCATAATCAATGCCTTCTTCTTGAGTGTACCCTTGTGCTACTAGTCTTGCTTTGTTCTTGATGACTATCCCTCTCTCATCCTTCTTGTTTCCGAACACCCATCTTGTACCAATTGCTCTCTTACCTTTAGGAAGATCCACCAGAGTCCATACATTCTGAATTTTGAACTGTAAAAGCTCTTCTTGCATAGCTTCAATCCAGGATGAATCTTTTAATGCTTCTGATGCCTTTTTGGGTTCTAGTTGAGACATGAAACAGGCATGTTCAAAAGCAGCTAGACTGAATTCAGGGACTGCTTGTTCAGCAGCAGCAGTCTCATTGTGAACCATTTTCCTTGTTTGAACAGGAGTGCTTGGATCACCCAGTATTTGATTGAGAGGGTGATACTTGTGAACCCTTAGTGTGGGCTCTCTCTCTGTTTGAAAAGAAGTTCCAAGATTGGTATCATCTCCATCAGAACTAGTAAAAGGATCAGCTTCAGGAACAGCCTGTCTGGAATCTGGGACTGTGTCCCTTTGTGTTGGAGCTGTTCTCTCAGGACTTGGGAGTGGCAGTTCAGTATCTGGATGTGCATCATGTTGGGCATTCAGGATCCCTGGAGGATCACATGACAGAAGTGGTAGAGTAGTGTAATCATCCCAACTTGTTGAATCTGCAGCAGTCTGAAATTTTATGCCAACAGCTTGAGAAGATGTATTGTCAGCATGAGAATTTGTGTTAGCAGCTTCAACCCTGTATGCATCAGCTTCTGCAGTATACTCAACAAAGCTCAGAGAATGTGTTAGTGAATCTAAATCAAACAACCAATCAGGACCAGTGCCTTTGATATTAGCAGTATTTTCATTAAATTCAACATTGGCACTTTCTTCAATTGTTTTAGACACACTGTTGTATACTCTATAGGCTTTGCTTTGAGTTGAGTATCCTACAAAGAATCCTTCTTCAGCTTTACTTTCAAACTTTCCTAAGTGAGTCTTAGTGTGAAGAATAGTACATGGGCATCCAAAAGGCTTGAAGAAAGCAATTAGGGGACTTCTGTTATGGAATAACTCATAGGGAGTTTTCCCTTTTGATTGAACAACTTGAACCCTATTTAGAACATAACAGGCTGTATTAACAGCTTCTGCCCAGAAAGTCATTGGCAGATTTGAATCAGCTAACATTGTTCTAGCAGCCTCAATTAATGTTCTGTTCTTTCTTTCAGCTACATCGTTTTGTTGTGGTGTTCTTGGTGCACTATATTGTCTAGCAATGCCTTTGGACTCACAGAAACTGTTTAGAATGTGGTTTTTAAATTCAGTTCCATTGTCTGCTCTTATCACCTTAACTTTGGAATTTGATTGGTTTTCAATCTTAAGAATAAAAGACTTAACTAGCTCAGCAGTTTCATCTTTGGACCTAAGAAAGTAAACCCAAGTAAATCTGGTGAAATCATCAACAATGACTAAACAGTATGCCCTTTTATTCAAACTCAAAACAGATGTTGGACCAAATAGATCCATATGTAGCAACTGAAGGACAGATGAGATTGAATTTACTTCTTTGGTCTTATGAGAAGTTTTGTGTTGCTTACCTTTAAGGCATGCTACACAATGATCATCACAAATGAACTCCTTTTGTGGTAAGCCTCTTACCAGATTCTTTTTAACTAAAGCATTCATGGACTTGAAGTTCATGTGACACATCCTTCTATGCCAAAGAGCAGACTCATTTGATGATGCTTTGGATATTAAACAGCTTAAAGTATTTGATTTAGATAAGAGATCTGTGTCCAGACAGTAAACATTGTCCTTTCTTGGTGTTCTTAGTAAAACAAGGTTTTCAGGGACTTTGAAATCTTTTGAAAGAACAATGCACTCAAAATCTGTGAACAGAACAATGTTTTGTTTGTCACAGATTTGAGAGACACTTAATAAATTGTACTTAAGC
This sequence comes from Centrapalus pauciflorus, assembly GCA_020465985.1. Taxonomy (NCBI): domain Eukaryota; kingdom Viridiplantae; phylum Streptophyta; class Magnoliopsida; order Asterales; family Asteraceae; genus Centrapalus; species Centrapalus pauciflorus. Next base: position 206,199 of record JAANYP010006397.1, on the reverse strand, counting down.
TGTTCAACATACAAAACATCATGGAATGTCATGTTGCCTGCATTAACAGTACCTTTACCTGTAACCTTACCTCCTTTTGAGTTGCCTCCAAATGCAACAAAACCTCCATCAAAACCTTTGAAATTTGACAAGCATTCAGAGTTGCCTGTCATGTGCCTAGAGCATCCACTGTCCAGATGCCATCTTGTTCTATGAGGAGACCTGTGGTTGCCCTGCACAAATAGCAGCTTAGTTAGTAGTGGAGTAAACCCAAACCAAATTGGTTTTGGGTTGGCCTTGTACATTGACATAACTAAATACTGTTTTTGACTTCTTATATTTAGTGAGATCTACTAATGGAGTCTTTGGAGAGTATTTGGTGATTATATGAGGTATCCAACTATTTTGATCATCTTTTCTTCTAACAGTCTCAGATGGTTCACTAGCAGCTCCAGATTGATGCTCAGCAGTTTGAGCTGTGTTTGTAGTGCTAACAGTTTCAGTTTTTGCACTAACATCATCAGATTTTGTCTTAACAGTCTGATCTTTTGCATTAGCAGTTTGAGCATCAGATTTGTCCTTGACACACCATATTTGTTTAAAACTTGATTTAGGCTTTGCCAAAACTTGTTTTTGATGTGTGGACTGTTTTTTATTACTTTTGTAAAACCTGTGATCAACTGTTTTCTTTGGAACTGCTGTGGAAGGTTTCACTTTTGAGTGTTTTGCTTGAATAAGATTTGATTTTGTGTGAGACACAGTCTGTTTTGCAACAGCTGGTTTGTAAAAACAATCTTTGGCTAAGTGATTCTTCCTTCCACAGTGAAAACATCTTTTGACAGTTTGAATTGGAGAACCAGACTTTTCTGCCAATATCTGGTTCTTGTTTCTCTGATTTCCTCTTACCTGCTGTTGTTTAGGAAACTTTTGAACACCATACTTTTAGCATGTGCAGACAGAAGCAATTTTACCTCTTTTATTTCCTTTTGATGAAGATGCAGTGTTACAGTTAGAATGTACAAAAACTTGTGGAGTAGCATTGCATACACTCATCTTCTCTTTTCCTTTCTTACTGGGGGCTTGGACCTCTATGGGTGCACTCATTGTGTCACAGTCTCTATTTTGACTCTTATCTTCCTTTAATTCAGGACTGTTATCAAAAATAGGATCTACAATAGTCATAGACTCATCTAGTGGTTCATTGACAAGTCTATCAGCAACCTCACTCATTGGATGAATGTACTTGTTATTGTATGGAGGTGGAGTAGCTCTGTATCCTATTCCTTCTTTGGGATTGACCTGAGATTTCACTCTATCTTTAAATTGGACTTCCATTAGGCGTTCCAGCTTTTGATTTGCTAACTTGAAGTTTCCTAGATCTATGTTAACAGATTCTAGTTTCTTATTAGCCTCAAACACCTTTTGTTCAGTCTCTTCTACCTTTTTATTCAGAGATTCTATTTTCTTATTTAGCTCCTTTTTCTCCCACTCATGATAGGTTCTATCATACCCCATTTGAATCTCATTATCCTTATAATCATTGATCTGTTTTTCCAGATCTTCTATGGCTTGCATGTATTCATATCTCCTTTCTTCCATCTTAGCTAGAGTTTTGCACATGCTCTCATTATGATCTCTGTACTTTTTAACCATATTTTTTCATGATTGAGAGCAGAGTTTAGAATTTACCTCAGTGGGTAGTTCAGTGGAGGAGACATTTGATGTTTCTGCCATTAGAGCTTGATTTTGAAATTCTTCCTCTGTCTGATCACTCCAGTCAAACACATTGTCTTCTTGAGAGACAAGTGCTGTTGATGATGATATTTGAATGGGCTGTGAAGTCTTTGATGGCTGTTGACCTTGAGATCTACATTCTCTGGCAAAGTGACCAAGCTTATGGCATTTATAGCATTCCACTTTTGATTTATCAAAAGATGGTTTGCCTTCTGTCTTGGCTTGAAAGTTGGTCCTTCCAGTTCTTTTCAGAAATCTTTTGGCCCTCATAGTCAGCATTGCATGTTGCCACTTTAGATCCATCTCTTCAAGATCATCTGGATGAATTTGTTCCAAGTCTTCAACATTTAGAGCAAATAATCTATCATTGGCAACACAAGCCTCATAGTGAGTTTCAGTAGAATTGCCATCACCACCTGAAAAAGAATCACAGTTATTAGATTTTTTAGAAGATAGAAGAGCAGTATTGTGATTATAAGAAAAGGATTTCTTTTTAGCATCAATCTCAGTCTCAAACACTCTTAAACTGTTATATAGATCATCCAATTCTATCTCATCAAGAGTGTCTTTTGTTCTCCATTGTGCAGCATAGACTGTCCATTCTTCTCCAAGAGATCTGAGAAACTTTCTGTTGACTTCATCTTGATCCAGATTGACCTTTGCACTTTCCAGTTCACTTATCAGTTTGTTGAACCTGTCAAAAATTTGAGTAAGGTTTTCATTCTTGCCACCAGAAAAGTTTTCATACTGCTGTTTCAAGAGGCCCTTTTGGTTTCTCTTGGTACTGGCATTACCAGCAAACCTCTTCTCTAAGGCATTCCAAAGAGAATGAGCAGTATAAAACTTTTTGAACTATTGTTGATAAGCATTAGGAATGGCTATTTGTAACAGTGTAAGTGCTTTTACTTCATTCATTCTAGCCTTCCTTTCAAGTTCAGTTTTTGGAGGAGTTTTGACTGGTTTTCCCTCTTCATCAAGTTCTGGTTCAACTACAGGAGGAAATTCAACAGCTTCCCATATGGCATAATCAATGAATTGAATATGCTGTTGAATTCTGAGTTTCCACATCTCAAACTCAGTGGGCTTGAGCATAGGCACTTTGAGTCCTTGCCCAGATCCACTGCTGTTGTTTTCAAATTCCATTGCAAAACAATTAAAAATTTAAAAGAAAGTTTTTGACTTTGAAAAACAAAGAGTAACCTGGTTTGAAAAACCTGATTTGAACAATCTGGTTTGACAAACCTGGCTCTGATACCACTTGTCAGGATCTAAATATGAATTACCAAGACTAACTGATTTGAATTTATCAGAGTATAAATCAATAATCTTGCTTTGAATCTAAATTTAATCAAGAAGTTTGCGGAACAACACTTAATTATTTTAACAAAAACTTTCAGAATCAATAATGAATAAACACACAAGAAGTAATCAAGACTGTTTGTATTGCTGAATTCAATGATTACAATCACCTCTAATCTGTTTGATTAGACGAAGAACACAAACTGTTCTTAGGGTTTTACAACCTTAGAGGCTTATGAAAACTTAAACAACAAAGCAATTACAGACTCAAAATATGCAGAAAACTCCTGTACAATAGAAAGACCTATTCTATGTATTTATATTGCTTCTTGATATGTTTCCTTGACGAATAATGACTTCTCTGATAGTAGATATGCTGGAATCTTCACATAGATATCGTTTCCTGAAAATCAGCACTTTCTGTTTCTGAAACTGTTGAGCAGCTTGAATCCCTTGACAGCATGAGCAGAGCAGCTTGAGTTGTTTTGCTCTGGCAGCTTGAACTTTTACACTAGCAGCTCGAGTTTCTTCAACTAGCAGCATGAACTTTGTATTTACATTTAAAAACTACTAACAGTCTGAGAAGTTTAACTAACAGCTTGAATATACTTAAACTATTTCCCAACATAAATCACTCGATTAATGTTAGTTACTAATTTTTTTTTTTTTGATTTATCAATTGCAAAATGTTTATTTATGTATATAGTCGATTATATCATGTGAGATAGGAGTCTATGCACGGTTAAAATCTTGATGTTTTGTTATCAATATAAAAGTTTGTATTTTTTTTAAAAAAGTAACAATAAATACTTAAATTTATTGAGAACTAAAATCATTTGATGAAAATGACTTTTTGATTTGATTATTTGGATATCCATTTGATAGATTATGTGATGGGATCCTCATGTATAAGTCAAAATATAAATCATTGTGCTTTGTACACTTATCAATATATTTTTAGTTTTTCATTTGATCTCACACACACATACGGATATATATATATATATATATATATATATATATATATATATATATATATATATATATATATATATATATATATATATATATATATATATATATATATATATATATATATATATAGGCATTGAGAATTCAGTTTGTTAATTAGTCATCAGAACCAATCTTATCCATTTAATATCATTTACCCCAAATTTATTTTAAAAATCATTTACGAAATAGTCGGATCTTTATATTATACCGTCGATATATAAATTCAGTAAGTATTTACTTATTTCGTCTAAAGTGACAATTTTATATATTCATCTTTAATATTTGTTAGCGGTTTGTTACAATTGATGAAACATCGTATTCTTTACCGCATACATTATTTATTTAACATTTTTTTAGATAATGATTGATGTTTAAGACGATAGATGTTTTTTTATCGCTTACCCATCCTCATGCATGTTGGAACATCATCGCTGTTCGAGTTGAGTTTGTGTGGAAAGACGATGGAAATCGTAGATTTATATTAATTTGCATTGACGAAAGTGTAAGTGCTAAATATTATATAATTAGTCATATTAAATGTTAGTTTTAACAATACTAGTCAAAATAACCCGTGCGATGCACCGGATTGTTATTTTATTTTTTGGTTTCAAATATTATGTAATTATTAACAATTTATATTGTTTGTGTCACTATATAAACTTTTAATTGTACAACATATAGTACTTAGACATAACTTTTTAGAATTAGCAATTTTATATTTTCGAAAATACACACTTTATAACTATGGTACAAAATTTCATCACTTGTTACTAAAACGATGTTAAAAAAAATATTTTTGTCTCCTGACAATTGGAATAAAAACAATCATAAATCAAAAAATTATTTATTTAAAAAAATTACAAAAGCGCAATACCGTAATTTATCGTATGATTTTTGAATAGATGCAAAGTTAAAGCCTAATATTAAATACAATGTGTCTTCTTAAAAATGAGAAGAATGGAAAATATGATTGTTTTTCGATATGCTCTTAAACCTTCAAAAAAATTATGGTTTTTTGTTATAGTATAAAATTTCAAAATTTAAAATGAAAATCAAGTTATATATCATTTGGTTGCTTAATATGCAAACACTCAAGTTAAAATTAGAATATAAAATTATTTTATTTATTAAATTTTTTAATATGAAAATATAAAGAGCATTAGTATCATTTATTGACTCGCTACATTTAGATATTAAACAAAAACTAATGAATTAATTTCTTCTATTATTTATTAAAAAGATTAAACACGTAAGAACTAAATGATAACTACTATCTTTATTAAAATATAAAAATAAAATCAAGTAATTGATACTTTTTGAAATTGAACTAAATGTAAATTATATATTTGTTATATTTAAATAGAAGTAAACAACTTTATTATAACAATCATTTATAAAAGAAAACTTGAAATTGCATTTAACAGAAAATCCAAATCAATTGTATTTTTATAACCCTAATTTGTTTTGTTATGATCCTTTTTTTAGATAATTAATTAAAAGTTACATAAATCATTATATGTACTATTTTTAAAAAAGTAATATATCTTAGATAAATCATTATAACTAATTAACTGCTATTTATAAAAAAATTTATAATTTAAAATAAGTGATCATTGTTTTTATTTATTAGATGAAATCTCTATTTTAGATATTTAACAAAAATTAAATAAATGGTTATTACTATTATTTATTAAAAAATTTTAAAATCAAATCAAGTACAACAACTATACTTTAAATTTGAACATTCAAATTATCAAAATGAATAATTACAAAACATTTAACCAATCTAAATAATAAATAAAATTGCCTAAAAACTTTAGTTACTAAATTAATAATTATTAATAATAAATTAAAAAAATTTAAATATTATTCAAGTGCTCAAATTAATCATTTAATAAATGTAAATGTTTATTTTTAATAATAATAATAAAAAAAATAATGACAATAATAATATTATATTAATCATAATATTTTTTTTTTGGAAGTGATTTAAGTTATATAAAAATAAATCAATTAATCTCAAAATTATATTATTCGTAAGTGAAGAAAATATTCTTACCATGATTTATCATGATCTTAATTTGAATTAATTTTGTATTTAGTAATAATTAGTCATGTTAAATAAATGAGGGAAGAACTAATGAAAAACAAATGCAATTTTTTTTTAAAAATATAAGAACCAAATTGGTAATTTAATCTAAAATTTTCATAGTTAACTTCTTAGAATAGAATGTATTTAAAGAATTAAAAATGTCATATTGTGAACAATGATTTAATTAGATGTTTTTTTTTGTCGAATTACAATATGAAAAACAATGCTAGGTACTTTATATTGTTCCTTTTTATCTGTAACATCCTGTTTTTCGAGATATTACGTGGATTTATTTTAGTGGATTATTAATTTAATCGTGTGGTGTTGGTCCAATGGGATCCCGATTAGTGGATTTATACGTGTCGGGAATGAGTGATATGTGTCGCCGAGTTGTTAATTTAGTGGATTAGTTATGATTATGAGTTCGTGGATTTAAATGGGTTAAGTCGATATCAATTGTGAAAATGGGATATCGGGTATGGGTTATTGGGTCGGAACCCGCCTAAATATGGAAAATATATAAAGGCTTCTCCTTTGAATTTCCTTCTTCCTTTCCTTGTTTGCCAAAAATATAAACAGTTGTGGGGCGTGTGGAGGGTGTTGAAGCAGCAGAAAGCATCAAGGGGTAAAGCTTGTTGCTGAAATCTGATTATCATCTCCTCCTTTTGTGTTCTTGGGTTGCAAAAGGTAAGGATTCTTGATTTCGTAACTTAAATTTGTGTTTTATGTTGGGAATTCATGGATAATGGGTACAAGATCTGTAGAGGGGTAATATATGTTGATTATGTGAGCATTCTGTTGCTGAAATCGTGTTTGGAAGGGGTTCTAACCATTGGTTCCGCCATGGGAGGCGAGGAGAGCAGGAGTGGCCGCACCAGAGCGCGGTCGCGACGCGAGGCGCGGGCGCAATCGTGATGGAGAGGGAGCGCGGGCGCAATCGCGATTAAGGGGGGAGAGCGCAGGCAGCGATTGGGGTCTTTGGGCTGCGTACTGATTTGGGTTCTTGGGTTCGTTTGGGGTTGTTTCTGGGGTCTGATTCAGTTATGTGATTAGTGCAGAGTTGTTATGTGTATCTGTTGAGTAGGGTTGTGTTTATAGTTTGGGATCCGTGTGATTTCAGGGACAAGCCAACAGCGAGCTGAGCCAAGTCAGAGATTATGGGATTAGTGGATTGACCAGGTGAGTACTCGAGTCCTTTTCTAAACCGCGGGATAGTTTTACGAGTCATAGCTGTGTAGCCATTATTGTGTGTGTGTATTGTGTAATGTGTATGAGACAGGGACGCGAGCTTTAGGTATGATTCTACTTTTACATATGTGTTATATGTGCATGAGATGAGATCCAGGGGATCCGTGATGAGTTCCATACAGACGGTGATTCGCGATGGGTGATCGCGCGGGTTGACTGTCCCTAACAGTCCTTGGGGCGTGTATACACGGCAGGGCCTATAGTCGGTTCGCGCCCGTGCTACAGGGTTTTAGCTAACCACTAATGTGTGTGGTTGTTAGCCGGGGAAGGGTCCCTTTAGTGATTGTGTGTGCAGGGCTTCGGATCTCATGCTATGTGTTCATACCTGGGATACATTGTTGATTGCCAGGGTCAGAGATATAGATTTGTTTTGTATGTATGTGCTATGTGTATGCATGTTATGTGTTCATTGTGCAGAGTCTAACCCTCACGTACTCACGAGCTTCCGAGCTTGCGTATTCGAGTCTACCATGTTCAGGGAAGCAGGGTCGGGATTGGTAGCTGTGGTTGATGGCTTGGGACTAAGGATTATCTGGAGAACATTATGTCTGTTTGTGTTAGTCAGATTAGTACCTTTTGGGATTTTTCAAATCAGTGGATTGTGTATGTATATATGTTAACCTATGTATGTTAAAGTGTTAAATTAACAGTGTTTTGTAGTATCCTCTGACACGTGTTGTGTGGATTATATGCGATATTGCCACTTATGATTTTGTGTTGACGTGACATTTATGGGATCGGGAGGGGTGTTACATTATCACAATGAAATCACAACCAAATAAAAAAAGCGTAATATTACACTAAATGAAATATACCAATTAAAAAAATATTAAATTACTAACTTAATAAACATAAAAATTCAAGTAAAATATATAGTTTATGGTTAATATATATATTAAGGGAATATAAAAAACTTATAAAATGTATAAACATAGTTACAAATATTCTCATTAAATTAAAATTTAATATTAGTATTCACAATATCAAAATGTGTAATGATAGTTAAATTAAAATACATTATAATTTTTATTAAACCGTATAGTGTTTAATGACATCTCTAGATCAATATTTATTAAAAATTCTTCAAAGATGTAATTGCAATAAAAAAAACAAAAAATTTGTAAAATTTTTATTGGTGAAAATTTTATCAAGAAAATATTCATAAAAGAATTCAAGTATAGAGAAACAAAAATTAGTTGTTAATACATTTTTTTAAAGTTATTATAGTTTAAAATTATATAGTTTAAAGGATGGATGACAATGACCTATAAGATAGTGAATATAACGTTGACATTTATAATTTTTAACGACGAATCCTTATGATATTTGACATGTCAATATAGAGAACGTCAATCACCTACATCAACATAAATAATTTATTAATAAAAATATATAAGTCAATAATTTAAATAAATATATCATCAAATATAAAAAGAATTATCAACGTATGGATTGAAGAAACACACAAATTTTTTTCTTGAAATTCAATTTGTCAAGAACTTCTTTACATGGATGGTAACTTCAATAATATACATTCATTATCACTATCAAATATAAAATATCACAAAACAACAAAAAATTGTATTAATCGATTTCACAATATATAATAAACATATGTGTTTAGAGATGAAGAACGAACTTGATATTTGAAAACAAAAGAAGAATAAATCAAAAAGAAAACTAATCAGTGATAATCTAGGAGAAAAAATGAGAATGTTTTAAGTTGACAAATGGATTATTTGCAACCCCTACTATTTATAACCTTTGATAATCATTTATTTTCTTTGTAACCTATGGATTAATTAACAATTAGTTATAGTATTATAGATAAACAATGGTCATGAAACGGTAATGAAATTAAACAACAATTTAAATGAGACAGTTTTTAAATGTAAAAGAAGAAAAGTTAAAATGAAACTTAAAAAATAACACAACAATTTTTACATGAGACTCAAATCAAATTTTAAATGTAAAAAAGAAATGATGTAACATTTCTTATAATATACATATTTTTTTGGTTAAAAGAATTGCTTATTTTCACGAAATAAATGGTATATATATCTATTACATTAACACTATTTAATTATTTAGATTATGTGTAATTAATTTTTTTAAGCATTTATTAACTATTTTATTAGCATATACATATGTTTTTTATTTTGGTATCGTATATTGGATCAAGATAGTTGGTATTAAATTCAATATCACCAAAATTAAGAATATTGAATAAATTCATAAACTAAAACATAGGAAAAAAATTATGATTATGATTATTTATAAAATAACTTAATCGTATAAAAATTTATCACATGGATTCAACTTATAAACGAATAATCATTTTATGTAAAAATAATCTAAAAATAATTTTAATTACCAAACTAAAATAAAATAAATATAATATTGTTTTTTATAAAATGATTTAATTTTAACAATAAATCTAGAGATTTAAAAATAATTAACTTATACAAAAAAATTGATTGCCAACATTTGTTAAAGCTAGGACTCAACTTTTTTTATAAAAGAAAATTATTGTTATTATTTATTAAAGTAAAAATAAAGTTAGATAAATTAATTAGTAATCCATTAAAGATTAACTAAGAAACTGTTTGCAAACCCACTCTAAATGATATTAGGGATAATTACTAAAATAGCTAAAAATCACACTTCATTATCAAGTTTTAACCAAATAATATTAGTCTAACCAAAAGAGTCACACTTTACGTTACCACATTTACGTGATAGCCATCATTTACGTGATCTGTACATTTATTAATATTTTAATGCATTACGTTACAAAAGGTGTTTGGTAACGTAAAGTAATGGTACTTTACGTTACCAAAAGGTGTTTATCATGAAATGACAAGTCACCTACTTTTTATTGGGAATGAGCAACATTTAAATTTGGTAACGTAAAGTACCACGACTTTACATTACCAATTACCTTTTGTAACGTAATGCATAAAAATATTAATAAAAAATACAAATCACGTAAATGATGGCTATCACGTAAATGTGGTAACGTAAAGTGTGGCTATTTTGGTTAGATTAATATTAATTGGCTAAAACTTGATAATGGAGTGTGATTTTTGGCTATTTTAGTAATTTTCCCATAATATTATCTATTAAAAATCTTTATAGAAAAAAAGTAAATAATACTCGTATTTATTACATATGACTCAACTTTTATACATATATATATATATAACATAACTACATTGTTTATGTTACAGGGAGAGAAAATGACAGCAATTATCTCATTTGATTTGATTCACCTATACACGTGGATGTCTTTTGCGGGTGGTCTATTTCATTTGCATGGTTTCAAAATCGAAGGAAGCTGTTATGAGTATCCAAGAGTCACATCATTTGATTTTGTACATTCTGAGTGATATATACTTTTTAGTAAGAAGACAACAATTTTAACTGTTGCTATTAATATCGAGCGCAGAATTCAATTATATTCATTGATACCATCAATTAATTGTCTTGTGCAGCAAACATTGAGTTCACGTCTGATGATTGGTATGATTGTCGTATTTATTACTAATGTATTTGATGATCATATAATGCGCCATTACTTTACGATTCTGATATCTAAATTACATCATGTTAGATGTTATTGGAAAAATCATCTTTCATCGTCGATTTAGTGCTTCGTGTTTAAACATGAGTTATTCGTTTGAAGTATTGTTGCAGGATGTCACGTAAGTTTACTTTTTTGTTGTGTTCGTTGTGTTTTATTATATATGCATTACTTAATAAATAATTTTATTTTATTGCCTAACATTGATCATCTTATGCATAGGGGATATAAAGATCAATATAAAATTACATGACACGCAACAGACGGAGCATGTTAGGTTCTATTGTCCTATTATAACAAGCTCTATAATATATGTGCCGCGTGTTACTATTATGCATTTTGATTCAAGTGTGTTCTAATGTAATTGTAATACTTTCATTTCACTATTTGTATGTATTTTCAAGTTACACAAATTTCTTTTTCTGTTTGAGATAATTCGCAGTGAATGTGCTGTTTCCTATGGATTTATCGAAGATAGTGTTCGACCCGGTGATGCCAGAAGCAGATAACATTAGAAGATTGTTTGTGTGGTTGATGTGTTATTAGTATTTATTGGTTTCATACTTTTGTAATGTTTTGTTATTTTGATATATAATGTATTGTGAAGAGTTATTTATTTTATTTACATGATTATGCATATTATCCTATTTGAATACTTCTATGTTAGAAACTTTATTTCTTGTAATTCAAACTTGTGTAATTGCGCTTAATTGTAAATATTTAATTATACACTCAAGGTGAGATTGTTAACCCTAAAATCGTGTATAATTAAATATAATAAAAGTCTAGGTTTAATTTGCAAATAGGATTAGTTTACTTTGTGGGAAATCTCAATATCTAGACTTTAAGGGGAGTGTTTGGACAAACTCCCAAAGTTAGCTTAGATATATATAATACTTTTCTCCTAGTGTTTTGAAGGGAAGCCAAAAAAAAAAAAAAAAAAAGGGAGCCTCCACCTAAGTGTATATTTTGAGAGTGTGAAAGTTCATAGAGACTGAGTGTCAAAATTCTCTCTTGTAATCTTCATATTTCGTAATACAAATAATTTGATTTATGTGTTAGAGTGCAAAATATACTGGGAATCAAAGTTATCAATTGGTATCAGAGCAAGAAGATTCGATTTCAACTTGAAATCTCTGATTTGGTCGTGTTCTTTACAAAAACGTCATGAAATTGGGCTGAAACTTCAGAAAATCACCAAACATTCATACGATGTTTGTTTGAGCTGCTTTTTGGATATGATGTGCGACTATATGCCAGCAACACCCTGTAAAACATTCAGAGGCTAACTCCAAATATCGAGGGAGTAATCGTAATTTTACTAATCTAGTCATTTAAGGTTACGTTTTTGCTTTAATATTTTTGATTTGAGTGATCTACTTGTTGAAATGATCTAAAATTTTGCATGAATAATCTTATATGTTTGATAACTTGTTCTGGAAATTTTCATGATTTAATTTGAAGTATCCAAGGAGTAATTGCATTTTTTAAGTTTAATTGTTTTTCGTGTTCTTCACAAAAATCAACGGTTTTGCTCTTAATTCTCTTTTAATATTCTGTTTTTGCTTGGTTTTATGTTCCATAATCATAAGCAATAAATCTTGTAATGATTTCGAGCATTTCTTGTTTAATCATTATAAGTTTTTCTTGTTTAATTGGTGAAATTGTTAATCGGAATATTTTGGTGTGTTATTCTCGGTTTTTGCTTAATAATCCATATATTTAAGTGTTTTTGGATACTTGTTTGTCACAAAACTTGTTTCTAAATTCAAACCAAACATTTAGAAATTATGCAATTTAATCAACAATTTCAAATTCGGACCATCAGAAATTCGGGTCATCCATAAATTCGGACCATCAGAAATTCGGACCCATCCGAAATTCGGGTCCATCTGAAATTCGGACCCATCCGATTTCGGGTCCAAACTTCATTCCATCCGAACTTTTGACTTTCAGTGCTTCCAGTGGCCATAATTTTTGACTGGAATACCGTTAAAAGGCCTACCATACGCCAAAACGAAGCTTGAAACGAGATCTATGATTTCACTCCAGAAAAAAGTTACGGGCATTTTTTACAGAAAAGCTGCAATTTCATCGTCAAAAACCCATTTCTGATCCACGTTTCACCAACTTACCAACCTCGGATACATCCGAACTTGTGAAGTTACTGAGTTTTTCCAGTTTCGAATATAGAAGATCCACCTTTTGCACTCCATAATCATGACTCAAGGATTTTCCACACATGAGAAGACTGTCGAGGAGGAGAAAGTTGATATATCTCCAGTTTGTCTCAAGAACCACTCCAAACAAATACAAAGTTCTTCATCTTCCTCTGAATTATCTAATATACAATTCTCATCTGATTTTAAATCTAGTGATAAATGTGATGAACTGCATGCTCAAATACATGAATTAAAGAACGAATTGATTGCTGAAATAGAACAATCCACTGTGTATAAAAAGAAGTGGATGAACAACTATGAGGTGTTAAAGAAAGTGTTAATTGAAAAATAAGATACTGAGGATAGGAATACTTACCTTAAGAGTTGTATGGATACAATCACTGAGGAAAAGAATTCCTTGAAGTCTGAAGTATCTGTTCTTTCAAAACGCTTAGAGTCTGTAAGCATGGAAAACTTAGACAATCTGGGTAAATACAAAATGATTGAAGAAAAAAGAATAGGTTTGTACTCACGAATAAAAACCCTAGATGATGAATTTCTAAAACGGGGTCAAACTGAACAAACGACTCATCTAAATCAACCCAAAGAGACTAGGTTGTATCATTCCAAACAAGGAATTGGTTTTAAAAATTCTAAGTAATTGAAAAATGTTCAGTCAGTTTTACCTATTTTTTATGATATGAGGTAAATGGGTGTTGGGTTTAAATCTTTTTTTTTCGATTCGTCGGAAGAAGTCTTAACTCAAGAGGATGAGATCCGAAGTGAAAACAAAGAAAATGAAATTTCTTTTAAATATGATGAACTAAATGAGAGTTATCCTTATAGAGTACCAACTCTAGAGGAGGACTTCTTATCTAGTTATTCATCAGCTGAAATGAACGCCGAACCTGTCATACCAATCCATCATCCTTACGTTCCTACCAAAGTTCTTTAACACAAAATAAGTGTTTTAGAAAAGGACTTAAGGACAGCTCGAAAGAAAGCTCTTGATTATCAAGAAGCTCTTCTCAAGAGCGAGAAAACATTGGTAAGACAAAGTTTTGAACAAAATATAGAATCAATCATTTACAAAGAAAAGTTTGACCTAGTTTCAGAAAGATTAAATTCCCATTTAAAAGATTCAAAAGTTTCTCATCCTACCAAAGTCCCTATTGCATCATCTGACAAAGGTAAAGCTAAGATTGAAGTTCCTTCTGTCATTTTTGAAGGTGAGTGTTCAAAATCATCAAAAGCTGAAGTTACAAAGAAGGCTGAGAGTCAATCTAAGTCTTCCAAGAAACCCACTCACCAAGGAAATTTCTCTAAGCTAAGTCTTCCAAACGTACAGACTCTCATTGTTTTGTTCCTACAGATCACGCAAGAAAGATTCCTAAAATAACACCTCTTGATTTTCAAAGTTTCTTTGTGAAAAAAGCAGTCATGCCTGAATCTTTTGTGAAAATCGATAATAGTGTTAGTGTGCCTGTAAAGGATGGTGCTAGTAATCCTTAGAAATACTCTTTTTAAAATATGTTTCAATTATGTCCAAAAAGTTTTCGGCACGCTGTTCCTGAAATGACTAAGTTTGTACCTTATTCTGAAAAACGGAAACGCCATCATTCTAAGAAAACAAAAGTGCATGCCTCATCACCGCCTGACAAATTGGAAAAACCATCGCCAAAGGCCAAGCCTAAGGCATTTCCAACGTCATCCAAGCCAAAGGTTGTTCCATTACCCAAGGCTGTTTCAAAGCCCGTTGGACCCGTATACAAATGGGTGCCAAAAGGTTCTACATTTAAACACATGTCAAATGTTAAATGGATTCCTATTGTTGTATTGTTACATGAAGATGGAAATCCCAAATCTAAAAAGAAAGGACTCATCTTTCGATGGGTACCAAAAGTGGTTTAATTTTATGCAGATGGTTTTCAGATCACTTCAGAATGGAACCCGTTCTTCAAAGCAATGGCTTCTGATCACTTAGTTCAGGACCCGATCTTCAAAGAAATGGCTTCTACTTACTTCCGAGTAGAACCCGTGCTTCAAAGCAATGAATTCTGCATCAAGCTAGATCAGAATCCGTTCTTTCATGTTTAGATGGTTTCTAAACACCCAGTTTAGAACTCGTGTTTTCGCGACTTCTCTGAAATTTCCCTACTTTTTATGCTTATCCGTTTGAGTTTGAGTTTCGTTCTTGAAATTCACTCATAACATTTTATGTTTCACTGATACTGTTCTTATTCACAGTGGGAGTTTCAGATGCGCTCTGAAGATGACATCTTAACGAAAAGTGTATAAGCATTCTGAATACTCTAATGCACACTTTAAAAGGTTTTGTTAGAATAATCTGAACCTCTGACTGAATAAATTTCCACCAAGATTAATTGATCTAATCTTCGTGATGTTCTTGATCTCATTCTACTTGAGATTCTATCAAATTGTCTGATATCCTCATACATCAAGTTTCTCCCAAACAAGCTAATTCTTTCATGATAGTTTGATTCATTTCTAAATCTCATATCAGACTTTATATTGAAGTTCTCTCATACAGCCTCAAACTTCCCAAGATATTTCATTCAACTTTCATCCATCTTCTGGAATACTCCATGAGCTTAACTGATATATCTTTCAAGATATCATGCTGACTCCAATGATGCCAACAATGTGTGATTAGGCATATATACGCTCCTATGGTCTAACCATAGCCGAAAGACCTACCCAAGGAGCAAACCACTTTAGTATGTGTGATTAAGGGTTCTCAGGTCAATTAGTTGGGGAGTGTTAGTTACCACGGGGTGCTAACAGGGTCGAGCAGAGGTAAAATGCAATTGAGCGGGGTTATCGAAAGGAGATGGGGTGCATCATGAACTAACAATGTTACGCTTTGTCTATCATTGTATTCTAAAAGTGAGTCGAAGGGAGTACAGTTGAAAAATGATGAGAGCTGAGGGGTGAGAAAGGATTAAAAGAAAATGAAAATCTAACTGACACCGTGTCAGTTTGCTGGGTTTCCTACATCTGCTACCAAATTCCATGTGTTGGAATTAGGTATTGAACAAGACGTCATGGACCTAGTGACGCATGCACTAAACCCCCTAGCAACTCAGTCGTCAGTTAAAAGACTTCTGTTTCATTTCACATGGAGTTATATCACATACTCTGTTGACATATCATTTGGATATTGTTGATATTGAAACAATGAAGACATCCTCTTCGGTCTCTGACTTCAGTTGATGCACTTTGAGTTTAGAGCTTAATGTAATACACTTCTACGACACATGGAGTCTACAGTCTGCGTGACTATAAACAGCTTGTCTACCAAGACAAAGCCAGAACAGATATGAGTGATTCTTTAATTTCATGATAAAGGATTTCACGATGATTGTTTGGAAATCTACCAGTGTTAATGTCACGTCAGCGCTGAACGTAGGTCACATAGACTTAGTCTATTGTGCAAATAGAACTCTTATGTGGAACTGGAATGTTACTTACAAATGAATTTGTTTCATTTTCTTATATTCAGGTTGCAAAGCCATGAACTTCATTGTAATATCCTTTTGGTCCTGAATATTTTGTAATGAGGGAGAGATTATTGTTTAGAAGGGGAGAGAAATTTTATGATGTAAACGTGAGAGAGAGAAGTATTTTTGTGTCTGTAATGTTATAAAATGTAATATTTTCTTTCTGAGTCTGTGATCATCTGCTTCTACAAAGAAAGAAGATTTGAAGACACATTGAGATTGTTCATTTGAAGGGGAGAGCTGAAGGGATTACATGATGATCATAATTTTTATGATCATCATGAGGGGGAGAATGTTTTGAATAGACTTGCAAAGTATGCTGAAGTTCTTAACGGGAGAAAGACCCAATAAATGCAAGGGGAGAGCCACCGAACTAAAAGGTTTAAGGGGAGACTCATCTGAAGAAGATCAATCAGAGTTACTTCAAACTTCAGAGATCAGAGTTCAGAGCCCAAGAGTTCAGAACAATACAAGTCTTGATTACAAGAAGGGGGAGATTGTTAGAAACTTTATTTCTTGTAATTCAAGCTTGTGTAATTACGCTTAATTATAAATATTTAATTATACAATAATGGGGACATTGTTAGCCCTAAAATAGTGTATAATTAAATATAATAAAAGTCTAGGTTTAATTTGCAAATAAGATTAGTTTACTTTGTGGGGAATCTCAATTTCCTAGACTTTAAGAAGAGTGTTTGGACAAACTCCCAAAGTTAGCTTGGGTATATATAATACTTTTCTCCTAGGGTTTTGAAGGGAAGCCAAAAAAAAGGGAGCCTCCACCTAAGTGTGTGTTTTGAGAGTGTGAAAGTCCATAGAGATTGAGTGTCCAAATACTCTCTTGTAATCTTCATATTTCGTAATACAAATCATTTGTTTTATGTATTGGAGTGAAAAATATACTGAGAATCGAAGTTATCAATTGGTATCAGAGCAAGAAGATTGGATTTTAACTTGAAATCTCAGATTTGTTCATGTTCTTCACAAAAACGTAATTAAATTGGGCTGAAACTTCAGAAAATCACTAAAAATTCATATGATGTCCGTTTTAGCTGATTTTTGGATATGATGTGCAACTATATGCCAGCAACACCCTGTAAAACTTTCAGAGGCTAACTCCAAAAATCGAGGGAGTAATCACAATTTTACTATTCTGGTCATTTTCGGTTACGTTTTTGCTTTAATATTTTTTATTTGAGTGCTCTACTTGTTGAAATAATTTGTAATTTTGCATGAATAATCTTATATGTTAGATAACTTGTTCTGGAAATTTTCATGATCTAATTTGAAGTATCCAAGGAGTAATTGCAATTTTTAGATCTAATTGTTTTTCGTGTTCTTCATAAAAATCAACGGTTTTGCTCTTAATATATATCTAAGCTAACTTTGAGAGTTTGTCCAAACACACCCCTTAAAGTCTAGGAAATTGAGATTCCCCACAAAGTAAACTAATCCTATTTGCAAATTAAACTAGACTTTTATTATATTTAATTATACACTGTTTTAGGGCTAACAATATCCCCTTTAGTGTATAATTAAATATTAACAATTAAGCGCAATTACACAAGCTTGAATTACAAGAAATAAAGTTTTTAACAATCTCCACCTTCTTGTAATCAAGGCTTATATTCTTCTGAATTCTTGGGCTCTGAAATCTTATCTCTGAAGTTTGAAGAAACTCTGATCTCTGAAATTTGAAGTAACTCTGATTGACCTTCTTCAGATGACTCTCCCCTTCAATCTTTCAGTTCGGTGGCTCTCCCCTTGCATTTAGTAGGTCTTTCTCCCGTTAAGAACTTCAGCATACTTTGCAAGTCTATTCAAAACATTCTATCGTATATCCTTATAATTTACAATAATATTTTCACACGTAACATTTGTCCTGTGCACCGCACGGGTATTGCACTAGTTTTATAAAACTTAGCAAATTTATTAATCAATATACACACACTGATATAACACACCCCCCCCCCTCCATACCACCCACCATACATTGATTTAAAGAAAATGAAGAAGATGAAAGCTACAACATTTTTTCGCCGATGAAGAAGATAAAAGTTGCAAAATTTTTTACCACCCATACCCCTCTTTTCACCAAAAAAGCAAAAGCCAACATCATCATCCTTCATCTTCTACTATCTGTTTTATCTTCTATTGTCATATTCCAACAAAAAGATCAGTAAAAACTGCACCTTTGTTCATCGGAAAGAGCATCGATCTGCAAGAATAAAGGATGGTGGTGGTCGCCTGTTGACACCAGCGGCGGATGACGACTCAACAATGGGAGAGATTACAATTGGGGCGGTTTAGACAGAGAGAGAAAATGGTGGGGCTTGTAGTCGACAGGGATGCATCGGACGAATGTGGGTCTTTAGCCGATGAGGAAGCATCAGAGTTGTGGAGAGGAGGGTTGCAAGGAGGAAGGGTGTTGTTGTTATTCTTTGATGAGAGAGAAGAGCTGTTAATGAGAGGCAACTCCATATGGAATAAGAACACGATAAGAGAAAAAAGTCTGTAATCATGCATAAAAATCAAACGCTCTTATCAGTAGATGAATCATCGAAAAGAAGATGAGAGCTCCGATAAGAAGCATCAAACAACCCCTTAGTTTACTTAAACTCATGTTTGTACCACATTGAAACACCCTTGCAAGTCATAGTCTTTTCACGTTTTTCTTTAATCAAAATCATAATTAATTTGTAAAAAAGTTTATCAGATTCATTACGAAAGTCATTGTAACATCTTAAGATTTATATTGTTGTAATTTGAGGATACTTAGTTTAATATGTATTTATTGTATTCAAGTTGGATTATAAATGAAAGTCTATCTATTCGGGAATTTAAAAGTTGATTG
Source organism: Centrapalus pauciflorus (assembly GCA_020465985.1). Lineage (NCBI taxonomy): Eukaryota > Viridiplantae > Streptophyta > Magnoliopsida > Asterales > Asteraceae > Centrapalus > Centrapalus pauciflorus. Next base: position 186,713 of record JAANYP010006397.1, on the reverse strand, counting down.
TTATGTTAAATAACTAAGGAATTTTATAATTTTAATTTATAAATAAATATGATGAAATTTAAATGTTGGTGGTGAAAGTATAAGAAGTTGAACTTTATTTATGAAAATAAGGCAAGTGGAGGGACTAATTATGTAAAGAACCAAAAATGGGGGCATAAAAGACTCTTTGAGTCTTTCAAACTCATTCTTGCAACTTTCCAACTTCAAACCACACACAATCTCTCAAGAAATCTGCTAGAATTCAATTTTGTGTTGAAGAAATTCGTAATAAGAACCGATATTACAAGGTATCAAGTCTGAATTAAGGTAAGAAAAATGACTTATAAGTTGGGGTTTTGTTGAATGAGTTTAAAATGCAAAAATTCGGAATTGAAATCCGAGAATTTGTTGTTGCATGTATGTTTTGATTGTTGAAAAACATCAATTGAAGTTACTAGAAGCATCAGAAACAAGAATCATCAACGAATTCAATCTAAAAGGTAAGAAATATGGAATTTTATGAACTTTGTGCTCTTGAAGTTTTCTCTATTTTTGGTCAAATCATGGATAAAAATGTGTGTTAAAGATAGGGAAAATGGTCTCAAAACGCTCAATATATGTTAATAAATCGTTCGTATGGGTTACATGTTAATAAACAAGAGTTTGGTGAATTTTTTAGTTAAACCCGTAGGCTTTAACATGTTGAACTGCAGGTCGACTCGTCGAGTCAAGCATGCTGACTCGGCGAGTCGCCAAAAACATCAAAGCAAATAATTCTTCTAAGGGGGCGTTTGGTTCGAAAAATTTTTTCTCTGGGATTTGTGTTTTGTCAAAGGATTTGCATTATGTAGCATTTGCATTTGTCAGGATTTTGTTAAAAAATCTGCATTATCTTATCGAAAAAATTTGCTAATCTGAAGAATGCAAAGTAACTGGGATTTAAAATCCTAAGGGGGAGGGGTTGTTTGTTTCGCGGATTTCCTGGGATTCATTGGGATTTGCATTTAAAATCCTGTGTTTGGTTTGCAGATTTTAGTAAGGATTTAAAATCTCAGGATTTCATAAATCCCTTCCTTATTTGTTATTTAAAAACCCAGCCTCCCCCCTAGGATTTTAAATCTCAGTTGCCTTGCATTCTTCAGATTAACAAATTTTTTCTATATGATAATGCAGATTCTTTGACAAAATCCTGACAAATGCAAATCCCGTATAATGCAAATCCTTTGACAAAATGCAAATCCCTGAGAAAACAATCTGCGAACCAAACGCCCCCTTAGTTTTTAAATAACAAAGAAGTAAGGGATTTATGAAATCCTGGGATTTTAAATCCTTACTAGAATTTGCAAACCAAACACAGGATTTTAAATGCAAATCCCAGTGAATCCTAGGAAATCTGTGAACCAAACGCCCCCTAAGTGTTAAGACTCGAACTTCGGGTAGGATCGAACTTCGGGTGGAGGACCCGAATTTCTGTTGAGTTTTAATTTCGGGGTATGACTCGGGTATAAGTGAACCTCAGTCGAGGTTCCGAACTTTGGACGAGTCGAGGTGGGTGACTCGGCGAGTCGACCCCAGCTCAAGCGAACTTCGGTTCTGGATTAAGAAACTGGAACTTTTGGACTAAAAATCAGAATTTCAAAATAACTTCAGCATTATAATAGAACATTTGATGATGGGTTCTTCGGACCTAGTAAAGATCTGAAATATAGGTTTTAATTATGCATTACGGATGTTGGATCCAAAGATTGGACACTTTAAATTGTAAAACTTAATGAAAATTTTGAATAAATAGACTCTGATGGTAATTAAATATTACTGATATGACAGGTCTCTTGTGGTGTTGTAAAACACACAGTGGGACAAAATTATGATTCCAGTTGAAAGCCCGAGAAGAAATAATATAAATTTGAAGTTTAATATCACACTCACTGTGACTACTTAGGATTGTGTATGTCTACATTTGTTTTATGCTAGCTGTTATTTATTGAGGCTTGTTGGTTCGTTTTTGTTTAACACTCTACTAACTTGCGTTTATTTTTATGCACATTGTTGCTTGATTACATGTACTACATGTTCCATTTTCTTTGTTGTGCATCAACATGATGGGCTTGCTGGTAAATCTGTGCTACCGAGGCTATATGACCTGGAGCTGATCCCTCTATGGTCCCGAAGGGCAGGTGTAGCATCCCCGATGGTAAGTTCCGCCTCAATTAAATGTGATATTCTGTGCAATGGCACGATGGAGCTACGTGCTCATATGTAAAAAAGTTTATCAGATTCATTACGAAAGTCGTTGTAACATCTTAAGATTTATATTGTTGTAATTTGAGGATACTTAGTTTAATATGTATTTATTGTATTCAAGTTGGATTATAAATGAAAGTCTATCTATTCGGGAATTTAAAAGTTGATTGTTATGTTAAATAACTAAGGAATTTTATAATTTTAATTTATAAATAAATATGATGAAATTTAAATGTTGGTGGTGAAAGTATAAGAAGTTGAACTTTATTTATGAAAATAAGGCAAGTGGAGGGACTAATTATGTAAAGAACCAAAAATGGGGGCATAAAAGACTCTTTGAGTCTTTCAAACTCATTCTAGCTAGGTCAAATCTTGAAGTACTTGAGGATCACTACTACTCAATCGGTAACAGAATAATGGAGATTCCAAAGGAATCTTTGGGATGGTTGCAATAAATTTTGAGTATGTAGAATTAGAATGTGCGATTGACTTAACTTAAAATTGTGTATTATTTCAATTTCCTGTAAAGTACTAAGTACATGAGTTTACTGTTTCATTATGGGTTGTGCGATTAATCTTGGGTGATGTGTATGTGGTTATTGTTGCAAGGGTGTCACATTCGTCAAAGGCATTTAAGGTCTGGTCTATAAAAAAGTCTATAACCATCAGCTTTAAAAAATTCATATACAAAAGAAGTCTTGTCTAAACCCGACCCTTTAGAAAGTCTGTCATTGTAACAACCTAGTTCTTGTGTTTTTGTATTTGACTTGATAATGTAACTTAAATTACATTATTTGTTTTTGTAAATTTAGTTAATTAATGAAATTAATTAATTAAGTTAAATTATGTTAGTGATGATACAAATGAAGATGAAATCTTTATTTAAAGAAATCAGATGTGGAGGGACTAAAAGTGCCAAAGTCCAAAAGTTTGGAAATAAAAGACTCAAGTATTCATTTCATCACTTTCAAAAGTTGCAAACTCTCTCTCTCTCTCTCTCTCTCTCTCTCTCTCTCTCTCTCTCTCTACAATCAGCTGAAAAAAAAAACGAAAATCAGAAGAATAAATTCGTGAATTTATCTGTTTATTATCAAGAATCATTGGAAATTAAGATAATAAACTAATTTCCAAGCTTTAGATTGATTTTTGAGTTAAAATGCTTAAATTCGGATTTTTAAATCTGAATAAGTGATGTTTCATGTTTGTAATATTGGTTGGAAATCATATATTGAAGCCTTTAGGAGTTACAGAAACGAAAAGCGTTGGTTAAATCGTTCAAAAAGAGTAAGAATCTGACTTTTTATGAAGTTTTGTGTTCTTGACAAAAAGTCTATGTTTTGGAAAAATCTGGACGATTTAACATGTTTAAGATTGGGAAAATAGTGTAGAAACACCCCAATAATGTTAATATAACATAAAATCGGATTGCATGTTAATAAAAATGAGTTTGGAAAATTTTTGGTTAAAAACTCGTGGCTGCGATATGCTGACCTGCAAGAGAACTCGGCGAGTTGGTGGGTCAACTCGGCGAGTTGTCAAGAACATCATAAAGGTCAGAAAGAATTTCTAAGTATAGGACCCAAATTAGGATGAGACCCGACTTCGGATTGGTCCCGAAATTCGGATGGGTCAATCTCGGGTCAAGCTATTTATAAAGTTTTTTTAGATGCATGCGAAATCCGGTTGGGCAACTCAGCGAGTAAATGGGTCGAACTCGGCGATTTCTCCCCAGTTCATGCGAACCCAGATGTGGGTTAAAGGACCCAAGTTTTTGGCTAATAAACAAACTTTTTGAATATCTTTTGTGGTACATTAAAATATATATAATTTGATGCCAATAAACACACATGTAATTAAAATATAAAAGTTTATGAGTTATCAGAATCAGGTCAATAAAATATTTAAAGCTAATGTTCTTGCAATGATAAATTCTGGACAGGTTTTCAGATAAATTCTGAACAAAGTAATAAAGTTAAATTTATTGAAAGTGAGTCAAAGTTTATAAAGCCAAGCTAAAGTCCAGAAAGTCAAAGATTTAATCCTGTGATAACTCAGGTGATGGAGAAATCTCTTTGATAAAGTCAACGGCTCAGATTAATTCAGTAAACTGTGAGTTATAGATATTCAGTTTTACATGCTTGATTCTGGTTGAGACATATTGTTGTTGATAGTTTATTTTGGCATTTATTTATGCTCAGCTGGATTGTGACATGTGCTCACCATGGTTCGGTGATGCCATGTGGATCATGACAGCTGTTGGATATATCATTCTGCACACATTATAGTTACAGTTCATTTCAGTTGATATTGCTATCATGACTTTGCTCATTATGCTTTTCATCATTACTCGTATCTTTGATGTATTGATTTCAGTTTAGCATATTTAGCATTGTCGGTCTATTGTTCTAGACCTTGCTATGTCACTAGTTCTATTGAACTTGGTAGTCGATTACTCCGATGCTCCCCCCATGATGTTTATTGGTAGCTAGCCCAGTATTGAGTGGATAGCTTCCACTAAAATCATGAGCGTGGCCTAAACATCATCCTATTCTGATTACTATGTCTCAATCTTGCATGGCTTTGGCGGCAGTCAAGTTATATCATGTTTATTACCCACATTTCTGCCTTGTTGTAATGCATGTAATTTGATAAATCTATAATCTCACTCAGCATTACTTATAGTTGTTGTTAAATCTCTTCACAAGAAAAGACAAGGGTAAAGCACCTGCCGGACCTAGTACTTAGGTCTCCCAAGATCAAGCTGAAGTTTTCATAGACCACTACTCAAACGCCACTTGGTATAGCTTTGAAGATGATAAATTTGGTGGTCTAGGTAGATTTGCTTTGATTGTATGATGACATGTATTAGACTAGTCTTGTACCTTTAAAAGTTTAATCTGAAAGTTGTTATCCGTACTAAAATTTGTATAAACTTATCCTAATAGTTGTACTGTAATTTTGAAATTCCACACTTAATTACTCTATCTTAGTTATGACTGATATCGTATTGCAAGTTGTGGGACCTAGAAGCTGAGGACTGCCCCGTAAGGGGAGGTCTTCACAGGATGGTATCAGAGCCCATAATTTGAGTGAATGAAGTATTATGTGGGTAATACTTGATCTCAAACTAAAGCAATACATAAGTGTCAATCATTTAGGTGGTTTGAACTGAGATAGGATGTACAGACTGTTAGGATGAGAATAAGGGTACATAGCACTAAGTCTATAAACTGATAGTTACAAGATTTTTAATTTCAGTAAAGATGCCAGGATCTGGTGATATCCCTAATAACATGACTCCCCAACAAATGTTCGAGATGGTACAATAATTGTTAGCATAACACTTAGAACAACAGACTAAGAATATGCAAGAACAGCTTCAGGCCAGAGATGAGGCTGAAGCTAAAAGACATGCTGATAAGAAGAATAAACGAAAAGATAAACAAGTCCAAAACGATGAGTCTGATTCTGATAACACCGACCCCAATGTCCAAATCGAACAGCCGAAAGGCTGTAAGTTTAAAGATTTTAAAGCAAGTAGTGCCCTAAACTTTGAGGATACAGTAAACTCAATCCAGGCTTTGGACTGCATAAGCCACACTAAAGAAATCTTAAGAATTTCTGATTGCTCAGAATCCAAGAAAATAAGTTTTGCTACTGCTCTGTTTGTTGGTGCTGCTTGCGCCTGGTGGAAGACGCAGAGAAGCATTTATGGAGAAGAGGTCATCCAGACGTTAGAGTGGGATCAATTCCTTGATATGTTTCACGCCAAATATTGTCCTGCTGACCAGCAAGACGAAATGGAGGTCCAATTGATGCAGTTAACCCAAGGAACCAAATCAGTAGTCGAGTATGAGCACGAATTCTTGCGAATCTGTGGCTATTCTTCGTATCAAGTAGCCAAAAAGGAAAGAAAGATGAACCGGTTTCATGGAGGTCTGAATCCGAGGTACAAACACCCTATGAACGCGATGAAGTATAAAAGTTATTTAGAGATGGTTGAAGCGGCGAGGCAGATAGAGAGAGGATACCTAGAGTACGACGATCAACTCTATACTCCACAGACAAACCCGACATGTCCTTATCCCCCGAAGAAGCAAAGATTCGGCAAGTTCTTTAAGCCCAACAAATCACAATCCCAACAACCCCAACAATCTCAATAGTACAGTTCGCCCCAAAAAGCTCAGGCCTATGCTCTCACGAATGAACCGCGATTTTGCAAACGATGTAGGAAATCTCATATGGGGCAGTGTAAGCCTGATGACCTGCTATGTGTGTAGTAAGATCGGCCATAGTAGTGAGGAGTGTCCCCAACAGGGTCTTAGATGTTCAAAGTATGGGAAGCGTGGACACTTTATGTATCAGTGTACCGGACGCCGAAGTCAATCACAATCATCCGCCGGAGGTTCAATGATGAAGAGTTCGGCTGCAACGCCAACTGCAAGGACTCGAGTGTTTCTAATAACAGCGGAGGAAGCAAAAGAAACCGTAGATGTGGTTACTGGTACGTTCTTAATAAATTCTATACTTGCTCGCGTACTATTTGATTCCGGTGCAAGTCTGTCAGGATCTAAAACTGAATAACCAAGATTAACTGATTTGAATTTATCAGAGTATAAATCAATAATCTTGCTTTGAATCAAAGTTTAATTAAGAAGTTTGCGGAATAACACTTAATTATTTTAACAAAAACTTTCGGAACCAATGAAGCATAAAACATAAGAAGTAATCAAGACTGTTTGTATTGCTGAATTCAATGATTACAATCACCTCTAATCTGTTTTGATTAGACGAAGAACACAGACTGTTCTTAGGGTTTTACAACCTTAGAGGCTTAAGAAAACTTAATCAACAAAGCAATTACAGACTCAAAAATATGCAGAAAACTTCTATATACTTCTATGACCTATTCTCTGTATTTATATTGCTTTTTGGACTTGTTTCCTTGAAGGACTATGACTTCTCTGATAGTAGATATGCTGGAATCTTCGTGTAGATATCTTTCCTGAAAATCAGCACTTTCTGTTTATGAAACTGTGAGCAGCTTGAATCTCTTGACAGCATGAACTGAGCAGCTTGAGTTGTTTTGCTCTGGCAGCTTGAACTTTTACACTGGCAGCTCGAGTTTCTTCAACTAGCAGCATGAACTTTGTATTTACATGAAAAATCTACTAACAGTCTAAGAAGTCTAACTAACAGCTTGAGCATACTTAAACTATTTCCCAACAATCTCCCCCTAACTTAAATTCTTTGCACAAGACTTTAAGTTCTATACAAAAATGGAAATGAATAAGTAAACTGTTATTTACAAACCAAGGCTTTCAAAACTTACAACTGTGCAAGTTTCCGATCTACAGCCTTCAAAAATTCTTTCTTCATCTCATCTTTATCACAAGATACCCTAACAGATTTTATCTGAAGTAGCATATCTTTTGGTAAATCATAAAATTCGAGATTGAAGAATATACCAGATCCATCTGTGAAATTGATTCTGTATGTCCTTGACTTGACAAACAGATCAACTTGCTTGACCTTCTTCCCCTTCTTCACAGCATCCTCTATTTCTTTCCTTGCAGATTCAGGGTCAACAATTGATTTTAGATCTTTAATTACTTGCTTCACTTGTGGTAGAGCAGATCTAACTTGTGATACAGACCCAATGTCAAAGAACACAACTGCCTTCCATACTCTCTCAAACACTCTGAACTTCAGCCGTTCCATGATATGATGGATTTCCTAAGACACTCCCATATCAACCATGCCCTCAATATCAATCCCACCATATACATATCGCATATCGAACAGTTCTGGAACCGTGCCACTTTTCAAACCATCAATGGAATTCCCACTATACTATCCAAAATTGATGGCACTCCCATCACCATTACTGAGGAATCCATTCGGCACCATTTGCATCTTCAAGATGCCTCAGGTATAACAGACCTATCCCTTCAAGTTTTACATTTTGGTCTTCAAAACATTGGTTATAGGGGCCCTGCTGATTCTTTTACTTTCTTAAAAGCCCATTTTTCTCCTAAATGGAAATTTCTGGTTCATATTATTCAGCAGTGTATGAGCCCCAAAAGAACTGGTTCGTCAGAATTTTCTTCTAACATTGCCACTGCCTTAGTGTGCTTTTCAAAAGGCCAACGGTTCAATTTTTCAAACATGATTTTTCAGGGGATGTTAAGGCATCATTCCCTAAAGAATGGGAAGTTTTTAATGTATCCAAGATTTTTGGCAGAAATCATTGCACACACCTGCACTACTTCTCATTTACATAAGAGGATACATATTTCCCATAGGCACTCACTATCTTCTATCAAAAGGCTGATAAAGCCAAGTGCCAATTTTGTCAGTGTAGATGTTCCATTGCCCTCTGCAATGATGAACATCATTTCAGGAAACAGAGGAGAGGGTCTTGAGCAGGCTCAGCCTAACATCACTGCTACAACCCCAAGACCCCAACCCACTCCTCATGATACACAAACTCCCACTGATCCTTTTGTACAGCCAACACGCCCACTCAGAAATATATACAAAAGAAAAAGGGGACCAGGAGCTCCTTCCTCCTCTTCCCATCAGCAAGAGCCATATATCCCTGTGCAGGAGGATACTCCTGCACAGCATATCTAAAGGGAACCACTAGAGGAAACTCCCATCCTCACTCAGGAGGTGAACATCTCTTCAGAGATGGTTCATATGGGTTCTGTGGCTGGCACTACTGATGTCTCTGCACAAGAGGCACAGGACAGTGCCAACATAGCTAAGACCACGCCCATGGCAACAGCAAGTGTGCAAACACAAGTTGGAAGTCCCCAGAACCAAGAACAGAGGGGCCCAGAGGTTTCTACTTCTGGTATTAATGTCAGTGATAGATCACAAGCACCACAGGTGTTTTCTGATCTTGAGACTAGTCTGCAACTCATGCTTTTGACGGATCCCAAGCTGAAACCTGTTGTAGCTATGTTGGAATATCAAATGTCCATCATTGCTGCACAGGGTGCACAATAATGGCCCTAAAGCAATCAGAAATGGCTCAAAATCAGAGGATGGATTATCTTCATAAGGGGTTTACCCTTTGTGGAAATAAGCTCATTCAATTAGAGCGTTTGATTCAAACCCAAGGGGCAAAGGTTGTAGGTCCTTCTGACCAAACCAATGCTTCCAAAAAGGGGGAGAATCAAGAGGTTCCCAAATCAGTCCAAGCAGCTCCAACAACAACAACAGTCCAAGTAGCACCAACAGTCCCAGTTTCTAGGCTAGCAGTCCCAACAGCTTCTCAAGCTGTTAGCCTAGAAACTCAAGCTGCTCCTTCAAAAGTCACTGGAGTTGTAATCAGGGAAGGCATTCAAGCTACATCGAGTACAGTCCAAGCAACATCTTCTGCTGCAAAAGACAAAGGCAAGGGCATTCTTATTGAGTCTCCAAAGCACAAATTCTCCTCCAAAGAAGCCCAGATTGCCTTTGATGCTGAAGTTGCCAAAAGGTTAGCAGAAGAACAGGATAAAGAATTAGATCAGCAAGCCCAGCCCCCAATAGATGATGATGAGACATTAGGTGATTACCTAAAGGGGTTTGTGGGCAAACAAGGTGAAAAGAAGAGAAACATGCCAACAGGGCACACCAAGGCTGAGCACAGAAGATTCTTAATCAATTTTGCCTTTGCAACAGGTATTCCAAAGAAAATGGCTCAGTCCATGACTACTGAAAGGCTGCAGGAAATACATGATAAAGAAATGGAGAAAAGAAAGAAAGCAAAAACCTCCCAAGAAGTCCAAGAACCTACTACAAGTCATATTCAAGCTGCTGCAAGTGCTCCTGTTCCTACTGATCAAGCAGTTGTCTCTATTCCTTCATCGGTTAAAAGGGTGCTCTTTGAGCAACAACTACAAAAGGCTATGGAGATAGAGAAGCTGATTGATCAGCATGATTTTACAAAGCCTCAAATCAACTACTGGTTTGCTAAGTCACTGGATGACCGTGACTTGAGAATTAAGTTTGTGGTAAGAAGGGAGTCTGGACCAGAAGAAGAATATGATACATTTTGGCAGATGGTTCAGAAGTTGACCAGAGATGAGCTTATCAGAATGCACAACATTGGGTCTGTATCACAAGTTAGATCTTCTCTACCACAAGTGAAACAAGTCATCAGAGATCTGAAGTCCATTGTTGATCCTGAATTTATTAGAAAAGATGTAGAGGATGCCAACAAGAAGGGATTGAAAATCAATGAAGTTAATATTTTTGTCAAATCCAGGACTTACAGAATCAAATTCACAGATGGATCTGGTATGTTCTTTAATCTTGAATTCTATGATCTTCCAAAGAATATACTACTCCAGATGAAGTCTGTCAGAATATCTTGTGATAGAGATGAGCTAAAGAAAGAATTTTTGAAGGCTGTAGATCAGAAACTTGCACAGTTGTAAGTTTTTGAAAGCCTTGGTTTGTAAATAACAGTTTACTTATTCATTTCCATTCTTGTATAGAACTTAAAGTCTTGTGTAAAGAATTTAAGTTAGGGGGAGATTGTTGGGAAATAGTTTAAGTACATTCAAGCTGTTAGTTAGACCTCTCAGACTGTTAGTAGATTTTTCATGTAAATACAAAGTTCATGCTGCTAGTTGAAGAAACTCGAGCTGCCAGTGTAAAAGTTCAAGCTGCCAGAGCAAAACAACTCAAGCTGCTCAGTTCATGCTGTCAAGAGATTCAAGCTGCTCAACAGTTTCATAAACAGAAAGTGCTGATTTTCAGGAAACGATATCTACATGAAGATTCAAGCATATCTACTATCAGAGAAGTCATAGTCCTTCAAGGAAACAAGTCCAAAAAGCAATATAAATAGACAGAATATTGTATAGAAGTATATAGAAGTTTTCTGCATATTTTTGAGTCTGTAATTGCTTTGTTGATTAAGTTTTCTTAAGCCTCTAAGGTTGTAAAACCCTAAGAACAGTCTGTGTTCTTTGACAAACTCTATGGATGATCAAACGATGGTTTTAGGGTTTGAAAGAAGAATGTGTGATTCGTTCAGAGAGAAAGCAGAAGGTCGTGGAAGAAAAATATGTAACTGGTAGTTACAACTGAACGAAACCGGGACCTTTAAAGGTTTCGAAAAGGTTGGGTCCCGCGCACACATTTGAAAAATTACCCAAATACCTAGCACACTTTGACAGATCAAGTGAAAATAACTAGCAGTCCGAGAAAATGAACTAGCAGCATGAGAAAATACTCATGCTGTTAGTGTAAAATTGTGCAACTTTTCAATGGAACAGTGTCTCCCCCTTAAATTAGCATATTGAGTCGATAATAATGAAAACCAATTAATCCATGTTTACCATACCAATATTTGATATTAGGAAAGTGAACCTTCCCACATCAAAAGGTTTTGTAAATAGATCAGCTAGCTGATCATCTGTATGTATTTTGGTAACTTGGATTAACTTCTTTTCATTACAATCTCTGATGAAGTGAAATCTGATTTCTATATGCTTGGTTTTTGGGAATTTCACTGGATTTTGCACAATGCTAATTGCACTTGAATTGTCAATATAAATAGGAGTGGATAAGAAATTCATACCATAGTCTCTTAGCTGATTTTGAATCCACATTACCAGGGAGCAGCAGCTTGCAGCTGCTACGTATTCTGCTTCAGTGGATGATGTGGAGACAGTTGTTTGCTTTTTTGCATTGCCAAGAGACCAGTCTTGCTCCTAAGTATTGACATCCACCAGTTGTGGATTTCCTGTCAATGTTGCAACCACCATAGTCACTGTCAGAATAAGCAGTTAGTTCAAAAGGAGAGTCTTTGGGATACCATAGGCCTAAATGTGGTTGGCCTTTAAGGTATCTGAAGATTCTCTTAACAGCAATCAAGTGAGAATCCTTTGGAGAGCATTGAAACCTAGCACACACACAGACAGCAAACATTATATCAGGTCTAGAAGATGTTAGATACATGAGAGATCCTATAAGGGCTCTGTATAGATGAATGTCCACATCTATGCCATCTTTGTCTGTATGGAGCTGTTTATGAGGATCCATTGGAGTGCTTGCAACCTTTGTGTCTTGATAGCCAAACTTTTCCAGTATGTCTTTGACATACTTTGATTGACTTATGAATAGACCAGTAGGCTTCTGTTTAACCTGCAGCCCTAGAAAGAATGTGAGTTCCCCCATTGAACTCATTTGAAACTTTTTGTGCATTAGGGCCTCAAAATCTTTGCACAAACTATCATTAGTTGAGCCAAAGATGATGTCATCAACATAGATTTGGACAAGAAGAATCTCAGCTTTGATGGATTTAGTGAAAAGTATTTTGTCCAGAGTGCCTCTCTTGAATCCATTCTGTAGAAGATATGATGACAGTGTGTCATACCATGCTCTGGGGGCTTGGTGAAGACCATAGAGAGCTTTGTCTAGCTTGTACACCCTGTCTGGATACTTGTAGTCTTCAAAACCAGGAGGTTGACACACATATACTTCCTCTTCAATTGTCCCATACAGGAAAGCAGACTTAACATCCATTTGATACACTTTAAATCCTTTGAAACTTGCATATGCTAGAAATAGTCTGCTGGCTTCAATTCTTGCTACTGGAGCAAAGACATCATCATAATCTATTCCTTCTTCTTGAGTGTACCCTTGTGCTACTAGTCTTGCTTGGTTCTTGATGACTATCCCTCTCTCATCCTTCTTGTTTCTGAACACCCATCTTGTACCTATTGCTCTCTTACCTTTAGGAAGATCCACCAGAGTCCATACATTCTGAATTTTGAACTGTAAAAGCTCTTCTTGCATAGCTTCAATCCAGGATGAATCTTTTAATGCTTCTGATGCCTTTTTAGGTTCCAATTGAGACATGAAACAGGCATGTTCAAAAGCAGCTAGACTGAATTCAGGAACTGCTATTTCAGCAGCAGCAGTCTCATTTTGAACCATCTTCCTTGTTTGAACAGGAGTGCTTGGATCACCCAGTATTTGATTGAGAGGGTGATACTTGTGAACTCTTAGTGTGGGCTCTCTCTCTGTTTGAAAAGAAGTTCCAAGGTTGGTATCATCTCCATCAGAACCAGTGAATGGTTCAGTTTCTGAAACAGCTTGACTTGAATCTGGGACTGTTTCCTGTTGTGTTGGAGCTGTTCTTTCAAAACTTTGGAGTGGCACTTCAGTGTCTGGATTTGTATCATTCAGGACCCCTGGAGGATCACAAGACAAAAGTGGTAGAGTGGTGAAATCATCCCAACTTGTTGAATCTGCAGCAGTCTGAGACTTTGTGCCAACAGCATGAGAAATTGTATTGGCAGCATGAGAATTCGTGTTAGCAGCTTCAACCCTGTATGCATCAGCTTCTGCAGTATACTCAACAAAACTCAGAGAATTTGTTAGTGAATCTAAATCAAACAACCAATCAGGACCAGTGCCTTTGATATTAGCAGTATTTTCATTAAATTCAACATTGGCACTTTCTTCAATTGTTTTAGACACACTGTTGTATACTCTATAGGCTTTTCTTTGAGTTGAGTATCCTACAAAGAATCCTTCTTCAGCTTTACTCTCAAACTTCTCTAAGTGAGTCTTAGTGTGAAGGATAGTACATGGGCATCCAAAGGGCTTGAAGAAAGCTATTAGGGGACTTCTGTTATGGAATAATTCATAGGGAGTTTTCCCTTGTGATTGAACTACTTGAACCCTATTTAGAACATAACAGGCTGTATTAACAGCTTCTGCCCAGAAAGTCATTGGCAGATTTGAATCAGCTAGCATTGTTCTAGCAGCCTCAATTAATGTTCTGTTCTTTCTTTCAGCTACACCATTTTGCTGTGGTGTTCTTGGTGCACTATATTGTCTAGCAATGCCTTTGGACTCACAGAAACTGTTTAGAATTTGATTTTTAAATTCAGTTCCATTGTCTGATCTTATCACCTTAACTTTGGAATTGGATTGGTTTTCTATCTTAAGGATAAAAGACTTAACTAGCTCAGCAGTTTCATCTTTGGACCTAAGAAAGTAAACCCAAGTAAATCTGGTGAAATCATCAACAATGACTAAACAGTATGCCCTTTTATTCAAACTCAAAACAGATGTTGGACCAAATAGATCCATATGTAACAACTGAAGAACAGATGAGATTGAATTTACTTCTTTGGCCTTATGAGAAGTTTTGTGTTGCTTACCTTTAAGACATGCTACACAATGATCATCACAAATGAACTCCTTTTGTGGTAATCCTCTTACCAGATTCTTTTTAACTAAATCATTCATGGACTTGAAGTTCATGTGACACATCCTTCTATGCCAAAGAGCAGACTCATTTGATGATGCTTTGGATATTAAACAGCTTAAAGTATTTGATTTTGTCAAGAGAGCTGTGTCCAGGCAGTAAACATTGTCCTTTCTTGGTGTTCTAAGTAAAACAAGATTTTCAGGAATTTTGAAATCCTTTGAAAGAACAATGCACTCAGAATCTGTGAACAGAACAATGTTTTGTTTGTCACAGATTTGAGAGACACTCAATAAATTGTACTTAAGCTGTTCAACATACAGAACATCATGGAATGTCATGTTGCCTGCATTAACAGTACCTTTACCTGTAACCTTACCTCCCTTTGAGTTGCCTCCAAATGCAACAAAACCTCCATCAAAACCTTTGAAATTTGACAAGCATTCAGAATTGCCTGTCATGTGCCTAGAGCATCCACTGTCCAGATGCCATCTTGATCTATGAGGAGACCTGTGGTTGCCCTGCACAAATAACAGCTTAGTTAGTAGTGGAGTAAACCCAAACCAAATTGGTTTTGGGTTGGCCTTGTACATTGACATAACTAAAAACTGTTTTTGACTTCTTATATTTGGTGAGATCTACTGATGGAGTCTTTGGAGAGTATTTAGTGATAATATGAGGTATCCAACTATTTTGATCATCTTTTCTTCTGACAGTCTCAGATGATTCACTAGCAGCTCCAGTTTGATGCCCAGCAGCTTGAGCTGTGTTTGTAGTGCTAACAGTTTCAGTTTTTGCACTAACAGCATCAGATTTTGACTTAGCAGTCTGATCTTTTGCATTAGCAGTTTGAGCAACAGATTTGTCCTTGACACAACATATTTGTTTAAAACTTGATTTAGGCTTTGCCAAAACTTGTTTTTGATGTGTGGACTGTTTTTTATTAACTTTTGAGAATCTGTGATCAACTGTTTTCTTTGGAGCTGCTGTGGAAGATTTCACTTTTGAGTGCTTTGCCTGATTAGGATTTGATTTTGTGTGATGCACAGTCTCTTTTGCAACAGCTGGTTTGTAAAAACAATCCTTGGCTAAGTTTCCTAAACAACAGCACTCAAAAGCATGGTGTTCAAAAGTTTCCTAAACAACAGCACTCAAATTCAAACTGTCAAAAGATGCTTTCACTGTGGAAGGAAGAATCACTTAGCCAAGGATTGTTTTTACAAACCAGCTGTTGCAAAACAGACTGTGCATCACACAAAATCAAATCCTAATCAGGCAAAGCACTCAAAAGTGAAATCTTCCACAGCAGCTCCAAAGAAAACAGTTGATCACAGATTCTCAAAAGTTAATAAAAAACAGTCCACACATCAAAAACAAGTTTTGGCAAAGCCTAAATCAAGTTTTAAACAAATATGGTGTGTCAAGGACAAATCTGTTGCTCAAACTGCTAATGCAAAAGATCAGACTGCTAAGTCAAAATCTGATGCTGTTAGTGCAAAAACTGAAACTGTTAGCACTACAAACACAGCTCAAGCTGCTGGGCATCAAACTGGAGCTGCTAGTGAATCATCTGAGACTGTCAGAAGAAAAGATGATCAAAATAGTTGGATACCTCATATTATCACTAAATACTCTCCAAAGACTCCATCAGTAGATCTCACCAAATATAAGAAGTCAAAAACAGTTTTTAGTTATGTCAATGTACAAGGCCAACCCAAAACCAATTTGGTTTGGGTTTACTCCACTACTAACTAAGCTGTTATTTGTGCAGGGCAACCACAGGTCTCCTCATAGAACAAGATGGCATCTGGACAGTGGATGCTCTAGGCACATGACAGGCAATTCTGAATGCTTGTCAAATTTCAAAGGTTTTGATTGAGGTTTTGTTGCATTTGGAGGCAACTCAAAAGGAGGTAAGGTTACAGGTAAAGGTACTGTTAATGCAGGCAACATGACATTCCATGATGTTCTGTATGTTGAACAGCTTAAGTACAATTTATTGAGTGTCTCTCAAATCTGTGACAAACAAAACATTGTTCTGTTCACAGATTCTGAGTGCATTGTTCTTTCAAAGGATTTCAAAATTCCTGAAAATCTTGTTTTACTTAGAACACCAAGAAAGGACAATGTTTACTGCCTGGACACAGCTCTCTTGACAAAATCAAATACTTTAAGCTGTTTAATATCCAAAGCATCATCAAATGAGTCTGCTCTTTGGCATAGAAGGATGTGTCACATGAACTTCAAGTCCATGAATGATTTAGTTAAAAAGAATCTGGTAAGAGGATTACCACAAAAGGAGTTCATTTGTGATGATCATTGTGTAGCATGTCTTAAAGGTAAGCAACACAAAACTTCTCATAAGGCCAAAGAAGTAAATTCAATCTCATCTGTTCTTCAGTTGTTACATATGGATCTATTTGGTCCAACATCTGTTTTGAGTTTGAATAAAAGGGCATACTGTTTAGTCATTGTTGATGATTTCACCAGATTTACTTGGGTTTACTTTCTTAGGTCCAAAGATGAAACTGCTGAGCTAGTTAAGTCTTTTATCCTTAAGATAGAAAACCAATCCAATTCCAAAGTTAAGGTGATAAGATCAGACAATGGAACTGAATTTAAAAATCAAATTCTAAACAGTTTCTGTGAGTCCAAAGGCATTGCTAGACAATATAGTGCACCAAGAACACCACAGCAAAATGGTGTAGCTGAAAGAAAGAATAGAACATTAATTGAGGCTGCTAGAACAATGCTAGCTGATTCAAATCTGCCAATGACTTTCTGGGCAGAAGCTGTTAATACAGCCTGTTATGTTCTAAATAGGGTTCAAGTAGTTCAATCACAAGGGAAAACTCCCTATGAGTTATTCCATAACAGAAGTCCCCTAATAGCTTTCTTCAAGCCCTTTGGATGCCCATGTACTATCCTTCACACTAAGACTCACTTAGGGAAGTTTGAGAGTAAGGCTGAAGAAGGATTCTTTGTAGGATACTCAACTCAAAGCAAAGCCTATAGAGTATACAACAGTGTGTCTAAAACAATTGAAGAAAGTGCCAATGTTGAATTTAATGAAAATACTGCTAATATCAAAGGCACTGGTCCTGATTGGTTGTTTGATTTAGATTCACTAACAAATTCTCTGAGCTTTGTTGAGTATACTGCAGAAGCTGATGCATACAGGGTTGAAGCTGCTAACACGAATTCTCATGCTGCCAATACAATTTCTCATGCTGTTGGCACAAAGTCTCAGACTGCTGCAGATTCAACAAGTTGGGATGATTTCACCACTCTACCACTTCTGTCTTGTGATCCTCCAGGGGTCCTGAATGATACAAATCCAGACACTGAAGTGCCACTCCAAAGTTCTGAAAGAACAGCTCCAACACAACAGGAAACAGTCCCAGATTCAAGTCAAGCTGTTTCAGAAACTGAACCATTCACTGGTTCTGATGGAGATGATACAAACCTTGGAACTTCTTTTCAAACAGAGAGAGAGCCCACACTAAGAGTTCACAAGTATCACCCTCTCAATCAAATACTGGGTGATCCAAGCACTCCTGTTCAAACAAGGAAAATGGTTCAAAATGAGACTGCTGCTGCTGAACTAGCAGTTCCTGAATTCAGTCTAGCTGCTTTTGAACATGCCTGTTTCATGTCTCAATTGGAACCTAAAAAGGCATCAGAAGCATTAAAAGATTCATCCTGGATTGAAGCTATGCAAGAAGAGCTTTTACAGTTCAAAATTCAGAATGTATGGACTCTGGTGGATCTTCCTAAAGGTAAGAGAGCAATAGGTACAAGATGGGTGTTCAGAAACAAGAAGGATGAGAGAGGGATAGTCATCAAGAACAAAGCAAGACTAGTAGCACAAGGGTACACTCAAGAAGAAGGAATAGATTATGATGATGTCTTTGCTCCAGTAGCAAGAATTGAAGCCATCAGACTATTTCTAGCATATGCAAGTTTCAAAGGATTTAAAGTGTATCAAATGGATGTTAAGTCTGCTTTCCTGTATGGGACAATTGAAGAGGAAGTGTATGTGTGTCAACCTCCTGGTTTTGAAGACTACAAGTATCCAGACAGGGTGTACAAGCTAGACAAAGCTCTCTATGGTCTTCACCAAGCCCCGAGAGCATGGTATGACACACTGTCATCATATCTTCTACCATTTTGGATTCAAGAGAGGCACTCTGGACAAAACACTTTTCACTAAATCCATCAAAGCTGAGATTCTTCTTGTCCAAATCTATGTTGATGACATCATCTTTGGCTCAACTAATGATGGGTTGTGCAAAGATTTTGAGGCCCTAATGCACAAAAAGTTTCAAATGAGTTCAATGGGGGAACTCACATTTTTTCTAGGGCTGCAGGTTAAACAGAAGCCTACTGGTCTATTCATAAGTCAATCAAAGTATGTCAAAGACATACTGGAAAAGTTTGGCTATCAAGACACAAAGGTTGCAAGCACTCCAATGGATCCTCATAAACAGCTCCATACAGACAAAGATGGCATAGATGTGGACATTCATCTATACAGATCCCTTATAGGATCTCTCATGTATCTAACATCTTCTAGACCTGATATAATGTTTATTGTCTGTGTGTGTGCTAGGTTTCAATGCTCTCCAAAGGATTCTCACTTGATTGCTGTTAAGAGAATCTTCAGATACCTTAAAGGCCAACCACATTTAGGCCTATGGTATCCCAAAGACTCTCCTTTTGAACTAACTGCTTATTCTGACAGTGACTATGGTGGTTGCAACATTGACAGGAAATCCACAACTGGTGGATGTCAATACTTAGGAGCAAGACTGGTCTCTTGGCAATGCAAAAAGCAAACAACTGTCTCCACATCATCCACTGAAGCAGAATACGTAGCAGCTGCAAGCTGCTGCTCCCAGGTAATGTGGATTCAAAATCAGCTAAGAGACTATGGTATGAATTTCTTATCCACTCCTATTTATATTGACAATTCAAGTGCAATTAGCATTGTGCAAAACCCAGTGAAATTCCCAAAAACCAAGCATATAGAAATCAGATTTCACTTCATCAGAGATTGTAATGAAAAGAAGTTAATCCAAGTTACCAAAATACATACAGATGATCAGCTAGCTGATCTATTTACAAAACCTTTTGATGTGGGAAGGTTCACTTTCCTAATATCAAATATTGGTATGGTAAACATGGATTAATTGGTTTTCATTATTATCGACTCAGTATGCTAATTTAAGGGGGAGACACTGTTCCATTGAAAAGTTGCACAATTTTACACTAACAGCATGAGTATTTTCTCATGCTGCTAGTTCATTTTCTCGGACTGCTAGTTATTTTCACTTGATCTGTCAAAGTGTGCAGGGTATTTGGGTAATTTTTCAAATGTGTGCGCGGGACCCAACCTTTTCGAAACCTTTAAAGGTCCCAGTTTCGTTCAGTTGTAACTACCAGTTACATATTTTTCTTCCACGGCCTTCTGCTTTCTCTCTGAACGAATCACACATTCTTCTTTCAAACCCTAAAACCATCGTTTGATCATCCATGGAGTTTGTCAAAGAACACAACTGCCTTCCATACTCTCTCAAACACTCTGAACTTCAGCCGTTCCATGATATGATGGATTTCCTAAGACACTCCCATATCAACCATGCCCTCAATATCAATCCCACCATATACATATCACATATCGAACAGTTCTGGAACCGTGCCACTTTTCAAACCATCAATGGAATTCCCACTATACTATCCAAAATTGATGGCACTCCCATCACCATTACTGAGGAATCCATTCGGCACCATTTGCATCTTCAAGATGCCTCAGGTTTAACAGACCTATCCCTTCAAGTTTTACATTTTGGTCTTCAAAACATTGGTTATAGGGGCCCTGCTGATTCTTTTACTTTCTTAAAAGCCCATTTTTCTCCTAAATGGAAATTTCTGGTTCATATTATTCAGCAGTGTATGAGCCCCAAAAGAACTGGTTGGTCAGAATTTTCTTCTAACATTGCCACTGCCTTAGTGTGCTTTTCAAAAGGCCAACGGTTCAATTTTTCAAACATGATTTTTCAGGGGATGTTAAGGCATCATTCCCTAAAGAATGGGAAGTTTTTAATGTATCCAAGATTTTTGGCAGAAATCATTGCACACAACTGCACTACTTCTCATTTACATAAGAGGATACATGTTTCCCATAGGCACTCATTGTCTTCAATCAAAAGGCTGATAAAGCCAAGTGCCAATTTTGTCAGTGTAGATGTTCCATTGCCCTCTGCAATGATGAACATCATTTCAGGAAAAAGAGGAGAGGGTCTTGAGCAGGCTCAGCCTAACATCACTGCTACACCCCCAAGACCCCAACCCACTCCTCATGATACACAAACTCCCACTGATCCTTTTGTACAGCCAACACGCCCACTCAGAAACATATACAAAAGAAAAAGGGGACCAGGAGCTCCTTCCTCCTCCTCCCTCAGACAAGAGCCATATATCCCTGTGTAGGAGGATACTCCTGCACAGCATATCCAAAGGGAACCACTAGAGGAAACTCCCATCCTCACTCAGGAGGTGAACATCTCTTCAGAGATGGTTCATATGGGTTCTGTGGCTGGCACTACTGATGTCTCTGCACAAGAGGCACAGGACAGTGCCAACATAGCTAAGACCACGCCCATGGCAACAGCAAGTGTGCAAACACAGCTGGAAGTCCCCAGAACCAAGAACAGAGGGGCCCAGAGGTTTCTACTTCTGGTATTAATGTCAGTGATAGATCACAAGCACCACAGGTGTTTTCTGATCTTGAGACTAGTCTGCAACTCATGCTTTTGACGGATCCCAAGCTGAAACCTGTTGTAGCTATGTTGGAATACCAAATGTCCATCATTGCTGCACAGGGTGCACAAATAATGGCCCTAAAGCAATCAGAAATGGCTCAAAATCAGAGGATGGATTATCTTCATAAGGGGTTTACCCTTTGTGGAAATAAGCTCATTCAATTAGAGCGTTTGATTCAAACCCAAGGGGCAAAGGTTGTAGGTCCTTCTGACCAAACCAATGCTTCCAAAAAGGGGGAGAATCAGGAGGTTCCTACAACAGTCCAAGCAGCTCCATCAACAACAACAGTCCAAGTAGCACCAACAGTCCCAGTTTCTAGGCTAGCAGTCCCAACAGCTTCTCAAGCTGTTAGCCTAGAAACTCAAGCTGCTCCTTCAAAAGTCACTGGAGTTGTAATCAGGGAAGGTATTCACGCTCCATCAAGTACAGTCCAAGCTACATCTTCTTCTGTAAAAGACAAGGGCAAGGGCATTCTCATTGAGTCTCCAAAGCACAAATTCTCCTCCAAAGAAGCCCAGATTGCCTTTGATGCTGAAGTTGCCAAAAGGTTAGCAGAAGAACAGGATAAAGAATTAGATCAGCAAGCCCAGCCCCCAATAGATGATGATGAGACATTAGGTGATTACCTAAAGGGGTTTGTGGGCAAACAAGGTGAAAAGAAGAGAAAGATGCCAACAGGGCACTCCAAGGCTGAGCATAGAAGATTTCTTATCAAATTTGCCTTTGCAGCGGGTATTCCAAAGAAAATGGCTCAGTCCATGTCTACTGAAAGGCTGCAGGAGATTCATGACAAGGAGATGGACAAAAGAAAGAGAACAAAAGTCTCTCCAGAAGCTCAACCATCCCAAGAAGTCCAACCATCAACTCAATCAGTCCAAACTAAAGCTGCTGCCAGTACACCTGTTCCCACTGATCAAGCTGCTCTTTCTATTCCTTCATCGGTTAAAAGGGTGCTCTTTGAGCAACAACTACAAAAGGCCATGGAGATAGAGAAGTTGATTGATCAACATGATTTTACAAAGCCTCAAATCAACTACTGGTTTGCTAAGTCACTGGATGACCGTGACTTGAGAATTAAGTTTGTGATAAGAAGAGAGTCTGGTCCTGAAGAAGAATATGATACATTTTGGCAGATGGTTCAGAAGTTGACCAGAGATGAGCTTATCAGAATGCACAACATTGGGTCTGTATCACAAGTTAGATCTGCTCTACCACAAGTGAAGCAAGTAACTAAAGATCTAAAATCAATTGTTGACCCTGAATCTGCAAGGAAAGAAATAGAGGATGCTGTGAAGAAGGGGAAGAAGGTCAAGCAAGTTGATCTGTTTGTCAAGTCAAGGACATACAGAATCAAATTCACAGATGGATCTGGTATATTCTTCAATCTCGAATTTTATGATTTACCAAAAGATATGCTACTTCAGATAAAATCTGTTAGGGTATCTTGTGATAAAGATGAGATGAAGAAAGAATTTTTGAAGGCTGTAGATCAGAAACTTGCACAGTTGTAAGTTTTTGAAAGCCTTGGTTTGTAAATAACAGTTTACTTATTCATTTCCATTTTTGTATAGAACTTAAAGTCTTGTGTAAAGAATTTAAGTTAGGGGGAGATTGTTGGGAAATAGTTTAAGTATGCTCAAGCTGTTAGTTAGACTTCTCAGACTGTTAGTAGATTTTTCATGTAAATACAAAGTTCATGCTGCTAGTTGAAGAAACTCGAGCTGCCAGTGTAAAAGTTCAAGCTGCCAGAGCAAAACAACTCAAGCTGCTCAGTTCATGCTGTCAAGAGATTCAAGCTGCTCAACAGTTTCATAAACAGAAAGTGCTGATTTTCAGGAAAGATATCTACACGAAGATTCCAGCATATCTACTATCAGAGAAGTCATAGTCCTTCAAGGAAACAAGTCCAAAAAGCAATATAAATACAGAGAATAGGTCATAGAAGTATATAGAAGTTTTCTGCATATTTTTGAGTCTGTAATTGCTTTGTTGATTAAGTTTTCTTAAGCCTCTAAGGTTGTAAAACCCTAAGAACAGTCTGTGTTCTTCGTCTAATCAAACAGATTAGAGGTGATTGTAATCATTCAATTCAGCAATACAAACAGTCTTGATTACTTCTTATGTTTTATGCTTCATTGGTTCTGAAAGTTTTTGTTAAAATAATTAAGTGTTATTCCGCAAACTTCTTAATTAAACTTTGATTCAAAGCAAGATTATTGATTTATACTCTGATAAATTCAAATCAGTTAATCTTGGTTATTCAGTTTTAGATCCTGACAAAGTCGTTCATACATATCGACTACTTTTGTTCAAAGACTTTCTAAATCTCCATTAAAGCTTCCTGTTATACTTTATATAGAGACAGCCACTAACAATTATGTTATGGCTGATTCTGTGTATCGAAACTGCACTCTACTTGTCAACAATATTGTATTTAACCTCGATCTTATTCCGATACCGTTAAAAGAGTTCGACGTCATTATCGACATGGACTAGTTAAT
Organism: Centrapalus pauciflorus; assembly: GCA_020465985.1. Classification (NCBI taxonomy): domain Eukaryota; kingdom Viridiplantae; phylum Streptophyta; class Magnoliopsida; order Asterales; family Asteraceae; genus Centrapalus; species Centrapalus pauciflorus. The sequence goes on along the minus strand of JAANYP010006397.1, from coordinate 162,938 downwards.
GAACAATGAAGCTACTATCGTCTGCAACCGCTGAATCATCAGAATCGAATCTTCAGAAGGCCGTGTGTTGGAAATCAAAGGCGACAAACGAAAATGTGCCCATTGCTTTATATTTGTTGAGAAAGCGCATAAATATCTGTCTAAGGGTCACGAATCATATCTGTGTTTTGTCTCGTCTGAATCCGTCTCTGAGGTCAACAAGAAAATTGTATTTGATATTCCTATCGTCTGTGAGTTCCCAGACGTATTTCCCGATGATTTCTCTAGATGGCCACCAGAACGTCAAGTCGAATTTGGGATTGACTTGGTTTCTGGTGCGGCTCCAATTGCCAAAGCTCCTTATAGACTTGCGCCTGCAGAAATGCAGGAAATGTCAAAGCAATTGCAAGATCTGTTAGATGAAAGGTGTAATAAGACCTAGTTCATCTTCGTGGGGTGCACCTATCTTGTTCGTTAAGAAGAAAGACGGAACTCTCCGTATGTGCATCGACTATCGTGAGTTTAACAAAGTCACTATCAACAACAAATATCCTCTGCCCAGAATCGATGATTTATTTGATCACCTACAGGGAGCAAATCATTCTCCAAAATTGATCTTCGTTCTGGGTATCATTAGTTAAAAGTCAAAGAAGAGGATATCCCGAAAACAGCCTTCCGAACGAGATACGGTCATTACGAATTTCTCATAATGCCTTTCGGTCTAACGAATGCACCAGCGACGTTCATGGATCTCATGAATCGCGTGTGCAGACCTATGTTGGATAGGTCAGTTATCATGTTCATTGACGATATTCTGATATACTCCAAAACGGAGGCTGATCATGTTCTTAATCTGCGTCAACTACTAGAGTTATTGAGAAAAGAAATGCTCTATGCAAAATTTTCAAAGTGCGAATTTTGGCTCAGACAGGTATAACCTTATATTGCAAAACTTGAAATTCTACTTTGTTATTTTTATAGATCCAATTCTTTGTCCATGTTGTATCAGGCGAAGGTATTTCAGTTGATCCTTCCAAAGTCGAGGTTGTTAAGAAGTGGCAAATGCCTCGAAATGCCTTTGAAATTCGAAGTTTCCTTGGATTGGCCGGTTACTATTGGCGATTCATTAAAGACTTCTCAAAGATTATTGTACCACTTACAATGCTAACACGAAAGAATACTCCTTTCGTATGGTCTGATAAACATCAAAAGGCTTTTGAGATTCTGAAGCAAAATCTTATTCAAGCGCCAATCCTAGCCTTACCAGAGGGAAATGATGATTTCGTTGTCTATAGTGATGCATCTGGTACAGGTTTAAGTTGTGTTTTCATGCAAAGGGGAAAAGTCAATGACTATGCTTCAAGGTAATTGAAAGACTATGAGAAAAGTACACCAACTCATGATCTTGAGTTGGCTGCCGTTACCTTTGCACTGAAGATTTGGCGTCACTATCTCTATGGAACTAGGTATCAGCTTTATACTGATCATAAAAGCCTCAAACACGTCTTTACTCAAAAGGATCTGAACATGAAACAGCGACGGTCCTTGGAGCTCATCAAGGACTATGATTGCGAGATCCTATATCATCCCGGCAGAGCCAATGTGATCGCCGATGCTTTGAGTAGAAAATTTTATCCAGAAAAGTGTTGTTATGCCCTAACTCCAGTTGTATTCTCTTCTGATCTCATTGAGGACATCAAATCTACTCAAGCCGAAGCGCTGAAAGAAGAAAATCTCTGTTCTGAAAATCTCAAAGGGCAATTGCAATTTCTGTCTATGAATCATTTGGTACTCTAATGTCTCAAGGGGAACCGAATCTGGATTCCTAAGTATGGTTCTATTTTCAACACTCTTCTATCTGAAGCCCACAAGTCCAAGTTATCAATTCATCCTGGCAGCTCAAAGATGTACTTCGATCTAAAAGCTGATTATTGGTGGCCAGGAATGAAGAAAGACATCAGACAATTCGTTGGAAGCTGTAGAGTCTGTCAAATGGTTAAGGAAGAACACCAGAAACCCTTTGGGAATATGCAACCACTACCAGGTCCTGAGTGGAAGTGGGAGCATATCACCATGGATTTTGTCACGAAATTGACTAAAACCAAGAGATAGCACGACTCCATTTGGGTTTCGTGGATCGTCTAACGAAGTCAGCTCACTTCATACCGATGAAAGAGACTTATTCTCTTGATAGATTGACACAAATGTACATCACTGAAGTCATTACTCGTCATGGTAGGCTGAGTCTATCGTCTCTGAACGTGATAGTCGTTTCATTTCAAAATTCTGGAAAGCGCTGCAAGACGGGATGGGTACTCAAATTTCTATGAGTACTGCTTATCACCCTAATGCAGATGGTCAAAGTGAATGCACTATCCTAACTCTGGAAGATATGCTCCGTGCCTGCATTCTTGATTTGGGTGGTAACTGAGATGACCATTTACCCTTGGTCGAATTCTCATACAACAACATTTATCATTACACTATCAAGATGGCTCCTTTTGAAGCTTTATACGGAAGAAAGGGCAGAACTCCCACCTATTGGCGCGAAACAGGTGAATTGCCATTAGCAGGTCCTGCCCTTCTAAAGTTGACTCATGAGAAAATTCAACTGGTCAGAAGGAATATTCTTGAAGCTCAGAGCAGGCAAAAGTCTTACTATGACAATCGTCATCGATCAATCAGTTTTGCGATCAACGATTGGGTGATGCTAAAAGTATCCCCAATAAAGAATGTGGTGCAGATTATAAAGCGAAACAAGCTAGCTCCAAGATTTATTTATCCGTTCAAGATCGTTGAAAAGATAGGGAATCAATCATATCGTCTTGTATTGCCAACAGACTTAGCGGGAATACATCCGGTATTACATGTCAGTCATTTGCAAAAGAGCTTAGCTAATGAAAGAGAAAATTCAGATACCTCACGTTGATCTGCAAATTGATGAGAAGCTTCACGTGGTTGAAGAGCCAGAAGGTATTCTGGACTAGAAGACCAAAAAGCTTCGCAATAAAGACGTACAGATGGTGCTCGTTCAGTGGAAACACCACAAAGGTTCGCATCAGTCTTTGGAATTTAAAGATATGATGAAAGCTACATATTCAAGTCCGTTCGAACATAGCTAACTTCGAGGACGAAGTTTGTGCGTGGTGGAGGCCATTCTGTAACAACCAAGTTCTTGCGTTTTTGTATTTGACTTGATAATGTAATTTTAATTACATTATTTATTTTTGTGTTGGGAAATAGTTTAAGTACATTCAAGCTGTTAGTTTAGACTTCTCAGACTGTTAGTAGATTTTACATGTAAATACAAAGTTCATGCTGCTAGTTGAAGAAACTCGAGCTGCCAGTGTAAAAGTTCAAGCTGCCAGAGCAAATCAACTCAAGCTGCTCAGTTCATGCTATCAAGAGATTCAAGCTGCTCAACAGTTTCAGAAACAGAAAGTGCTGATTTTCAGGAAACGATATCTACATGAAGATTCCAGCATATCTAATATCAGAGAAGTCATAGTTCGTCAAGGAAACATATCAAGAAGCAATATAAATACAGAGAATAGGTCGTTCTATTGTGTAGGAGTTTCTGCATATTTTGAGTCTGTAATTGCTTTGTTGATTAAGTTTTCTTAAGCCTCTAAGGTTGTAAAACCCTAAGAACAGTCTGTGTTCTTCGTCTAATCAAACAGATTAGAGGTGATTGTAATTGATGAATTCAGCAATACAAACAGTCTTGATTAATTCCTGTGTGTTTATTTATTATTGATTCTGAAAGTTTTTGTTAAAATAATTAAGTGTTATTCCGCAAACTTCTTGATTAAACTTTGATTCAAAGCAAGATTATTGATTTATACTCTGATAAGTTCAAATCAGTTAGTCTTGGTAATTCATATTTTAGATCCTGTCAAGTGGTATCAGAGACAGGTTTGTCAAACCAGGTTGTTCAAATCAGGTTTTTCAAACCAGGTTACTCTTTGTTTTTCAAAGTCAAAAACTTTCTTTTAATTTTTCAATTGTTTTGCAATGGAATTTGAAAATAGCAGCAGTGGATCTGGGCAAGGACTCAAAGTGCCTATGCTCAAGCCCACTGAGTTTGAGATGTGGAAACTCAGGATTCAACAGCATATTCAATTCATTGATTATGCAATATGGGAAGCTGTTGAATTCCCTCCTGTAGTTGATCCAGAACTTGATGATGAGGGAAAACCAGTCAAAACTCCTCCAAAAACTGAACTTGAAAGGAAGGCTAGAATGAATGAAGTGAAAGCACTCACACTATTACAAATAGCCATTCCTAATGCTTATCAACATCAGTTCAAAAAGTTTTATACTGCTCACTCTCTTTGGAATGCCTTAGAGAAGAGGTTTGCTGGTAATGCCAGTACCAAGAGAAATCAAAAAGACCTCTTGAAACAGCAGTATGAAAACTTTTCTGGTGGCAAGAATGAAAACCTCACTCAAATCTTTGACAGGTTCAACAAACTGATAAGTGAACTGGAAAGTGCAAAGGTCAATCTGGATCAAGATGAAGTCAACAGAAAGTTTCTCAGATCTCTTGGAGAAGAATGGACAGTCTATGCTGCACAATGGAGAACAAAAGACACTCTTGATGAGATAGAATTGGATGATCTGTATAACAGTTTAAGAGTGTTTGAGACTGAGATTGATGCTAAAAAGAAATCTTTTTCTTATAATCACAATACTGCTCTTCTATCTTCTGAAAAATCTAATAACTGTGATTCTTTCTCAGGTGGTGATGGCAACTCTGCTGAAACTCACTATGAGGCCTTTGTTGCCAATGATGGATTATTTGCTCTAAATGTTGAAGACTTGGAACAAATTCATCCAGATGATCTTGAAGAGATGGATTTAAAGTGGCAACATGCAATGCTGACCATGAGGGCCAAAAGATTTCTGAAAAGAACTGGTAGGGCCAACTTTCAAGCCAAGACAGAAGGCAAACCATCTTTTGATAAATCAAAAGTGGAATGCTATAAATGCCATAAGCTTGGTCACTTTGCCAGAGAATGTAGATCTCAAGGTCAACAGCCATCAAGGACTTCACAGCCCATCCAAGCGTCATCATCAACAGCACTTGTCTCTCAAGAAGACAATGTGTTTGACTGGAGTGATCAGACAGAGGAAGAATTTCAAAATCAAGCACTTATGGCAGAAACATCAAATGTCTCCTCCACTGAACTACCATCTGAGGTAAATTCTAAGCTCTGCTCTCAATCATGCAAAAATATGGTTAAAAAGTACAGAGATCATAATGAGAGCATGTGCAAAACTCTAGCTAAGATGGAAGAAAGGAGATATGAATACATGCAAGCCATAGAAGATCTGGAAAAACAGATCAATGATTATAAGGACAATGAGATTCAAATGGGTTATGATAGAACCTATCATGAGTGGGAGAAAAAGGAGCTAAATAAGAAAATAGAATCTCTAAATAAAAAGGTAGAAGAGACTGAACAAAAGGTGTTTGAGGCTAATAAGAAGCTAGAATCTGTTAACATAGATCTAGGAAACTTCAAGTTAGCAAATCAAAAGCTAGAACACCTAATGGAAGTTCAATTCAAAGATAGAGTGAAATCTCAGGTCAATCCCAAAGAAGGAATAGGATATAAAGCTACTCCACCTCCATACAATAACAATTACATTCATCCAATGAGTGAGGTTGCTGATAGACTTGTCAATGAACCACTAGATGAGTCTATGACTATTGTAGATCCTATTCTTGATAACAGTCCTGAATTAAAAGAAGATAAGAATCAAAATAGAGACTGTGACACAAAGAGTGCACCCATAGAAGTCCAAGCTCCCAGTAAGAAAGGAAAAGAGAAGATGAGTGTATACAATGCTACTCCACAAGTTTCTGTACATTCTAACTGTAACACTGCATCTTCATCAAAAGGAACTAAAAGAGGTAAAACTATTTCTGTCTGCACATGCCAAAAGCATTGTGACGTCCTTGTTAATTAAAGATATAATTGTAATCTCCAGGATCGACAAACAACCCAATGAATAATCATGATAATTGAAATTGAATACTTAAATTAGAATTAAGCACATCCACACTAAAGCAATAGAATACATGTCTACAGTGATAAAAGTCTAACTATTACATCAACATAATTGTTTTAGAAGTAATGAATCCCAGCCCAAAGCTATTACATTCAAGTACCAATAGCTTCTATAGTCTCCGGGATATTGATTTGATATGCTTAAGATGAAGGTCCAGCTACACTCTTGCCTTTGCCTGTAAACAATGTGAGTCAACAGTAAGCTAAATGCTTAGTGAGATAACAGATTATGCAAACAACAAATATTTCTTTACAAGCAATGCTTAACCATGGGAAGTGTAAGCCCCATTTATGTGTGTACAGGCAGTGTAAGCCTCAATGTATGTGAAAACCATGCAGTGCAAGCATGGGTTGGCAGTTCAATATGCTGATCGGGGATGTGCCGAACCTGATGGGATACGAGTGGGATGATCAGTCCCCGACAGTGGCCTGCTGTCAGCCCCAGTCCAGGTCGCATCAGATTATGAAGTAATGATCATGCAGTGCAAGCATGATGTATATAGATGCACTTTCAAATGAACGCTGGCTACATGTGTGTTACATGTCAAGTACGAGTGTGCATCATAACAACAAATCATTTCATGAGTGCCAAATGAAGTATATGAACAACGTGAACATGCCATTGAATGTATAAACATGAATGCAAAAACAATAAATGTTCGAATGATAATCTGCAACTCACAGTGATTGGTTTTGTGACTTGATCCTGAATCAATGTGTGTTTTGATAACACCACAATGATCTGTAATGTAAGTGTAATAGTGATGTAATGTCAGTAATTGCTTAAAAATTGTATTCTGAAAATTAGGTGAAAATGGGTCTGATTTCGGACCACATCCGAATTCGGATGGTCCGAAATGCAGGTGGTCCGAATTTGGGTAAAGGTCCGAAATTGGTGGATCCGAAATGGGTGGTCCGAAGTAGGTGATGGTCCGAATTAGGCTTGGTCCGAATTTGGAATTTTGGTCCGAATTGAGCAGGTCCGAATTGGTTGAACAGGACCCGAATTCGGATGGTCCGAATTCGGTCCATAGGGATCCGAGTTCATACTTATAAATTTTCCAGATTTGCATTTTTGACCATTTTACATGTTTCAGTAACTAAAAATTGAAGTTATGAACTTAACTGTACTATATCAACTTATAACATAACATTTGTATACCAAAACAACCCATTTGTGTCCATTTTTCTATGTGTCTCGATGAACACACACACACTAAAACACACACTTAACTTGAAATCATACGTAGAGTTCGAATCTGATTCTGAAAATTGATATATTACATTATCATCACTCGATTTTAACTAATCCATAGTAACATTCAACATGCATAAACATTTGCATCCTAAATCTTAGAAATCGGTTCTTATAAAAACCGAACCAAAACTTCCAAAATCCGTAATATAGGGAGATTGTTACCTTGATTTGAAGTTTGTAGTAGTTATAGTTTCTTCCAAATCACTTGAATCCCGATTTTTAGCACTTGAATCCAACAAATTCGGATTTGAAGATGAGTTGATGGGTTTTTCTTAGAGAGAGAGAGAGTGAGAGATCGAGAGAGCTAGAGAGAGAAGGAGATGGTGAAAATGAAAGGGTTTCCTTTCATTTATTCTCTATTTTGCTCTATTTGCACATTATACCCCTCAACTTCGTATTTTCTCATTTTAACTGATATTTTGATTATAAGTGACTTAAATTGACATAATAAATCCACCAATACAATATTTAAATCCTTAAATGTTGCAACTTACATGTACTTAAAATTTGGGATGTTACAGCATGGGCTCCACCACGCCTATACTTCGTCCGCGAAGTCATGCTGCGCTAAACAAACTTGGGTACTTAGTTCTCATATCTTCTTCCGATTCCCAAGTATGATTAGCTCCCCGATGATGCTTCCACTTGACCAGCACCATCCTGATTTCCTTGTTACGTAGTTTCTTGACTTTTGTCTCCAAAATGCATTCCGGTTCATCAACAAACCTTAGCCGTTCGTCAATCTTAATGTCCGAGTGATCAGTCCATGGTTCCCTCTCGGGCACCAGACTCTTTCTTAAGTATCCTACGTGGAAGACCGGGTGAACTTCTGATAACTCTTCCGGCAAGTCCAAGTGATAGGACTGATTCCCAACTCTTTCTAGTATTTTGAAGGGTCCTATGAATCGAGGCGATAGCTTTTCTCGCTTTACGAATCTTGTAACTCCCTTCATCGGGGAAACCTTCAAGTAGACCCAATCATCTTTTTGAAACTCTATCGCTTTATAACGGCGATCGTGGTAATTCTTTTGCCGATCTTGTGCCGTTTTCATGTACTGTCGAATGAGTTGTATCTTTTCATTGGTTTCTTGTAGCAAAGCAGGACCGGCTATTGGAGTTTCTCCTGTTTCCCTCCAACAGGTTGGAGTCCTACATTTTCTTCCGTATAGAAACTCGAACGGTGCCATCTTGATAGTGGAATGGTAACTGTTGTTGTAGGAGAATTCAACCAATGGAAGGTGATCGTCCCAGTTACCACCCAAATCCATGACACAAGCTCGGAGCATGTCTTCGAGAGTCAGAATTGTTCTCTCACTTTGCCCGTCTGATTGAGGTCTATATGCAGTACTCATTGCGATACGAGTACCAAGACCCTGTTGTAGAGCAGCCCAGAAGTTGGAAGTGAATCTACTATCTCGGTCGGAGACAATAGACTTAGGCACACCATGCCTAATAACGATTTCGTTTACGTAGATCTGGGCAAGTCGGTCCAGTGAGTAGGTTTCTCGGATGGGAATGAAGTGAGCAGATTTTGTTAATCGATCAACAATGACCCAAACGGCGTCATGTTGACGACGAGTCTTAGGTAGCTTGGTTACGAAATCCATAGTAATATGGTCCCACTTCCATTCTGGGATAGGAAGAGGTTGCATACTACCATAGGGTTGTTGGTGCTCTGCTTTGACTAAACGACAAGTTCTGCACTTCTCTACATATTGACCAACGTCCCTTTTTAACCCTGGCCACCAGAAATCGGCCTTCAGGTCGTTGTACATTTTTGTGCTGCCAGGATGAATTGAGAATTTGGATTGGTGAGCTTCTGCAAGTATTACTTCTCGCATGTTCCCGAACTTAGGAACCCAAACTCTGCCGTACACACCTTTGAGTCCGGTTCCATCATCTTGCATTAATGGCAACTGAACTCTGATATTTTCATCCTTTACATTCTCCTCCTTTAAGGCCTGCAACTGAGCAGCTCTTACATCGTCTATGATCGTTGAAGTCAGTATCGTGGAAGTCAAGGCATAGCAATATGCCTTGCAATACGCTTTTCTGCTTAAGGCATCAGCCACTACGTTGGCTTTCCCTGGATGGTAAAGAATTTCGCAGTCGTAGTCCTTGATCAGCTCCATTGACCTTCTTTGCCTCATATTCAAGTCCTTCTGACTGAATATGTACTTCAAACTCTTGTGGTCGGTGTAGAGCTGACACTTGGTTCCATACAAGTAGTGTCTCCATAATTTGAGAGCGAAAGTCACAGCAGTTAGCTCTAGATCATGAGTAGAGTAATCTTTCTCATGCGGTTTGAGTTGTCTAGAAGCATAAGCTATGACGTTTCCTCTTTGCATTAGAACAGCACCTAAACCCGTGCCTGATGCATCTGTATAGACAACAAAGTCTTCGTTCCCTTCAGGCAGGGCTAACACAGGTGCTTCACTTAGCAGATTCTTCAAGTTGTCAAAGGCCGTTTGTTGTTCTTCTTTCCAAAAGAAGGTCGCGTTCTTGCGAGTAAGCTTTGTTAGCGGAACGGCGATCTTTGAGAAGTCTTTGATTAATCGGCGGTAGTAACCAGCCAATCCCAGAAAACTCCGAATCTCTGAGGCGTTGCGGGGTGATTCCCAGTTCTGGATAGCTTCGATCTTTGCAGGATCAACAGCAATCCCAGCACCAGATATCACGTGCCCCAAGAATTGGATCTGAATTGAATTTTGAGTAAGTACAAGCTAACAAAGGGTTTATGATTAAGTATAAGGATCATGAAATTGTTTCAAACGTTGAGACGTACCTGCCTCAACCAGAATTCACACTTAGAGAATTTGGCATAAAGTCGCTCTTTGCGTAGCAACTCTAGCAATTCTCTCAGATGTGCTGCATGATCCTCTTCGGTTTTTGAATAAATGAGAATGTCATCAATGAACACGATGACCGATTTGTCGAGCATTGGCCGGCAGACTCGATTCATGAGATCCATGAAAGCGGCCGGCGCATTAGTAAGACCGAACGGCATTACCAGAAACTCGTAGTGTCCGTAACGAGTTCTGAAAGCCGTCTTTGGAATATCATCCGGGTGTACTTTGAGTTGGTGGTAACCCGAACGAAGATCAATCTTCGAGAAGTAACTTGCGCCTTGTAACTGGTCGAAGAGATCATCAATCCGGGGCAACGGGTATTTGTTCTTGATTGTGACTTTATTGAGTTCTCGATAGTCGATGCACATTCGCAATGTGCCATCTTTCTTCTTAACGAACAACACAGGAGCGCCCCATGGAGAAGAACTTGGGCGTATGAAACCCTTATCGAGCAGCTCCTGTAATTGCTTCATCATTTCCTGCATTTCAGCAGGGGCTAATCGGTACGGAGCCTTTGCTATTGGAGCAGTTCCGGGAACGAGATCGATACGGAATTCCACTTGACGGTCAGGTGGCAATCCCGAGATATCTTCTGGAAAGACATCTGGAAATTCGGAAACGACAGGAACGGTAGAAAGAGATTGAACTTCAGCCTTTGCATCGACAGCGTAGGCTAAGTAAGCTGAACAACCCTTGGCAACGTGCTTTCGGGCTTTTGCGATTGAAATAAGGCATAAGTCGCCTTTGTGTCTATCACCATAAATGCATATGTCTCGGCCCTCAGGTGTGGTGATCTTAATCATTCTTTTCTTGCAAACGATTTGGGCCTCGTTGTGAACTAACCAGTCCATGCCTACTATGATATCGAATTCCCCGAACTCCATGGGAATTAGATCTATGTTGAACACTACATCCTCTACAAGTAAAGTACAATTCCTATATACTTTGTCTGCCTTAACTAACATGTTGCTAGCAGTCTCTATGTCAAGTACAAATTGCAGTTTGGAAGTAGGCATATTGAATTGATGAGCAAATGAAGTGGAGACAAACGAACGGTTGGCTCCGGAATCAAACAGTACACGTGCAGGAATTGAATTTACATAAAACGTACCAGTGACCACCTCCGGGTCATCCTTTGCTTCTTCAGCTGTGATATGGAACGCCCTTGTTGGAGCCCTTTGAGATTGATCCCTGCGAGCCGTGGAAGCTACAGAAGATCTTGCTGTTGATTGTGGAGCATTCTGATCTCGTGGGGGTTTCGGGCAGTCCCTTGAGAAATGGCCAAGTCTGTGGCAGTTGTAGCACGCATCGTCCTTTCGAGGACAATGTTCCCAGTGATGGCCTTTCTGCCCACAGCAGAAACAGTACATGTCTTGAGTCTTGCACTCCCCAGAGTGCGCCTTTCTGCATCGCCTGCAGTCCCTCATTTCTGAACTGGCCGAGAAGGCCCTTCCCTTCTTGGGTGATGATGATTGTTGATGAGATTGGGGAGAGAATCGGGAGGATCCAGACTCCCGCTGCCTTTTTGGCGGCGACGGTTGAGTCGGTGTTGCGGCGGCTGAACCAATGACATATCCGGATAACAGGACAATCTGCTCCACATTCCGAGCAGCCTCGAGTAATCCAGCAAACGTTGTATACCGAACCCCACTTATGGTTCGGCGTATCTCATAATCTAGTCCGGCCTCAAACCGGGCTATCTTCTTTTCTTCCGTGTCAACTTGATGTGGTGCAAACAAACTTAATCGGGTGAACTCAACGGCATATTGTGTAACCGTTTTCGTTCCCTGAGTTAAGTTCAGGAATTTTGCCTCGAGACGTCGCTTCTCATCGACTGGACAGTACTGTTGAGAGAATACTTCCTTGAATTCATTCCAGGACATGTGCGACACTACCTCCATCGTCAACACATGCGTCATGGCATCCCACCACATAACAGCGTCCCTTGCAAACATAGCGGTTGCAAAGCGGACCATGTCTTTATCAGCGCAGTCGCTGATCCTGAAAGTTCGTTCCGTGGTGGTGATCCATTCCAGTGCAGTGACTGCGTCTCCAGTTCCATCAAAAGTAACTGCTCCGTTACTTTTGAAGTCCTTAAACCTACAGCCCCTTGATCGGTTGGAAGACCCAGTGTCTTGTCTTTCCTCTTGATCGTCTTGTTGTTGTTCCTTGTTCTTTCGTTTGTCAGCCTTTCGTTTTGCCTCGGCCTCATCTCTGGCCCTTAACTGATCAGCAAATGACTGAGCCTGCTCAGCCATTCGTTTGGATTGTAGCTCATTGTTTTGTTCCATGAGAGCTTGCATCATCTGGAACATTTGCTGAGGAGTCATATCGTCTCCTGACATGTTCTGAAATATAACAACTTATATTTAGAACATTTATTTGTAAGTCCTAAGTATTTACAGTTACCCTTTGAGTTTCCCCGTGTGCATGTCAATCCTATCTTAGTTCAGATCATTACTTAGAAGTTCTTTCTAATATCATAACCTAAGTTTGAGTCCAAGTCCTCACGGACACTTGAAACCTCAAACTAATTCTCTGATACCAAACTGTGACGTCCTTGTTAATTAATGATATAATTGTAATCTCCAGGATCGACAAACAACCCAATGAATAATCATGATAATTGAAATTGAATACTTAAATTAGAATTAAGCACATCCACACTAAAGCAATAGAATACATGTCTACAGTGATAAAAGTCTAACTATTACATCAACATAATTGTTTTAGAAGTAATGAATCCCAGCCCAAAGCTATTACATTCAAGTACCAATAGCTTCTATAGTCTCCGGGATATTGATTTGATATGCTTAAGATGAAGGTCCAGCTACACTCTTGCCTTTGCCTGTAAACAATGTGAGTCAACAGTAAGCTAAATGCTTAGTGAGATAACAGATTATGCAAACAACAAATATTTCTTTACAAGCAATGCTTAACCATGGGCAGTGTAAGCCCCATGTATGTGTGTACAGGCAGTGTAAGCCTCAAATGTGTGTGAAAACCATGCAGTGAAAGCATGGGTTGGCAGTTCAATATGCTGATCGGGGATGTGCCGAACCTGATGGGATACGAGTGGGATGATCAGTCCCCGACAGTGGCCTGCTGTCAGCCCCAGTCCAGGTCGCATCAGATTATGAAGTAATGATCATGCAGTGCAAGCATGATGTATATAGATGCACTTTCAAATGAACGCTGGCTACATGTATGTTACATGTCAAGTACGAGTGTGCATCATAACAACAAATCATTTCATGAGTGCCAAATGAAGTATATGAACAACGTGAACATGCCATTGAATGTATAAACATGAATGCAAAAACAATAAATGTTCGAATGACAATCTGTTACTCACAGTGATTGGTTTTGTGACTTGATCCTGAATCAATGTGTGTTTTGATAACACCACAATGATCTGTAATGTAAGTGTAATAGTGATGTAATGTCAGTAATTGCTTAAAAATTGTATTCTGAAAATTAGGTGAAAATGGGTCTGATTTCGGACCACATCCGAATTCGGATGGTCCGAAATGCAGGTGGTCCGAATTTGGGTAAAGGTCCGAAATTGGTGGATCCGAAATGGGGTGGTCCGAAGTAGGTGATGGTCCGAATTAGGCTTGGTCCGAATTTGGAACTTTGGTCCGAATTGAGCAGGTCCGAATTGGTTGAACAGGACCCGAATTCGGATGGTCCGAATTCGGTCCATAGGGATCCGAGTTCATACTTATAAATTTTCCAGATTTGCATTTTTGACCATTTTACATGTTTCCGTAACTAAAAATTGAAGTTATGAACTTAACTGTACTATATCAACTTATAACATAACATTTGTATACCAAAACAACCCATTTGTGTCCATTTTTCTATGTGTCTCGATGAACACACACACACTAAAACACACACTTAACTTGAAATCATACGTAGAGTTCGAATCTGATTCTGAAAATTGATATATTACATTATCATCACTCGATTTTAACTAATCCATAGTAACATTCAACATGCATAAACATTTGCATCCTAAATCTTAGAAATCGGTTCTTATAAAAACCGAACCAAAACTTCCAAAATCCGTAATATATGGAGATTGTTACCTTGATTTGAAGTTTGTAGTAGTTATAGTTTCTTCCAAATCACTTGAATCCCGATTTTTAGCACTTGAATCCAACAAATTCGGATTTGATGATGAGTTGATGGGTTTTTCTTAGAGAGAGAGAGAGTGAGAGATCGAGAGAGCTAGAGAGAGAAGGAGATGGTGAAAATGAAAGGGTTTCCTTTCATTTATTCTCTATTTTGCTCTATTTGCACATTATACCCCTCAACTTCGTATTTTCTCATTTTAACTGATATTTTGATTATAAGTGACTTAAATTGACATAATAAATCCACCAATACAATATTTAAATCCTTAAATGTTGCAACTTACATGTACTTAAAATTTGGGATGTTACAAGCATGGTGTTCAAAAGTTTCCTAAACAACAGCAGGTAAGAGGAAACCAGAGAAACAAGAACCAGAAATTGACAGAAAAGTCTGGTGTTCCAATTCAAACTGTCAAATGATGCTTTCACTGTGGAAGGAAGAATCACTTAGCCAAGGATTGTTTTTACAAACCAGCTGTTGCAAAACAGACTGTGCATCACACAAAATCAAATCCTAATCAGGCAAAGCACTCAAAAGTGAAACCTTCCACAGCAGCTCCAAAGAAAACAGTTGATCACAGATTCTCAAAAGTTAATAAAAAACAGTCCACACATCAAAAACAAGTCTTGGCAAAGCCTAAATCAAGTTTTAAACAAATGTGGTGTGTCAAGGACAAATCTGTTGCTCAAACTGCTAATGCAAAAGATCAGACTGCTAAGTCAAAATCTGATGCTGTTAGTGCAAAAACTGAAACTGTTAGCACTACAAACACAGCTCAAGCTGCTGGGCATCAATCTGGAGCTGCTAGTGAATTATCTGAGACTGTCAGAAGAAAAGATGATCAAAATAGTTGGATACCTCATATTATCACTAAATACTCTCCAAAGACTCCATCAGTTGATCTCACTAAATATAAGAAGTCAAAAACAGTTTTTAGTTATGTCAATGTACAAGGCCAACCCAAAACCAATTTGGTTTGGGTTTACTCCACTACTAACTAAGCTGTTATTTGTGCAGGGCAACCACAGGTCTCCTCATAGATCAAGATGGCATCTGGACAGTGGATGCTCTAGGCACATGACAGGCAATTCTGAATGCTTGTCAAATTTCAAAGGTTTTGATGGAGGTTTTGTTGCATTTGGAGGCAACTCAAAGGGAGGTAAGGTTACAGGTAAAGGTACTGTTAATGCAGGCAACATGACATTCCATGATGTTCTGTATGTTGAACAGCTTAAGTACAATTTATTGAGTGTCTCTCAAATCTGTGACAAACAAAACATTGTTCTGTTCACAGATTCTGAGTGCATTGTTCTTTCAAAGGATTTCAAAGTTCCTGAAAATCTTGTTTTACTTAGAACACCAAGAAAGGACAATGTTTACTGCCTGGACACAGATCTTTACCTAAGTCAAATACTTTAAGCTGTTTAATATCCAGAGCATCATCAAATGAGTCTGCTCTTTGGCATAGAAGGATGTGTCACATGAACTTCAAGTCCATGAATGCTTTAGTTAAAAAGAATCTGGTAAGAGGATTACCACAAAAGGAGTTCATTTGTGATGATCATTGTGTAGCATGTCTTAAAGGTAAGCAACACAAAACTTCTCATAAGACCAAAGAAGTAAATTCAATTTCATCTGTTCTTCAGTTGCTACATATGGATCTATTTGGTCCAACATCTGTTTTGAGTTTGAATAAAAGGGCATATTGTTTAGTCATTGTTGATGATTTCACCAGATTTACTTGGGTATACTTTCTTAGGTCCAAAGATGAAACTGCTGAGCTAGTTAAGTCTTTTGTCCTTAAGATAGAAAACCAATCCAATTCCAAAGTTAAGGTGATAAGATCAGACAATGGAACTGAATTTAAAAATCACATTCTAAACAGTTTTTGTGAGTCCAAAGGCATTGCTAGACAATATAGTGCACCAAGAACACCACAGCAAAATGGTGTAGCTGAAAGAAAGAACAGAACATTAATTGAGGCTGCTAGAACAATGCTAGCTGATTCAAATCTGCCAATGACTTTCTGGGCAGAAGCTGTTAATACAGCCTGTTATGTTCTAAATAGGGTTCAAGTAGTTCAATCACAAGGGAAAACTCCCTATGAGTTATTCCATAACAGAAGTCCCCTAATAGCTTTCTTCAAGCCCTTTGGATGCCCATGTACTATCCTTCACACTAAGACTCACTTAGGGAAGTTTGAAAGTAAGGCAGAAGAAGGATTCTTTGTAGGATACTCAACTCAAAGCAAAGCCTATAGAGTATACAACAGTGTGTCTAAAACAATTGAAGAAAGTGCCAATGTTGAGTTTAATGAAAATACTGCTAATATCAAAGGCACTGGCCCTGATTGGTTGTTTGATTTAGATTCACTAACAAATTCTCTGAGCTTTGTTGAGTATACTGCAGAAGCTGATGCATACAGGGTTGAAGCTGCTAACACGAATTCTCATGCTGCCAATACAATTTCTCATGCTGTTGGCACAAAGTTTCAGACTGCTGCAGATTCAACAAGTTGGGATGATTTCACCACTCTACCACTTCTGTCATGTGATCCTCCAGGGGTCCTGAATGCTCCACTTAATGCAAATCCAGACACTGAAGTGCCATTCCCAAGTCCTGACAGTACAGCTCCAACACAAAAGGAAACAGTCCCAGATTCTAGGCTAGCAGTCCCAACAGCTTCTCAAGCTGTTAGCCTAGAAACTCAAGCTGTTCCAGAAACTGAACCATTCACTGGTTCTGATGGAGATGATACAAACCTTGGAACTTCTTTTCAAACAGAGAGAGAGCCCACACTAAGAGTTCACAAGTATCACCCTCTCAATCAAATACTGGGTGATCCAAGCACTCCTGTTCAAACAAGGAAAATGGTTCACAATGAGACTGCTGCTGCTGAACAAGCAGTTTCTGAATTCAGTCTAGCTGCTTTTGAACATGCCTGTTTTATGTCTCAACTAGAACCCAAAAAGGCATCAGAAGCACTAAAAGATTCATCCTGGATTGAAGCCATGCAAGAAGAGCTTTTACAGTTCAAAATTCAGAATGTATGGACTCTGGTGGATCTTCCTAAAGGAAAAAGAGCAATAGGTACAAGATGGGTGTTCAGAAACAAGAAGGATGAGAGAGGGATAGTCATCAAGAACAAAGCAAGACTAGTAGCACAAGGGTACACTCAAGAAGAGGGAATAGATTATGATGATGTCTTTGCTCCAGTAGCAAGAATTGAAGCCATCAGACTATTTCTAGCATATGCAAGTTTCAAAGGATTTAAAGTGTATCAAATGGATGTTAAGTCTGCTTTCCTGTATGGGACAATTGAAGAGGAAGTATATGTGTGTCAACCTCCTGGTTTTGAAGACTACAAGTATCCAGACAGGGTGTACAAGCTAGACAAAGCTCTCTATGGTCTTCACCAAGCCCCCAGAGCATGGTATGACACACTGTCATCATATCTTCTACAGAATGGATTCAAGAGAGGCACTCTGGACAAAACACTCTTCACTAAATCCATCAAAGCTGAGATTCTACTTGTCCAAATCTATGTTGATGACATCATCTTTGGCTCAACTAATGATAGTTTGTGCAAAGAATTTGAGGCCCTAATGCACAAAAAGTTTCAAATGAGTTCAATGGGGGAACTCACATTCTTTCTAGGGCTGCAGGTTAAACAGAAGCCTACTGGTCTATTCATAAGTCAATCAAAGTATGTCAAAGACATATTGGAAAAGTTTGGCTATCAAGACACAAAGGTTGCAAGCACTCCAATGGATCCTCATAAACAGCTCCATACAGACAAAGATGGCATAGATGTGGATATTCATCTATACAGATCACTTATAGGATCTCTCATGTATCTCACATCTTCAAGACCTGATATTATGTTTGCTGTCTGTGTGTGTGCTAGGTTTCAATGCTCTCCAAAGGATTCTCACTTGGTTGCTGTTAAGAGAATCTTTAGATATCTTAAAGGCCAACCACATTTAGGTCTATGGTATCCTAAAGACTCTCCTTTTGAACTAACTGCTTATTCTGACAGTGACTATGGTGGATGCAACATTGACAGAAAATCCACAACTGGTGGATGTCAATACTTAGGAGCAAGACTGGTCTCTTGGCAATGCAAAAAGCAAACAACTGTCTCCACATCATCCACTGAAGCAGAATACGTAGCAGCTGCAAGCTGCTGCTCCCAGGTAATGTGGATTCAAAATCAGCTAAGAGACTATGGTATGAATTTCTTATCCACTCCTATTTATATTGACAATTCAAGTGCAATTAGCATTGTGCAAAACCCAGTGAAATTCCCAAAAACCAAGCATATAGAAATCAGGTTTCACTTCATCAGAGATTGTAATGAAAAGAAGTTAATCCAAGTTACCAAAATACATACAGATGATCAGCTAGCTGATCTATTTACAAAACCTTTTGATGTGGGAAGGTTCACTTTCCTAATATCAAATATTGGTATGGTAAACATGGATTAATTGGTTTTCATTATTATCGACTCAGTATGCTAATTTAAGGGGGAGACACTGTTCCATTGAAAAGTTGCACAATTTTACACTAACAGCATGAGTATTTTCTCATGCTGCTAGTTCATTTTCTCGGACTGCTAGTTATTTTCACTTGATCTGTCAAAGTGTGCAGGGTATTTGGGTAATCTTCAAAATGTGTGCGCGGGACCCAACCTTTCAAAACCTTTAAAGGTCCCGGTTTCGTTCAGTTGTAACTACCAGTTACATATTCTTCTTCCACGGCCTTCTGCTTTCTCTCTGAACGAATCACACATTCTTCCTTGAAACCCTAAAACCATCGTTTGTTCATCCATGGAGTTCGTAAAAGAACACAACTGCCTCCCATACACTCTGAAACACGCTGAACTCCAACCGTTCCATGCAATGATGGATTTCCTCAGGCACTCCCATATCCATCATGCACTATCCATAAACCCTACTATATACATCTCCCATATAGAACAGTTTTGGAACCATGCATCTGTTCAAACCATCAATGGAGTGCCTACCCTCCTTTCCAAGATTGATGGAACTGATATCCATATCACTGAGGAATCCATCCGACATCACTTGCATCTTCAAGATGCCACAGGTATAACTGACCTAACCCTTGATGCTTTACATACAGGTCTTTTTAATATCGGTTATAGGGGTCCTGCTGATTCTTTTACTTTCTTAAAAGCCCATTTTTCTCCTAAATGGAAATTTCTTGTACATATCATTCAGCAGTGCATAAGCCCCAAAAGAACTGGTTGGTCTGAATTTTCATCTAACATTGCCACTGCCTTAGTGTGCTTTTCCACAGGCCAACGGTTCAATTTTTCCAACATGATTTTCCAGGGGATGTTAAGGCATCATTCCCTAAAGAGTGGGAAATTTTTGATGTATCCTAGATTTTTAGCAGAAATCATTGCACACACCTGCACATCTTCTCATACACATAAAAGGATACATGTTTCCCACAGGCACTCACTATCCTCTATTAAGAGACTTTTGAAACATAGTGCCAACTTTTTGAGTGTTGATGTTCCATTGCCTTCTGCAATGATGAACATTATTCCACAACACAGAGGAGAGGGTCCTGAGCAGGCTCAGCCTATCATCACTGCTACACCCCCAGGACCCCAACCCCCTCCTCCCGATACACAAACTCCCTCTGATCCTTTTGTACAGCCAACACGCCCACTCAGAAACATATACAAAAGAAAAAGGGGACCAGGAGCTCCTTCCTCCTCCTCCCATCAGCAAGAGCCATATATCCCTGTGCAGGAGGATACTCCTGCACAGAATATCCAAAGGGAACCAGTTGAGGACACTCCCATTCTCTCTCAGGAGGTGAACATCTCTTCAGAGATGGTTCATATGGGTTCTGTGGCTGGCACTACTGATGTCTCTGCACAAGAGGCACAGGACAGTGCCAACATAGCTAAGACCATGCCCATGGCAACAGCAAGTGTGCAAACACAAGCTGGAAGTCCCCAGAACCAAGAAAAGAGGGGCCCAGAAGTTTTCACCTCTGGTCTTAATGTCAGTGATAGATCACAAGCACCTCAGGTGTTCTCTGATCTTGAGACTAGTCTGCAACAAATGCTCTTAACGGATCCCAGACTCAAACCTGTTGTAGCTATGTTGGACCATCAAATGTCCATCATTGCTGCAAAGGGGGCTCAAATTTTTGCTCTCAAGCAGGCAGATGCTGCTCAAAATAAGCGAATGGATTATCTTCACAGAGGCTTCACACTCTGTGGAAATAAAATTATGAAGTTAGAGCAGACGATTCAAACCCAAGGGGCAAAGGTTGTGGTTTCTTCTGACCAAACCAATGCTTCCAAAAAGGGGGAGAATCAGGAGGTTCCCACATCAGTCCAAGCAGCTCCAACAACAACAGTCCAAGCAGCACCAACAGTTCCAGTTTCTAGGCTAGCAGTCTCAACAGCTTCTCAAGCTGTTAGCCTAGAAACTCAAGCTGCTCCTTCAAAAGCCACTGGAGTTGTGATCAGAGAAGGAATTCAAGCTTCATCAAGCACAGTCCAAGCTACAACATCTGCTACAAAAGACAAGGGCAAGGGCATTCTCATTGAGTCTCCAAAGCATAAGTTTTCCTCAAAAGAAGCCCAAATTGCCTTTGATGCTGAAGTTGCCAGAAAAATAGCAGAAGAACAAGACAAAGAATTAGAGCAGCAAGCCCAAACCCCAATGGATGATGATGAGACTTTAGGTGATTACTTAAAGGGGTTTGTGGTCAAGCAAGGAGCAAGGAAAAGAAAGATGCCAACAGGGCACTCCAAGGCTGAGCATAGAAGATTTCTTATCAATTTTGCCTTTGCAGCAGGTATTCCAAAGAAAATGGCTCAGTCCATGTCTACTGAAAGGCTGCAGGAGATTCATGATAAGGAGATGGACAAAAGACAGAGAACAACAGTCTCTCCAGAAGCTCAACCATCCCAAGAAGTCCAACCAACAACCCAATCAGTCCAAACTGAAGCTGGTGTCAGTGCACCTACTCCCACTGATCAAGCAGCTGTCCCTATTCCTTCATCGGTTAAGAGAGTGCTCTTTGAGCAACAACTACAAAAGGCTATGGAGATAGAGAAGCTGATTGATCAGCATGATTTTACAAAGCCTCAAATTAACTACTGGTTTGCTAAGTCACTGGATGACCGTGACTTGAGAATAAAGTTTGTAATCAGAAGAGAGTCCGGACCTGAAGAAGAGTATGACACTTTTTGGCAGATAGTACAGAAGCTGACCAGAGATGAATTGATAAAGATGTACAATATAGGGTCAGTTACACAAGTAAGGTCTGCTCTTCCACAAGTCAAGCAACTCATCAAAGATCTAAGTACAGTGGTTGATTCTGAGTTTGCAAGACAAGAGATAGAAGATGCTGAAAAGAAAGGGAAAAAGATCAAGCAGATTGATCTGTTTGTCAAATCAAAGACATTCAGAATCAAATTCACAGATGGGTCTGGTATTTTCTTCAATCTTTAGTATTTCAATTTTTCAAAAGATATGCTGCTGAGAATCAAATCAGCTAGAATATCTTGTGATAAAGAAGAGATGAAGAGAGAATTTTTGAAGGCTATAGATCATAAACTTGCACAGCTGTAAGTTTTGTAAGCCTTGGTTTGTAAATAACAGCTTACTTATTCATTTCCATTTTTTTGTATAGAACTTAAAGTCTTGTAAAGAATTTAAGTTAGGGGGAGATTGTTGGGAAATAGTTTAAGTACATTCAAGCTGTTAGTTTAGACTTCTCAGACTGTTAGTAGATTTTACATGTAAATACAAAGTTCATGCTGCTAGTTGAAGAAACTCGAGCTGCCAGTGTAAAAGTTCAAGCTGCCAGAGCAAATCAACTCAAGCTGCTCAGTTCATGCTGTCAAGAGATTCAAGCTGCTCAACAGTTTCAGAAACAGAAAGTGCTGATTTTCAGGATACGATATCTACATGAAGATTCCAGCATATCTACTATCAGAGAAGTCATAGTTCGTCAAGGAAACATATCAAGAAGCAATATAAATACAGAGAATAGGTCGTTCTATTGTGTAGGAGTTTCTGCATATTTTGAGTCTGTAATTGCTTTGTTGATTAAGTTTTCTTAAGCCTCTAAGGTTGTAAAACCCTAAGAACAGTCTGTGTTCTTCGTCTAATCAAACAGATTAGAGGTGATTGTAATTGATGAATTCAGCAATACAAACAGTCTTGATTAATTCCTGTGTGTTTATTTATTATTGATTCTGAAAGTTTTTGTTAAAATAATTAAGTGTTATTCCGCAAACTTCTTGATTAAACTTTGATTCAAAGCAAGATTATTGATTTATACTCTGATAAGTTCAAATCAGTTAGTCTTGGTAATTCATATTTTAGATCCTGTCATTTTGTAAATTTAGTTAATTAAATAAATTAATTAATTAAGTTAAATTATGTTATTGATGATATAAATGAAGATGAAATCTTTATTTAAAGAAATCAGATGTGGAGGGACTAAAAGTGCCAAAGTCCGAAAGTTTTGAAATAAAAGACTCAAGTCTTCATTTCATCGCTTTCAAAAGCTGCAATTCTCTCTCTCTCTCTACAATCAGCTGGAAAAAAAACGAAAATCAGAAGAATAAATTCGTGAATTTATCTGTTTATTACGAAAACGAAAAACGTTGGTTAAATCGTTCAAAAAGAGTAAGAATCTGACTTTTTAAAACGTTTTGTGTTCTTGACAAAAAGTCTCTATTTTGGTCAAATATGGACGATTTAACATGTTTAAGATGGGGAAAATAGTGTAGAAACACCCCAATAATGTTAATATAACATAAAATCGGATTGCATGTTAATAAAAATGAGTTTGGCAAATTTTTGGTTAAAAACCTGTGGCTGCGATATGCTGGCCTGCAAGAGAACTCGGCGAGTTGGTGGTCAACTCGACGAGTTGTCAAGAACATCATAAAGGTCAGAAAGAATTTCTAAGTATAGGACCCGAATTCGGATTGGACCCGAAATTCGGATGGGTCAATATCAGGTCAACCTATTGAAAAAGTGTTTTTCCGGATGCATGCGAAATCCGGTTGGGAAACTCGGCGAGTAAATGGGTCGAACTCGGCGAGTTCTCCCCAGTTCATGCGAACCCGGATGTGGGTTAAAGGACCCAAGAATCTGGCTAATAAACAAACTTTTTGAATATCGTTTGTGGCACGTTAAAATATATATAATTTGATGCCAATAAACACACATGTAATTAAAATATAAAAGTTTATGAGTCTCTATCTCTGTCTCTACAAGACCCAGAACTTTGTCCCTATGAGCGTTACTGCTCAGACTGGCTCTCTCTGTGTATCTCAGGGCTCTCGCTAGTAACTCGGAGGCTGTTCGGACGTCCCTGTCTGTCTCTGTGCCGGAGGCTGCCCCCTTTGCTTCTCTATCTCTCTTTCCCGCATACGGGCCATCTCTAATGCCCTAGCAAAGGTGGGAGTATCATGCAATCCCAAGATCTCACGGATATTGGATTGGAGGTCGTCAATTAACGCATCTGCCTTTCGGCTCTCTGTATCGATGTGCTGGGTCGCAAACTGGAAATACTCATGAAACCTATCAACATACCGTTGAACGGTCTTGTCACCCTGCTATAAATGCAGAAAACTGCACTCCATCTCTCTGCGCTCGTCACGGGGAATATACTGAAACTCAAACATTGCTCTGAACTGATCCCAGGTCATGGCATATGCCGCAGACGAAGTCATAGAAGACTCAATTGACTTCCACCACTGGGAAGCCCCTCCTCTCAGTAAATAGGTCGCATAACCGACCATATCTATTAGGTCAACATGGGCTACCTGGAATGCAGTCTCAATCTCTCTCTCCCAAGCCATGGTTGCACCTAGCTCACTACTGCCTCTGAACTGAGGTGGGAAACCTGTCATAAAATCCTTGAAGGACGCACCTCTCTAAGTAGTAGAAGATGAACCGTCAGTCCCTGAATCTGCACCTGTCACTGGCGTAGGACCCATACCCTGACCTTGACCCTGCTGATTGTAAAACTGAGTCAAGACCTCCAAGAGCTCCGACTTGCGGATAAACTCATCACCCGCCGGTCTACCTGCACCTGAACCTTCACCCTGATAGGCCATAATATCCTGCACAAACCACAATAGTTAAAATAACAGATAGACCACCCAGCGTTATACAATTAGCTAGGTTAGTTAATTCCACTGGAATCAATCTCAAGAAAGATTCCCACGAATCTGAAGACGGTATAAGCTAAGCATCCATTAATTATACTAAGACTTCAACCCACAAGCTTTGATACCATCAATGTAACACCCCCTTTTCACATATAAAAGTCACGTCAATGTAATATCATAAGTGGCATTATCGTAGTTATCTCATATTACACATGTCAGGGATTAACGCAAATCACTATTAATTAAAGACTTCGATACATATCCACAGAAGTTTGAAGGTCTGATACAGATAACACATACAACTGAAAAATCATACAAAGTCTAACTATAAGCTGTCATACACACTAATCAGATACACGGTTCTCAAAAGATAACAGCAACATGCAGCAGATTCACGTATACAGAATCTCAAACAGTCTCTGATCCTAATTCTGAGGTTGTTGCGGTTGTGAACCCACTGTCTGACTGCCTGAGACACGTTAGACTCGAAAACGTAAGCTGGGAAGCTCGTGAGTACGCGAGGGTTGGACTCTGCAGACATATAACATAGCATACACAAAGAACATAGATTACTCAGTGCAATAACACAGATACATGGAGAAGCTCCGTGCACATCTCAACTCAAAGGGACGTCGTTCCCCAGCTAACAGACCGCACACAGCAGTGGTTAGCTACACAATAGGCACAGGAGTGACCTTGCAATAACATTGCTGTATATATACAGTCTTATGCTTCATGACTGGTTAGGGACAGTCAGCCTGCGCGATAGCCCATCGCGAATACTCTAGGAACTCATATACACATAACACATATAAAGAGGTAGATAGAATCATACCTGAGGAACCACATCTCTGTCTCATACACATATCACATAAACAACTCATAAAACAAACGTGCGTTTTAGAAAAGAACTCGAGTACTCACCTATTCACTGGTACCTGATCTCAACGGTACTGGCCTGATTACTGTCGCGGCTCAACACGCTGTCGGCTCGACCCTATACACCTAACGGATCCCAAATATTAACACAAACCCAACTGTTATACAAAAGAGACCCAAACATAATTCTGTAATTGAACTAAATCCCACCAATAACCCTAAACGAAACATGAAGCCCAAAACCAATCCTGGCCCAAATCTCCAGATCGCGACCCGTGCTCGGGAGGAATCGCGGTCTGTAAGGTCTGCACACTACGGATCTATCTTGACGCGACACCTTCCAACGAGTGCGGAATCCTCGTTAGCGGCTTGACGGATATATCACGCACACCGAAACACGGAGACTACCACGGTGATAGATGAACAACTTAGAATGCCCCGACACGATGATTCTCTCCTCACGAAACTCACTGATTGCAATCAAGTTCGAGATCGCCTTCTGCTAATCGTCTGACAAATTTTGCAAAAGTCTAATAATTAATCGAATTAACCCTTAATTATACTGACAGATTCGAGTTTGTCTAGGACAAATTTGAATCTGGCCCAAGGCCTATTCGAATTTGTCCTCCTAGACAAATTCGAATCTAGCCTAAATTCGAACCTCACCATTCAAACTTATGTTTGAACTTATGTTTTATCTTATTTTTGAATTCATCTTTGAACTTTATGTTTGAACTTCTTGTAATACATTACACCAAGTTCAAACATACAAACAACCAATATCAAACACACATAATCAAACATATATCAAACACTTGTTAATATTCAATATCAAGTAAGTTGACTTACACAAAATGCTATCTAAACTTAGACTGCGATCGTCACACAGGATGTACTAACACGGTCGCGCTAAGGCCATCTTGGTCGCGCTCAAGAACGCGACCACGCTCACAATCGCTGCCTAAACCATGCCGCCCGCGGCACACTAATCGCGGCCGCGCTCAGGGGGTCTCGACCGCGCCTACGGACGAACAGGTCTCCTCTGTTCCCGTTTCTATATCTGCTCCAGGGAGAACTCAGCTCCCCACTCGATTTTTCAACCAAACCAACCCTTAAAGTAACTTATACTACTTCTTACAGATTTTGTAGCCACAACCCACCAATTCAACAATAACATGTAGCACGAATTAGATTAAAGAATTAGGATTTCTTACTCTTTAGGCCTCAAGATCACTTAAAAGATGATGATGATGATCCAAGCTCGGCAACTCAATTCAATTCCTGTGATTCCTCCTTCTTGCTGGCTCAATACACATACACACACAACACACCTTTTCAGTTTCTATTTTTAGTAAGGAGGAGAAGGAAGGGTTTCAAAATGAGGCCCTTATATATCATTTCCATAATTAGCAACCCGGTACCCAATAATCTGGACCCGATACCATATTTTCAACATTAATATCCTTTTAACCCATTTAAATCCACGATCTCGTAATTAATAATAATCCACTAAAATAATACTCAGATGCCACATATAACTCATTCCCGACACGTATAATCCACTACTCGGGATTCTATTGGAACAATGTAATAATAATAAATTAAAAATCCAATATATTAATTCCACGTATCAGACTCGAATCCGGGATGTTACATATATTCTAATTATAGATGAAACTAATATGACTTAAATTTATAATATTTTTAAAAAAATTCAAGTAGCCTTTAAAAATGAAATAATAAGTATTTAATTAAGTGATTTGTATTACCAAAATAATGGTTAATCAAATTAAATAAATTACACATGTCATAAGTATTGTCATGCCAATTGGCATTCTAATTAAATGACAAATGACAACCTATTTATTCATTTATTAGAATAGATAGATAGATTTGTCAAAAATGACTTGTACAACATAAAGAATAAAATTATAACCAAACACAAATTAAAATTTCATCAATACTCAATTATAGCAGCTCTCAAATAACAACCCAGACTATGCAAGTAAAAACCAGCACGCCCATAAAATCCTGCAAAAGAACCTACATGCCATTGCACTGAAAAGGGAGTCCCGATCGCATCTGAACCGAAAGGCCCATGTGTCCTTTTGTTTGTCACAAAACTTAACGACGAGATTACTTTCAATCCTGCATTACTCCCCGTGGTTATGCTTACGGTTCCAAAGATTCCAATTACTTCTTCATCAACATCAAAAATGATCTACAAAAACAAACAATGTAATTAACAGAGTTAATATTAAAAAAAAAACCAATTAACTTTTTTTATTTTCACAATTAAGTCTCTAACTTTTTTGTTGTAATTGTTTAAGTCCCTAAACTATTTTTGTCTTATTCAAAATTGTATATATTTGACCGGTTACCAAACAAGTATCATTAGTTATTTCACTTGGTTAATGTTGGAAAATATCCAACATCTTTCCATATTCTAAAGATTATGATTTATGTCCTTAAACTTTTTGTTTATCAATTGTATTTTACCGGTTAATCCGGTAGCCGGTAAAAGATATATACTATTAAACAAAACAAGCATAGTTTAAGTACTTAAACAATTAAAAAAAATTAGAACTTAGTTGAGAAGATAAGATTAGTTAATTGGTTTTTTTTCAATATTTACCCTAATTAATATTCATGTGTATTGATGCAATTCTTAAATTAAAAAATAGAATGCTAATAAATGTAATCGTATAACAGTGTACATTTATAATGTTTTCTCATAGTTAGCACAAAAATTAATTGTCAAGATATAATGTCAAAATCACGCTAAAATTTTCATCGGTTAAAACTTAAAGTTATTTTTTAAAATTTACGAGTGCACTTCAGTTTTCCAATCATTTTATTGATATGGAAAACTGAAATACGCATATCATATAAGCAATAAAAAAAGTATACATAACATATTGATAATTTTCAAAAGTATGTTGCTATTGTATTGCTTAATTTTACACTATTTTCATCAATCCAGGTTAACTAAAATATGTATTGATCATGAATTGAGATCTATATGGAGTTATTACCTCGGATATTTCACCATGGCTGGCGCCATTGGTGCCACCAAGTCGTGGAGAAGAATGCAACGAGCCACCGAAATCTTCAGTTGTCAAAGTGAGAGAATAAATCCAATCCTTGTGATCAATTTTTATCTTCTTAAGTTTTTCATGGCCGTAAACATAAAATGACCATTCACTTCCATCGGTGCCGGATCCCCAATACCCAATTCGTGTGAATTTTTGGCTTTGGCTACCCTGTACAACATAGTAACATATAAAGTTTATGTGACTTTATTAAGATCACAACAGTTTTAATCTATAATTTATTAGTACATTGACTAATTGACTTACAATCTGATGTTCCAACGAAATCTGAAGTTCATTGATGATTGATCCTATCTTTGGGCGTTGTTTTGGATCTAATTTCAAGCATTGATAAGCAATTCTTGAGAATTTTTTCAATGATTCAACCTTCATTTGTTTTCGTAGATTGGGTGCAATGATCTCGTCTAATCTTCCCTCTTCATAACAAACTTCCGCAAGATGACATAATAATTGTTGTTTATTGGGGTTTCCGATAACTGCTGGCTTTCCACATAGAATTTCAAACAATACCACTCCAAAAGAATACACGTCAGATTCTTTTCTTACCACACCGGTCTTAACAAAAACTGGATCAACATAACCCATTGTGCCAGCAGCATTCGTGACAACAAAAGTGAACTCCTCATTCGTAAGACCTATTTTAGCCAACCCGAAATCAGAAATCTTAGCTTCCCAATTCTCATCTAATAAAATGTTGGAGCTCTTTATGTCACGGTGTAATACCCTGTGCCCCACTCCAACGCCATTATGCAAGTATTCCAGTCCACGAGCGGCACCAAGGCAAATATGAAGTCTTTGCACCCACGTGAGATCTGTTGTGGCCAGATACTTATCAAGGCTTCCACGAATCACGAATTCGTAAACAATGATTTTCTGGTCATTTTGCTCGTCCTCGGAGAATCCAACAAGAGACACAAGGTTATTGTGTTTGTAACTAGAGAGCATCATAATCTCCATTAAGAACTCTTTTTCTCCTTGTCCGCCCTTCACGTCTAACCTTTTTACAGCGACGGTGGTGGATGGCTTGCCGGAGATGGAGAGCAGACCCTTATACACCCTCCCGAATCCACCCCGACCGATGAAATTGTCTTCAGAAAAGTTGTTTGTGGCCAACAAAATGTATTCAAGTGGGATCTTGAGGTGTTGAAACTCTTGAATTTTAGACATGTTATGTGAACTTTTATTCTTGTATTTTTAGTTATAAAATTTGAAAGTGAAAGAAATTGGCAACCACAATCTCCATTTATAACTAGAAAGAAATGAATTTGTCAATGTTTGGGGGTGTTTTGGTTTAAAAAAAAAACGGCTGAAGCTGATAGTTGACGTTTTTATTCGTAGATGTGTTTAACAAATAAGTATCAGAAAGATATATAAAATATAAATTGACATAAAACCCCATATAAATAATTAAAACAAATTAAAATCATAATTCATTAAATGTTATTTTTATAATTTCTTTCATAATCTCAAGCTATTTAAAAACCATAAATTTAATATTCCGTAAACTGTACACCAAATAGACCCGTTGACAATATATTGAAATTAAATATTTATGAGTTGATTTGATATGTTGGAATAATATGATAATGAAAGGGCATTGATCAATTAATTATAGTAATTTGGCCTGTTTTGGCTAAGGAATATGGAATGTTAATAAAATGTTGGTTAAAAGTATAACTTGTAAAATGTTAGGATCAAAACTATTATATTATAAATAATTAGGATCGACCAGTTCATTCAATTATAGATAGTAAGCAAACTTTTATTTATTTTTTGGGATATTTGTGCAAAATACCCTCAAGTTGAATAATTTTTAGGACTAAAACCCTCAATCATCTTTCATTGCACAAAAAACCATCTACCGGTAAAATATTACATATATAAAAAATTACTGGTTGTAATTAACCGGTTAAAAGTCACAGACCAACGTCGACAAGTCATGAGTGACTATCGGAATTTCGCCAATAAAGTAATTTCCAACAAAAAAACACATATTCAAACAAAGGAAAAATGTGAATTTGAATCATAAAACATAGACAAATGAGTTTGCTGAAAAGAAGGTTTGTTGGTGACGAAGGGTTGGTCAGCAGAATGCAACCGATTTATCAGTCAGTTTTTTGAAAAAAAAAAACACCTTATTTTGATAAGTTTACTCAATTGGGGGGCTTTTTGTGCAGTGAAAAATGATTTTGGATTTTTTGTGCAGTGAAAAATAATTTGGGGTTTTAATCCAAAAAATAATCCAACTTGAAAGTAAAATTCTCCTTATTTTTTTGTATTCCAAATACTCTTAAGTTTTTTTCAACGACAATTTTTTTTTGAAAGGTTAAACACAAACACACACTATATATCAAATATTCATAATCTACCATTATATTCACAATAAGACTCGAACTCCTAACCTGAATTTCATGTTAACACATCGATATTGTTGGCTACAAATTCTTTAGTTTTAAACAACAAAATGTGTTGATAAAACGATTATGTTAGCAAGTATCTAATCTAGCTAGTAATACAAACGCTTGAATTACAACATATTTCGACATATCGTAAAAGACTTGATACATCAATCTATCCAAACAAAGTTTACATCTATCTTGAACCCAAATAAACAATAGAAATTAACACATAATGTCTTCAATTTTTATGCATGTTTTAGGGACTAGAAAACGTGCATATCATTAAACTTTTAAATAAAAACAAAGACCACTTCCATTTCATTAAATTAAATAATTAAAAAGATAATTTAATTTATAACCTGTCTTTTAAAACCTCCCATGGGGCATGGGGCATGGGGCATTGATAAAGAATACATAGGAGTAAGACAAGTCTTGTTGGATTGAGTTAAAGAAACGAATTTGAATAATCTCTAATTCATATTCTATAAATGAATGAGATCTTCACCTGTTTCTCAAGCTTCTTTTTTATATCAGTAAGACAATATTTTTGCTTCAGATAGATATTAATTTTCTCCCACATGATCATCTGTATCAACTCTTGACCTTCAAAATTCAAAATTGGATATAGAATCCAACTGCATCATTAGCCCCTTCAATCAGTTTGATTGATATGTTGAAAGATGGAAAGATTTCTTATAGCGATCCATTTGATCACTTTAACACGATCATACGTTCTAGAAAAATTGATAGGCTTGCAGTCGAGAAACGTCTGTACGTGAAGTCAAAAGATGTTTATTTGACCCGGAAACATGTGTATCATGAACCTCTTTTTCTTTACCTTTTATGTTTTCTAAACTCATCGTGAAAGGCTTGCATTTGAGCTTGAATCATCGACTTAGTTCACTGTCGATGCTAAGGCATTATTAATTCTTGGTTATTTTCCGTCATCAGATTCGATCATTTGTTTGAGCATAAAAGAAGTTTCGGACATTATTGAAACACATGACAAAAATGACAAAAGTAAATAAGAAGTTTTAATACCTTTCCTACCCAATCCCATGCATCCCATGGTCAGAGCATGATTGAATACCGATCTTAGGTCAATTCATCGCTTAGGCTTTCAATACTAATCATAACTCAAGCTTAAGCATAAGTATAGCGCACCAATACTTAACGGGTTGTTTGATTGACAAGTCGATCTAATGCTCACTTCTTATTGATAAGAGGTGATCTGTCTTATAAAAATATTTAATAAGATTGTTTGTTTTCATCAATTAACAAACATCTAAATATATATAACTTAAAACAATTTTATTAATCAATATACACACAGTTATATAACCCCCACCCACCCACCCACCATACATTGATTCAAAGCAAATGAAGTTGACAAAAGTTGCAGCATTTTTTGCCACCCATAGCCCTTCAATTCTTTTTTTAGTACTGTTCACGAAAAAGCAAAGAAGCAACATTATCATCCTTCATCTTCTCTATACTTATATTTCTTTTTCTATTGTTATATTCCAACAAAAATCAGTCAAAAACTGCACATTTGTTCATCGATTCATCGGAGAGATCGAGCATCCATCTGTAAGAATAGAGGCTAGAGGTGGTCGTCTGTTGACACCAACGGCGGACGATGGCTCAACAATGGGAGAGATTATGGTTGACGGGAGAGAGAAAAGGGTGGGTGGGGCTTGTAGTCGACGGGGATGCATTAGACGGATCGATGTGGGTCTTTGGCCGACGAGGAAGCATCAGAGTTGTAGAGAGGAGGGTTGCAAGGAGGAAGGGTGGTGTGTTATTCTTTGATGAGAGAGAATAGTTGTTGATGAGAGGCAACTCCATCTCCTATGGAATAAAAAAAATGTCTCTGATCACGAATAGAATACAAACGCTCTTATAAGTAGATGAATCACCAAATAGAAGATGAGAGCTCCGATAAGAGGAATCAATTATCAAATAACCCCTTAGTTTACTTAAACTCAACATTGAAACACCCTTTCAAGTCACAGTCTTTTTACATTTGTCTTTAATCAAAATCATAATTAATTTGTACAAAACTTATTAGATTCCACTACAAGAAAAACAAGCAAAAATCACGAAAACCTTCTGCGACGACAGTCGCCAAAACCTCACTAGACGCCAAAATACATCCACTTTTTGACTTTCTCTGGTCAAAAAAAAAAAAAACTTTCAGCGACGACATAGTCGTCGCAAAAGGTCAAATAATTTTTTTTTACTTTTCTTTTGGTTCCAGCAAAGTATTTACGCGGTGAAAAAAGCCGCCCTTTTTTTAGACCTTCTGCGACGACATTGAGGACCTTCTGCGACGACAATGTCGCCGCAAAAGGTTGGCATGAATTTAACCCTACTGCCCGACTTTTCCCATTCTGCGCAGCCCCTCCCTTTCTTCTTTCTTTCTCTCCCTGTCGATCGGACCTTGCTAGATGCTTCATTCCCCCATTTTTCTTGGTTAAAACTCCGGTGGTAGTGACTAGTTTGATTCCGGCCATCTTACACCCTTCTATTTCGTTAACTCCGGCAATGTTTGATTCTTCCGGCCGTTTTTCCGATCACCTTCGAGTTCTCCGGTCATCCTATTGAGGTTCGTATTTTATTTCTTTCTATTTTGAATTTTGTTTTATTTACATAATCTTACCTCTTACACCACTATTCTTGAGTTTTAGATCTCTCGAACAATATTTGATTTTTCCGGCGGTCTTCTCCGGTCAACTTCGATTTTAAGCATCTCCAGTCACATTTTTCATGTTTGTATTTATTTCTATTTATCTTTATCTTTTTTGTTTTTTATATAATGTTTGATTGTTCTTATGTATAAATATTACATAAATGTTTCATTGTATTTATGTATAAATATATTACATAAAATTTTTCATGAACTAGAATATTTTATTAACTATGTTTTTTTTTATTTATTGTTTTTGGCCTTGTAACAATGAATTGCAATATCTTAACAAAATAGGTAATAACTAATATTCAATATTGATCTACGTTTATATATAAATATATTATAAAAAATGTTTCATGATAACTAAAAATAGATGTATAAAATTGAAGGGTTATTAACGTGTGGTGTTAAATTGTACAAATGTATGATTCATGGTTATTTGTATTAATTATGTCATATTGTTGTTTCTTTTGTTTAATTATACATGTGATATGATTA
The DNA here is from genome assembly GCA_020465985.1 of Centrapalus pauciflorus. Lineage (NCBI taxonomy): Eukaryota > Viridiplantae > Streptophyta > Magnoliopsida > Asterales > Asteraceae > Centrapalus > Centrapalus pauciflorus. The sequence goes on along the minus strand of JAANYP010006397.1, from coordinate 128,862 downwards.
TTGTTATCTCTATTATGGATTTTATTAACCGGCTAGTTGAGGTCAAAAACACAAAGTAACATCAAGTTATAACATATGTTACTTTAAATTAACATTATTAATACATAAAAAGTAACATTAACTTTAGAAAAAAATTAAAAAAATATTAAAAATGTAACAAGTAGCATAAAACTAAAACAAAGATATTGTTATTATTACTTTAAAGTGTTAACGTCTTTTTGAATGTTTGATCTCATTTAGGATGTGAATGCGTTACCTGGTTTACTATTTGAGAAAAATTCGGTAAACACTTTCTCTTTGCTCCTACGAATATGTGTTTCATACACATATTTGGGGAGTTAAGAGAAAATGCTGCAGAATTTTTCTTAAATAATAAATGAAGTATATACATTCATATATGAGATAAAACATTCAAAATGTGGGTTAGGATGACCACACTGCTACATTTCCTGCTTTTGTTAAGTTAATATGATTTTTGTGATAGTTATGCCTTTCATGTGATACAAGCATACTTAATCATTCAAACTAGAAGGCGTACATCACTTAGTCATATATGCAGTTATGACGATTGATAAGAGTTGGACTAGTTGTAAAAGGCGTTCATCATTGGAGTTTTTTACTGGTCTTAACACATTCCTTGAGAGGTGTAAGAACCACTTGAATGATGAAGGTAAATGTCGATGTCCATGTGAAAAATGTAATAACTGTAACTGGGGTACAATCATTGACCTTGGGAATCACATACATCGTTGGGGGTTTAGCGCCGTTTATAAGACGTGGAGGTTTCATAGTGAACAACTCGATCCACCAGCGGTACATGATATATCTCAAACGACAGATGAGATGGTTGATGTACTTAATGATGTCCGTTGGGAGAATACCGGCAACGAACACGGGTCAGATATTGATGAGCCAAGTAATGGGCCAACTGATGGTTCGAGTGGTATGAATGACGATATTGATGCATTATTTGCGGAGGCGGAGACTGAGCTATACCCTGGTTGTTCTTGGCTGTCTTCATTGAACTTTTTGGCTAAGATGTTGCACATGAAGGTCATGAATAAATGGAATGATAGTTCATTTGACCAGTTGCTAGACTTTCTTAGATCTGCATTACCAAAAGAAAACAAAGTCCCATCGTCACACTACGAAGCTAGGAAAACAATGAAAAAACTTGGGTTGGGATATGAGTCGATTCATGCTTGTAAAAACGATTGTTGCTTATTTTGGAAGGAGAATGCTGACATGCAAAACTGTCCAATTTGTGGTGAGAGTAGATGGAAAAATAAAGACACAACGGGAAAAAAGTTGCTCACAAGGTGTTGCGTTACTTTCCTTTGACTCCTAGACTTAAACGTATGTATAACTCTAGACACACTGCAAAGTCAATGACTTGGCATGCTACCGGACGGTCTAGGGAAGATGGTAAAGTGCGTCATCCGGTTGATGGTAAAGCCTGGAAAGATTTTGATAAAAGGTATCCAGATTTTGCAAGTGAAACAAGAAATGTCCGATTAGGTTTGGCAGCTGATGGTTTCAATCCATTTGGCAACATGTCTCTGTCTTACAGCATGTGGCCTGTCATATTGACAACATACAACACGTCTCCATGGTTATGTATGAAAGAGTCTTCTTTCATGCTGACGTTGTTAATTCCTGGCCCTAAATCACCTGGGAAGGATATTGATGTTTTCTTGCAGCCTTTGGTTGATGAATTGAAGATGTTATGGTCGGACGGTGTCAGAACAAGAGGCGCGGCTACAAACACCGTCTTCGCAATGCGTGCTATGCTTTTATGGACAATCAATGATTTTCCCGCTCGTAGTAGTTTGTCTGGGTGGAGTGGTCAAGGCTATAAAGCATGCCCTACGTGTAATGAGGACACTCCATCTACTCGCGTGATAGGTAAAACAGCTTATGTTGGCCATAGAAGATTTCTACATGCAAACCATTCTTGGAGGAAGAACAAGAAGTTCGATGGTAAGATCGAGAAGAGACCATGTCCTAGAAAGTTCAGCAATGATGCAATCTTAGAACAACTTGCTCGATTGGCGACACGTATTCCCGGGAAGCATCCTAGTTTTGGGGGTGTTAAAAGAAAACGTGATGCGAGTGAGTTGAATTGGAGTAAACGGTCTATTTTCTACGAGCTTGAATATTGGTCTAGTCTTCAATTAAAACACAATTTGGATGTTATGCATATTAAAAAAAATGTATGTGATAGTTTATTGGGAACCTTATTAATGAATGAAAAATCTAAAGACACTCATAATGCAAGAAATGATTTGAAAATTTTAAACATTCGAAATGAGTTGTTGCTCCAGGATAAAGGAAACGGAAAGTTCTTAAAGCCTCATCCTCGTTACTCCTTCACAGTTGATGATAGACGGCGTTTTTGTCAATTCATTAAAGGAGTTAAACTACCTGATGGCTTTGGATCGAACTTTAGGCGGAAAGTGATTGATAATGATAGCAACATAACAGGTTTAAAGTCTCATGATTGTCATATAATGATGCAACGGTTGCTTTCCGTTGGAGTACAAGCTTACTTGGACCGCACAATTTCAACTCCAATAATCGAGCTCTGCGTATTCTTTAAACAAATCTGTGCTCGAAACTTGATGGAGTCTGACATGTTGAAAGCAGAAGAACAGTTGGTCAAGATTTTGTGTAATTTCGAGCAAATATTTCCTCCGGCATTTTTTGACATAATGATTCATTTGGTTATGCATTTACCTCAAGAAGCAATTCAAGGCGGACCTGTTTACATGAGGTGGATGTATCCATTTGAAAGATACATGAAAAAACTAAAAAATTATGTCAGAAATAAAGCTAGGCCTGAAGGCTCTATAGCTGAGGGATATATTGCAGACGAGGCTTTAACTTTTTGTTCGATGTATCTTCGGGGTGTGCAGACGAGATTTAATCGTCCTGAAAGAAATGAAGATTCTCCAAATCCAACACGTGAGTTCCGTGTGTTCCAGTCCGTTTGTACACCGATTAGTAAGTGTGAATATAAAACATTGGATCACACTCTTTTGAAGAAAGTTGAATAGTTTGTACTTAACAACAGTCTTGAAATCGACGAATATAAGAAGTAAGTGTATTCATTATTGGTTATCATCACTTTACTTATATTTTTTATGATTATACTAATATCAATAACATTATATTTACAGTGAATTTACTTCTAACATGCCTGGAAGTAACTTAGAAACAGAATTTCCTGGCTGGTTTAAAAATAAGGTAAAAATAAGGTAAATTATATATTATCGCTGTTAAAATAATGATTATAACCCAAATCTAGTTTTGTCTTTTTTCATAGATACGTTGTCTGAATGTTGTCGAGCCATCTCGTTGTAGTCTTGAATTATTGGCCCTGGCAAATGGGCCTTTCACAGATGCAAACTCTTACAGCGTTTGCATAGTCAACGGTGTGAGGTTTGTGGTTCAAAGTCGCGACGTACGACGTACAACTCAAAACAGCGGCATTTCAACAGGTAAATGTTTGGATTTAAATTTGATTGTTTTTTGTAATTGTTGTTTTAAATTTGGCAGCGAGACCCAGTTACGGGTCAATTTCCAGACTTGGTCGATCATTTTGGAAACATGCATCGATGAAATTCTGAATACGTAAACTCGGTTGCTCAAGAGAGACATGTAAGTTAGTAGTAAATTTACACGTGTGTTGATGTGTTTGCTTGTATTTATAGATTATTTATGGTTACACAATTATAGTTAACAAATTCACATAAGTTAGTAGTAAGTTCTTAAATGTGATAGTGTTTTGATTTGTTGATTTGTTAGGAAATTGAATTATTATTATATATTAATTTTGTACACAGGTAAATGTTTGGATTGTCCATTTTATAACAGTTATGCTGTCGAAATTTTAAATATTTTGACAAATATATTGTGTTTAGTCGTTTTAGTTTAGTTAGCAAATTATTGATGTGATAGTGTTTTAAATTGATGGAAGTTGAATTATTGTTATATATTCTATGATGGAAATTTGGCTTTAGTAGTATTGTGTTTAGTCGTTTTAGTAGTATTGTGTTTAGTCGTTTTAGTTTAGTTAGTAAATTATTGATGTGATAGTGTTTTAAATTGATGGAAAGTTGAATTATTGTTATATATTCATTTTGTACACATGTAAAATTTTGGATTGTCCATTTTATAGCAGTTATGCTTTCGAAATTTTAAATATTTTGACAAATATATCACGTTTAGTCGTTTTATATAATAACTAGTATTGTTGGATTCTTAAAAAATTAGTGATTTTGTGTGTTTATGCCTATAATAACTATTTTTATTCTTCATCTTATAATTCTATAGCAACGAATGGAGCAACTTCGACAAAGCCAAGCCGGGAGTCCTAATCCAATAAATGATCAACAAATTTTGCAAGAGGTATTGGGGGAACGGCGTGGCCACAATCGTGGACGGGGTCGAAAGTTACCCGGTTCTGCTTCTTCTTCGAGCTCTCAACCTCAACAAGAAGTATTTACGAGACAACAAGTGCAAGATATGCTTGATGCAAATAATGCGGCTATTCGTGCGGATTTTAACGCACAACTTAGTTCTATTTATAGCGTCTTAAAAAATGCAAACTTGCCGGTTCCCGACTTTCAACCGGTTGTCCCTTCGACCAATTATGATAACTTCGAGAACGATAATGGCGAGAATGATGATGAGGAGGACTCGGATGATTACGACTAGTTTAATACGTATTTGCTTTTTAGTAAACCTTCTATTATGTAACAAATTCGTAAACTTTTATTACAAATGCATTCAATATTGTATTTAATTTTAAAATTAGTTTATGCAACTTTTAGTTTAAGTTACTTTATTAATAGAAATGTACAGGGAATAAATTATTAGTATATAAATATTATTTTTTTTTAAAAAACACTTTTAGCGACGACAAAGTCGTCGCCAAAGGTAAAAAATAAATTTATTTCAAAAATGGTCTTTGAGATTTAGCGACGACAATGTCGTCACAGAAAGTAATAAAAAAATAATTAAAAAACATTTAGCGACGACATTTTTGTCGCAAAAGGTAATTAAAAATATTTTTCTTTTTCTTTTTTTATAAATTTTTGGCGACGACTTTCATGACCTTTAGCGACGACTTTGTCGTCGCAGAAACCCTTCTGCTACGGACCTTTGGCGACGAACATTTTGCGACGACATGTCGTCGCAGAAGCTCTTTTGCGACGACTTTTAGACTTTTAGCGACGACTTTTTTCGTCGCAAATTGATGTTTTTCTAGTATTCAGTACCAAAGTCGTCAAAGGCGTTTAAGGTCTAGTCTATAACAAAAGTCTATAATCATCGGGTTTAAAATTCATATACAAAAGAAGTCTTGTTTAAACCCAACCCTTCAGAAAGTCTATCATACACAAAATGTACCAAAATAGTCACCAAAGAATCTGAAGTCTTTGGTAATGTTTATTTTTTAAGATGTTAAATGTCTGAAGTCTGAAAATCACGCCTGAAATTAAGAGGAGGCCTAACATCTAAAATTAAGAGGGGACCTTAACATCTGAAATTAAGAGTCTCTTAATTTTAATTAAGACAACTCTCATCCTCTTAAAATTCAGAGGACAATTCCGAGGTTTCAACCTCTCAAGTCTGAATTTAAACAAACAATCTTAATTTATTATAAATCTGAACTTTAGACTTCAAAGCTCTGAATGGAAAACAAATGAGGCCTTTATGTGCAAGCCTAGAACACTTTGTCGACTTTCGACTTACCTTTCAAACCTTAACTGTGTCAATCACTAGAAGATAAGCATTTATCCTTAGTGAGATATAGATTAATACATATTAGAAAATCATATAATGTCAAACAAGTCAAATGATATGTATTGAAACCAAGATCAAGTCCAAAGCATGCACAATAGTGCAATCAAAGTTCCTTAGTTGCGGCCTCGCAACTAACCACACTTAAGGAGCCACGCGACCATAGGGAAAGAGCTAATCAATCCCAAATGGCAAGTCTAAATGCGAGTGACACGTAGACGTTAGCTAACAATCAATTCATATGTCATTTGCACGTGTCTAAATGTCTCGTGTCATAGTAAAAATCAAGTCAGATGAACAAGTATCGAATCAAAGTCATGTCTAAAGTGGAAGCAAGTCTATCATGAGTCTCAATTATGTCTCAAATGTATCCCAACATGTCTAATATATCCTGCATTATAAATATTTTCCCGTTGAACTATAATGCACAAAAGTAATTTGCCCAGCATGACAGAGCCGAATGAGAAAATTTACTGCGAAGAATTGACTCATCAAAATCAAATGAAAAGTTCCAAAAATGAAGTTTTTGTGTTTTACCTATAACTTCTGTAAAAAATTTCAAGTCAAAAATCAATCCTTTGCTTGGTTTATGACCCATTTTTTCACTGACTATGTTGTTATGACAACAAATTTGTACTTCATTTCTGTGGGGATTTCGATGCTTAAATCAAATCCAATTCGTATAAAAACGAACTAAAACTCACATTTTTAAAAAAAGACCATCCTAGTTTGCAAATCATTATATATATACCATTTTCGTACCGATTTTGAGTAAATGACATCAACAAAACAACACTAATTAATACCCTTTAATCTAGGCACCAAATAACTAATTCAAACATAGCCATTACCTTTGCTTGGAAATCAAACTCAAGACTCGATTATGCATCAAAATAAATTATAAACCTGACCATAATTCTGCTATAAGCAAAGATTTTTAATAAAATCCTTTGAGTTCATGACAATTCAAGAGCTCCTGAACCAAAAACCCAATTTACATAAGGTTTTATGATTAATTTACACCAAACCAAACTAAAATCATACCTTAGCTGAGTGTTGGCTCCCAATTTCAACTTCAATATCATATTCAAGTCACAAAAATGGCTTCCAATTTCTTCCAACAATCTGACACAATCAACATCAACAACCCCCAATCAATCTACGGTATTAAACACACAAATTCAACCTCAAAGCAAATACATATATATACCTTTGGCTTTAATCCCACTCGATACCGAGATATTGGGCGAGAAAAACAACCTAAAATCATCCTTAAACCTTCGAAATAACATTTGAACACAACTCAATGTTTGGTTCAAGAACTCATATAAACCCCACACCAAAATCATATTAAAAAAACATTCTTACCTTGGATAGGTACCAAAATCACTTCCAAATCTTCATATAAATTAGTAATTTAGCCAATTACTTCACATTCCCACTTGAATTTGACAAGAATTTATAAACTCTTCTTGGCATCTTATTCTTCCGTACACAATGATCACCATTCACCAACACAAATGACAACCGGGAACCCGTTACTCGATCCGATTTGGCCTAGGAATCCTCGTCGACCGGGGGACGGAGAATCTTGATTCAAGATAATGGGAATGAGACGGGGATGAAAGACACTTTAATCCTCGAATCCGGCCCCGGCTATACTTTATGTTTGAACATAGATTATAATATATATTTAACTTTATAATATAAATTATTCATTACATTTTTATTATATAATATATCAAATATCGTTGTATATGAATTTTTTATAGTTTAAAATACTATTGTTTTTTTTATTTTATTGGTTTTGTAAATATTTTGTATACATTTCTTTGATTTAGTTTTATTATAAATTATAAATTTTATACGTAAATAACTCAAATATGTTTGAATTAATTTATTTTAAAGTTTATTTACATATATCATTATACTAAATTACTACGTATAGTTTAAACTTAATAAACTTTTAGGAAATTGAAAAACCAGATTTCCCTATAGGGATCCCCAATTGGGACGAGGATGGGGCTAGAAACTCATTCCCCGACGGGATGGGGGAGAGGACTAAGAAGCGAGGATGAGAATACATGGGAAGTGAGATCCTCGTCTCGCCATGCCTACACTAGTAGAAAAAGTATCTTTAACCACTCATAATATACCTAGGTTGACAAAAAAAAATAACAAGAGACGTGGTAGTAGCTGTCCACGTTTTTTCTTTGAACAAAGACCCCAGTTATTTACAAAGATACAGGGGTTCAATCTCTTATTAAATGTGCCGCTTGTCTTGAGTATGTGCGGGGTAAATGGACCCCGGTTTCTTGACAATAAACTGGGGTTGATTCGACTTTCTATCAACATCGAGCAACGTGCTAACCAGGGTATTTAATGAGGTAGTTTATAAACCCCGGTTCCTTGGCAATAAACCGGGGTGTAATACACATCAATAAATGCTTGATTGCGACGGATATCTACCCAATATTAGACACCGGTTCTTTATGGACAACCGGGGTTAATGACTTCATAAATTGCTTTTCAGCCGATTTCCTCACTTTTCTCCTCCATTTTTCATCTCCCTCGTTAATTCTCCACCTCCATTAATATACAACTTTAAATTTTCATTCATTCTTCATAAATGCCATAAATTTCATTAAATATGAAGGTTGTTTAGATAATCAAAATACGTATTGTTAAAGGTATTTTATTATATATATGTTCTTTTTGTGTTTTTATGGCTAAATACATATATGCATACACACACATATAATATATTATGTATATTTATATTGCAATCTATGTGTGTAATAATAAAAAATTCATTTTTTTTATTGTGATTTGTGTATATATTGACATAACTTTTACATACATACATACATACATACATACATACATACATACATACATACATATATATATATATATATATATATATATTGTTATTTATGTAGGTGCGTGCGGAAAGTCGTCCACACGAAGTATATTGAAGTTATTCAGGTAGTTATTATTTTCAACTTGCATATCCATTTAATTATATAACATTCATTTAGAATGAGTTGCCAATTTTTGGGCAAATATAGGATTTCATATGCCATTAGTTGAAATATACCCGTCCGAAATTAATCTAGTATAGATTAATTTTGAATTGTCCCCATTTTGAGACTGCTTTTTGAATACTCTGTTTTATTTAAGATGTGAGCACGTATTTACAGATTGAGTATTTAGGAAAAATTTAGTACACATTTCTCTTTACTCCTACGAGTTGCGTTATATGCGCATACTTGAGGAGTTAAAGGGAAATGTTGCCGATTTTTTCTTAAATTCTCAATCTGTTAATACGTATTCACATGTGAGACAGAGTATTCAAAAAGTGGGTTAGGATTTATCATCCGTATCCACATTAATATGTACTCATATGATGCAAGCATACTATATATATAATAAGTAATGTGTTTTTTTTAATTTAGATGGATGTACGACCTAGAATGTATCTAGTTTTATAAAAGCTTCTGAGGATGATCGGTTCAAGAAAGGAACGAGTCGAATTTGGTGTCCTTGTCAAGTATGTAAAAATTTTAGTTTGTTTGAAGATTCTAATGATGTTTGAGGACATTTGATAGTTCATGGTTTTATGTAACGGTATACTTGTTGGTCACGACATGGTGATTTATTATCAAGTAGTACCTCGGTTGTAGATTGTGAACCGTTCACAATGATGATTTTATCAATGACGATGAGCATGACCGTTTAGATGACATGCTACATGATTTGGAGGACGAAATTGCTGAGAAAAATCATGATAAATTTCAACAATTATTTGACGACTCAGGATAACCCTTGTACATTGGTTGTACGAAATTTACCAAACTTTCTGCTATTTTGAAATTGTTTAATTTAAAAGCTAACAATGGTTGGAGTGATAAAAGTTTCACAAGTTTATTAGAGATCTTGCATGACATGCTTCCCGAACATAACGAACTACTAGTTTCATTATACCAAGCGAAGAAAATGATGCGTCCAATGTGATTAGAAATTGAAAGAATACATGCATGTCCAGAAAGTAATCATCATGGCTCATCAGGTTTTAGCACCAATATTTTGAAATTGTATGGATCCAGAAAGTATGCATACAACTATATGATTCTCTGACTATAGATTGCAACTATAATACATGAGCAGTAGCTTTTCACATTATGACAACATTAAGCCACCTAGCTTAATTTCCCAACACGCTCTAGAAGATTATATGAATACATAATGACTTTTCTAATTAAATCATATTATTTCAAGATTATATAGATACATAATGACTTTTCTAATTACAGCTTTCATATTCTATGGTTTGGCTTTATGCTATTATTTTTTTTCCTTATATGTGTATGTGTGTGGTTTTATGTAGTATTAAGTATGGATCCCCCACAAATAGATCAACAAACACAACGAAGGAAGAAAAGAGGAATCACATTGTTGAAGGGTAAACCAAAACAAGATCAAATATTGAGGATTAAATTCAACGAAAAGAATCAACATGTTGGCTGTAACCAAGTTAAGTTTGGTAACTATATAGAAGTTACAACAAAGTCGAGGATTTCAATAACTAATCCTAGTTGGGATGTAGTGGAAGAGAAAGCGAAAGATGAGTTATGGTTAAACATAAAGGTATAACATCTATAAGTTAGTTGTGTTAATTTATTTATTATATGTATATTCATTTAGTAAGTTTCGTTTGAAAATTATAGGCACATTGGCACATTGAAGATGACCCACCAAAAGTTCAAGTATTGAAACAGTGTAACGAAGCTTGGAAGGGTTTAAGGAAGATACTACGTAGAAGTTACATGGATAATGGACTAAATCCATGTGCGGATTACCCATACAAATCAAAAAAAGAATGGGAAGAGTTTGTTCAAACACAAAATGCTGACGAAGTTAAGGTATATTTAAGTCTTATTAATTAGTTGTAATGCGTTACATAGGGTCTTAATTAGTACTAGTTGGTCTTGAATGGTGTCCCTATTGTGTTGTAATGTTACAAAAAAGATGTTAAATGAACGCACTTTCTACACTATATATACGCGCTTTAAAATGCGTAAAATTATGGAGTCCACGCTATTCTCATGCGTGGAGAAAATAGGCGTGACAAAAAATTGTCAATTGTTTACACATTAAAGCGTGGACAAATTGATTAACCCTCCACAATTACAACCGTGCACCAATCACCTTAAAATGCACAGTTATATGCGCGTACTTATTTCCTAAACGTACACACCTACAAGTGTAAAGAAGTCACCAATATGTTTACAATTACTTGTGTGAAAAAATTACATAAATGCCCACACTTATTAGTGTTGACCATTAATTAAAATATCCACACCTACAAGTGTGGCAAAATCATTAGAATGTCAACACCTATAGATTCCTATAAAGATTAAATAGAATGAAACCATATAAAATATTTGTAATTTCAAATATCTGTCTATAAGTAGTTGATCTAAGTAGTTGTCCATAAACACCAAATTTGTTTCACAATGAACATGTCAAATATCAAAGTAGCAAATTGATACAAAATATCAAAGTAAAACTGCTTGAATATTCAATTTACAATCAAGTTTTCATGATATTGTAAACCATCAACTCTTTGATTAGATGTCAGTTGCCTTTTGCTTGATCTTTTCCAAAATGCAGAGAGACTTGCGAGGACAGATCCGGGTTGGTTGGTCCGGAAAGTCATGGGAGAGGCAGGCTAAGTGAAATAATATGACTTCCATTATTCTTTACTCCTACACACAATGTCACCAGCAATTTTAATGACAAAATATTTTATTTAACAACTTGATAAATCATTCTTTTTATACAAAAACAACTAATAAAGCATGGAATATCTAATACAAATGCAATTGTTTTACTTTATAGATTATATTAATTGAATGATACGCAAGATGAACACATAAAGGAGAAATCCAAATGCTTAATCAAACCTTCAATATAAAAACACCTGAAATTTCGATAGATTTGGCACTGAAAACCGCAAGTCCGTTGCTAATTACTCTTGTGAACAAATTCTAACCATAAGGCATTCTCAATTACATTGATTAACAACTAAAATACAGAAAATATTGTAGATCCCACAAAGCAATAACCCTACCCTAGAAACTAGCACTTGAAGTTTTTAGCAAATTCATGTAAACCAATAACTAGAGTCTTGAAAACAATAGCAACAAATTGGTTTTTCAACCAAAAATTTACCTGTTTAAGAGCAACCTATCAGAATTTGTACATGTAATTGATATACATCTACTACCAGAATGTTATAAACGATAAACATGTTAAAGTAAGTTTTACGTTGTAATTTAATTATACATGTAATCCTAAAATAAGTTGATATAAAAAATGCAACATGATAATTCATCGTAAGTTTTTTGGTTCTGGTACTTAATAGTTAGTTGCCTATTATATTATTTTTTAAATGGTGTGATCTACTCATGTTTGAAACATTGAAAAACAGAAAGCCAGAAACAACATATGATCATACTTACCTAGACCAAGAGGATCAAACCCGAAGTCTGCCGGTAGGCTGAAATTTATCAGAACTTAACATTAGAGAGGTTCAAGAAAAACACAAGTTAATTATATTATCATTTGACATTAATTATATTATGTCATTGAACCTGCCATCGAGCCATGATGGAGGGACGTTGCCAGGGAACCATATGGGTCTATCAGGGTCAGCCGCAGCACAAATGGTGCCAACCGATCGCGAACCGGAGGGTGCCCTGAACTTGCTAACTCTCAGTTTCTTCCCACCAAGAAAAGAAGTCTTTGTTGATCCAACAATCGATCCATTCTTCTGAGAACTGCAATATGTTATTTCCCAATTACTTTGTGATTTTGATCATGGGAATTATTTAAGTTGAAATGATCGACTAGTCACAAAATAGGTTTACCTTGGAGAAGAAAAAGCAACAGCAGCAATGGCGGAAGAAGCACAAGCAGCGGAAGCCATGGGTGGTTAGCCTTGAAGATTTTGTGTAGGTTTGTGTGGAAGAAAGGGGATGGTGTTAATGTAAGGCAAATGAGCTTATCTCCATTCGTTTATAATATACATCTACTACTGGTCATCTTCTACTACCAGGCTTGACCATTCGTCTTCTATGGCCAAACTCTGCATCTATTTTCACCTCTCCGTTAGGACGGATCATAAACATAAATCTCCAATGATGAATCATAGATGTGATAATAATTAAAAATAAAGAACACATCAAAGTATAATATTTAACAATACTATGACAAAGTCAATTAATCACTAAAATATATGTAACATTAATTTATACGTCATCTCGACTCTATTAAGCAAATCATCACCATGTCTTAAACATGAATGCAAGCTGATAACAATGATATCCACCTCCAAAGTGAGAGTAGACATTTCAAGAGTCAAATCTGCTCCAAACACCTTAGCTTGCACACATCAATTTGATAAAGTGCTTGTAAAGGTGCATGCAAAACCAGCAATATCATTACACCATCTTCTTCATTGTTGATCAATTCATGTTTTCAAAATTGGATGGATATGATGGAACACAAACAAATCAAATGAATATATTTGCCTGAAAACGAACAATGGAGTATCTGTGTATATACTCAATTCCTAAAATAAATCAAATCATAAAATAAGTATGAACAGAGAAGCAAAATCAGTGGTGAAATCATACCTGGAGAGGAGCAAAATCAGTGGTGAAATCATACCTGTCGGCCAAAACATAAAGAAGAATCGAGATCGAGCAAAATCAGAGCATAATGACATTAGCGGCAGTTACTGATGAGCATAAGTTGAGTGATTAGAACAAACTTTAAGAGTATTCACAATACAAAACTTCAATGATAAATGATTAAAAGGATGAAGAAGAACACACTCTAATCAGCTTCTTGTAATCCCTCCAAAACAAGCGAACCAATAAACAATCCGGTTGCGGTGGCAACAAGCGTACCTGCTACGACATCCTGAACCACCACGAGAACGGTGGAAGCGTCTGGTATCAATACGACAGCCGATGCTAATACCTGAACCACCATGAGATCTGGTCGCCGTTTGAAGCAAGCAGAGAAGCCCTGGATCCTTGGCTTTTGATTTGGGGGCTAATTTGTTTGTCTGGGCGTAGGTTTTATTACAAAATTTCATTTCTAAAGATTATCCATATTTGTGAGTTTTACTTCTTAGAAAACAAAGAGTAAATTATAAAAATGGTCCCTATGGTTTGTGCAAAATTATGAAAATGGTCCCTCAACTTTCAAAGTTGCAATGGTGGTCCCTCAAACCACTTTTTACTTGCAGAAATGGTCCCTCTGTGTCTGAACTTTTTAAAAATGACGATTTGCCCTTTTATTAATTACAAGTTTAGTCCTTCAACTATTTAATTTACTTTCACTTTTGGTCCTTTTCCTTAAATTTTTAATTTTTTGACTATTAATTTAATAGACTAATATTTAAATCTTTATTATATTATTATTATAATAAATTATATATACCTATTTATTTTTAAAAATAAATTTATATTTATTTATTAACAAAATTTTAATACTTATATTATTTAATTTACGCGTTTTTTGATTTAAAATATTTTTTACATATTTTTTATTTAAATATTTTTTTACATATTTTTGATTTAAATTAAAAAGATTTAAATTTTTTTTACATATTTTTGATTTAAATATTTTTTACGCTAATATGTTTTAAATTAAATTTATTATTTTATTTGTTTGGATTTAGATATTTTGTTATGCCCATACGTTTTGATTTCTATTTATTATTTTATTTATTTTGATTTTAAATTTTGCTACGTTAATAATTAAATGAAAATTAACAAAATATTTAAGTGAAAACGAATAAAACATATTAATATACAAACTTGTAAATCAAAAAGATTAAAATACTATACTGAAATCAAAACGCATTGACGTAACAAAATATTTAAAATTAAAAAAAATAATAAGTTTAAATCAAAACGTATTAACGTAACAAAATATATTATTTTAATTAAAATAAACTAAAATATAACTATATTTCATTATTTCTAATATCAATAAATATTAATAATTATAAAAGATAAATATAATATATTATTTCTTACATATTTAAATGTGAATAAATAGATAATATTTAAACTTACATCCAAATTATATCTTATATATACTTATCAATATATCTAAATAAAAATATAAACAATATATAAACATTATAGTTTACATAAAATTAAAATTTCAAATTATATCGACTAAATATATATAAATTTAGGAATAAAAAGTTTTAAAAATGTAAAAAAAAATAACTATTGTTCGTGACTATTAAAAAAGATAGATAAATAATATATTACTAATAATTGTACTTTTTTATATATTTTTTATAAGAATTAATATTAAATTTTCAATTTAAGTTTACATACATTTCAGTTAACCAATTATTTATCAAAAATTATTCACGTAATATGTAGGTTCATAAACTAGTTCCTTATTAAATAACTTGAATACATAAAAAACGCGTAAATTAAATAATATAAGTATAAAAATTTTGTTAATAAATAAATATTAATTTATTTTTAAAAATAAATAGGTATATATAATTTTAATTATAATAATAATATAATAAAGATTTAAATATTAGTTTGTTAAATTAATAGTCGAAAAATTAAAAATTTAAGGAAAATGACCAAAAGTGAAAGTAAATCAAATAGTTGAGAGACTAAACTTGTAATTAATAAAAGGGCAAAATCGTCATTTTTAAAAAGTTCAAACCCAGAGGGACCATTTCTGCAAGTAAAAAGTGGTTTGAGGGACCACTGCAACTTTGAAAGTTGAGGGACCATTTCCGTAATTTTGCACAAACCACAGGGACCATTTTTGTAATTTACTCGAAAACAAATGATAAATTTTCTTTTCCATTTATTACATCAAGTGTAACAATTTAAAGTGTGTACTTTTTATATTTGTAAACAATTATAATTGTGGCATTTATTTTTGTTAATATACAATTGTAACCGCGTACTTTATTTTATATTTATTTACATCTGTAAATGCGACAAATTTTACGACTCTTATAACCGCGAATATATTTTTCTCTCTACATTTCTAAATGTAAACATGTTTCTCTACATTTATAGTTGTAAAATTTTTTATAAGACTTACACTTATTAATGTGAATACTTTTTACACGGTTATAATTGTGAATATTGCATATAAAATTTACACGGTATCATCAACCGCGAAAAAAAAACGTGGATAATCTTCATTTTTGTTGTAGTAATTAGTACTAGTTGGTTTTACTAGATATAGTGTTATGTTACCATGTTGAATTACTTGAATTAATCGGACAATCATAGTTGTTTTACTACATTTATGTTCTAATGTAAAGGCAAAATGTCTCAAAGGTAAAGAATCGGCAAAGTTGAATAAGAATCCACCTCGATTACGTCCAAAAGGATATCGTGGATACATACCAGAGAAAGACAAGATCCATCATTATGCACATATATCCACAAGATTGAACATGAGTGTGCGAGACATTATATATTGGGTAGGAGGATACTGGACAAACTGGGGCAACTTAGGTTGCCCGATCAACTTCATGACATCGCGGAGCAGTTGGTATTAAACTCCCTTTTTTTAGAATTTTCATATTAAAAATATGATTATTAGTTTCTTAAATCAATTTCTAACTTATATTGTTGCATGCTTGAACAAATAGATAAAGACTTGCAAATTTCTCAAGGAGATTTGCAAGTGGAACCGGGGGACGATCCTCTAACATTAGTGATTGGATCAGAGCATCCGAGACGTACGAGGGCGTTTGGGCACACTATTGGATTAAAAGAAGGCATACTAAGGATTAAAGAAAAAAAGAGGAAATCACGTGCAAATTTAAAGGACACTATGGATATATCAGGGATTTGCAGGAGCAAATAAACGTGCTAAAGCAAGGGATGACACGTCAAAAGGACGTGCCTACTGGGAGCCCAGACATGAGAAGAAGTAGTGTTGGCTTAACCCACAACCATGATGATTTTGGTGATTTTATTGAGATAGAGGTAATTGTGTTTATTATTCCTTATATGATGCATGTATTACATATTTACAATGTCAATTTAACCTACAGGAGACTACCAAATGCTCAATGTTGATTCCCGATGGTCAAAAGAAAATTGTTTGTGCAATGGGAATAGTACATCCGACAAGAGATGGGGTAATACATGGTGTTTCCATTGGTAAGAGTTATGTCAAGGTTCAAGTAGATCGAGTGATAACAACATATAAAGAGTTGTCTATTCCGGTGCCTACCAAAGAATTTTCCACGCTACATCAGGCACTGCACTCTTTCTATCAATGGCCACGTGATAAAGTAGATTTTTCTAAGGTACATCTTAATCTCTTTTTCACAATGTAGTTTTTCAGTAATATGTAATTACATACATATGGAATTTGTTAATAGGCCTCTAAAAGTATGGAAACACATACCCAACCAATAGTGTCGGCATCACTCGGGAGAAATCCCATTGAAAAGGTAATTAAAATCTGCTACTTATTATATGATTCAATATTAAAAAAATCTTGATAAAATTAGTGTATTCTAGGCGGAGAGAATGAAAGTAGAGACTTTGATGTTCTTAAAGAGTAAATATAACATCATTTCAACAAAGTCGTCTTTTGCTCAAGCAACATATAGGAAGATAATGTCACGGAGGGACCCTACCGAATGGTTTGATGCCATTGTAGAGTCGGGGGTCTTCGGAAAGGAGGGGTATGAATTCACTTTGTTGCCGGTTGACATACTAGATTTAATGACGGGCGGATGGGTCGATATTTCCATCGTAATATGGCTTCTAAGGTAAGTATTATAATGTTTGTTGTATTCCGATAAAAAAAAATTGTATTCACTTTCTTTTGTTTATAATATATATTGTATGTTCGTAGGGCATTGGATGATTTAATGGCGCGACAACAACATAAGAAAAATAAATGTGCTTTTCTTAACCCGGCTAGTATTCAATCAACCGAGTGCCAAAAAAATCCCGATGTTGTCCAAAGTTACTTGCTTGAAACGATGCGATACCAAAAAATGAAATCTTTGTTTCTTGCACCGTTTTGGAAAGGGTACTTCAATACTATTATCTTCATTGTTATATGATTTATATGTTCATCATATATAATAAATATCTTTAAACCTTACCTCAGTGATCATTGGATATTGTACATACTTGTCCCTTGATATAAATGGGGCTTCATTTTAGATTCCATGAAGGGCAACAAGACAATGTCTAGTTATCAACTTTCATCATATATCAAAAGGTGAACCTTTATTATTATAATGTTACTAAATTGGTATTGGATTTACATTTGTTACTAAAATTGTTAACCCCTTATTGGTTATTTTCTTTGTAGAGCGCTTGAATCTTATAACGAAGGACCAACCAATATTGATATGATGAGATGGACATTGGTTAATGTAAATCATTTTGATCACTTTATGTTACATATGTACTAAATTGATGTGTGTCTTAAATATGTATAAATTATAACTTAATATTAAATTGTAGTGCAACCAACAAACCGCCGATGGGAGTGTGATTATTATTTAATGCGTTGGATTCATGAATTCCTGATTCATGGACAATATGATTTTCCCAAAACGGTAAGTACTTGATCATGTAGAGTCTTGTTTTTATGGGGTAAATCATATCATTTGTTTAAAGTGTTCTTTTATTCTACTTGTATATATAACTTCCTTGGAAGAACCTAAAGCCTTTTAGGTCGATAGAGTTGGACAACATTGTTGATGTTTGGCTTCAACATTTTTGACTGTCTATTTGCAAAGTTGATAAGGTTGTTTTTCTTCATTTAGCCAAATGGTGACGAAATAAATTATTGTGAAATGAAATAGGTATATCAATTGGTATATGTGTTTTAAATATTAGTTTATTGTTGGTTGTTTGTATAACAAGCTTTTGTAACTACAAAACATGGATTCAAAATATTATTGGCTTGATGGGATTAATAATTAATTTTAACATTTTTGGAACATACTTGGGTTGTCGTCTTGATGGAATTATAGATATTTTAGTTTGTAAAATTCAGTTTTATGGCATTGTAGACTTTATTCTTTAGTGTTACATTAAATTAATTTTTTTGGTGTAGTATGTAGATGCTTGGTTGATTGTTGGACGAAATAGAATTCGAAAGTATACAACTAGAAGATGGCACCGAAAAATGGAAACTAGTGGATATGGTTCATGTTCAATTGTTTTTAGCATGAATTTTTTGTTATAAACGATCAAATGATGGTTGTGTTAATTGGGTTTTCTAATATGTAGATTTCGTTATAACACGATGGTTGTTATGGTAGTAGTTTGTAACAAAAATTTGACAGGTTTTAGGATAGTAAAAGTATTAAAAATATTAAAAAAAAACTTATTAACCCGGGTTTCCTAACAAGGAACCTGGGTAGAAACTGCATAAAAATATATTTTATTAAATCCTTTGTACCCCGGTTGGATATTACCGAACCTGGGTTATAACATTTTCTTCCCCGGTTAAAAAACTGGGGTCTATGTTATGTATCTTCAACCTCCCCCCCCCCCCCCCCCCCCTTCTACCCCAGGATCTATGGCAATTATAACCGGGGTTAAATGTGTTTTTCTACTAGTGCTAGTCACAAGGCCCGTAAAATAGGTTTCAACATTTGCCAAACAAACCCCTGGACATTACAAGTTTTTACATATGTCACAATTCACCCCTGAGCCTTATTTGTTTCAGAGTTTGATATTTTCAACCCTTGCACTTTATAATAGCAGGAAAATGCAAGATATAGCAACAAATTATTCAAACGGTGTCGAATCCTAATGAATCCTTTTTTAATACATCTAAAACTTTAAAAACGTCGTTTTCATGAAAATATCTCGCAGTGTACTATAAATTTGCTTTCTGACTCATTATAGTGAGTTAACACAAGTTTTTGACGTACTTTTAAAGTCAAGTAAGAGGTTTTTTTTGTCAATTTCTAAAAAACTGTCATAAAATTTAACTTAATTAAGATAAATTAATGATAAAATATTATCTGAATTGACGGATGTCACATTATGAAGCAATATATCTTTTGATGAAGAAAGAATGGATTTTTATGAAAATATGGTTTGAACACACAGACGAAGTTAGTCACAAAATGATTGCTACAAAATGTGATCAATATCTGTCTAGTGCTAATTGTTCATCAAAAGGGGAACACAGTAACAATTTCAAATATTCACTTTGTGACCAAATTTATTTATTCCATGTTGGCAATGATAACAAGAAAGAAGTATCAATGCAATAGTTTGTAATCAATAGTGTCAACAGTTTCAAATATCGTTGCATGAAATTACCTCAATGCAACTGTTGATTCTTGTTCTATGATGCTTGATGATCACTTTTATACAATTTCCATGAAGATTTCTTGAACAATTTGTGAGAATTTGTAGATAGAATTACCAATATGATGAGAGAAAGCAAAGTGTGTGTGTTGAAGGTGTTCTTGAGAATGAACACATGGATTAAAATGAAATCAACGATTATAATAGGTGTTATATTGTTATGAGTTTGAAATATATTCATTTTGCACTCCTTAACCTTAACTTTAAGCAATTAACATATTTAACCCTTAAATATAAATTTTATTAGACTTTATCGAAGTACATTGCTAATTGAAACAAAAACTACATTAGGGAATTAAATACAACTAATCTAGTTAAGGGATGTTACACTTTATCTCCATAATACACTAGGGTTTTACAGATAGCCCCTTGATGGCTAATAAAATCTCCAACTTGTTTTTTTAGGGCTTAATATGAAAAAAATATTTTCATGTTTTTTACGATTTAGTCCATCCGTGTTATTTTTTCCGAAGAAGTCGAAGTAAACGGGTTGGGTTCGGATGTTCATTCAAAACCAAACCGAAAAACTAAAACAGAACCGGTTTATAATTTAATTTATTTTTTTAGAGTAAAGGACATTTTTCGTCCATGTGATTTATAGGTTTACCCAAATGAAGTCCCTAAACCCTAATAAAGACAAATTGCATCCTTAGTTTGATAATTTTGTGCCTTTTTACTCCCTTCTGACCAACGACGTTAGTCTTTGCCCGGTTAAGTCTCGTAAACAAAGGGTAGAGTTGTCTTCTTCTCTGTGTCTCTTTCTTTCTCTCCTCGTCTTCCTGCATTGATCCCATATTCCATTATTTCTCTCTTCTAAAATGATGATATGTTGGTGTGGAAGGACTGCGGTTATTAGCACGTCATGGACATCTCGAAATCCCAGTCGTTGATTTTTTTGCGTGTCCTAAAACGGTAAGTTATATATTTGTAAAAATCCGATTACAAAACCTAAAGTTTATCTTTTTTCCATTGTGATAGGGCTCAAGATGTAGTTTCATTGGTTAGGTGGATCCACCCATGTGTCCTCGATCTACTGTGATTATACCTGGATTATTGCGATCAAAAAATGATCTTGAAGTCTCCTTAAAATGCATTAGAAATGCAGCTCGAAGATTGAAGCGATAGTTAGTTTTAAGTGAGTTTTTTTTCTGGTTTTTGTAATTGTTATATTATGTTGATCTAATAGATTTGTAATGGTTTTTGTAAGTTTATCTAATAGATTGTAATGGTTCAGATTTCTTATGAATTAATAATTGTGTTTTGATTTGTTATGAATGAAGGTACTCTTTTGTAAGGTAATTATCAGTTTGTATATGAATTCCACAATTGTATTTTGATTAGTCATTGTGTATTGGCATTACTTTGACCACTTTGTAATCTTTTGTAATGTAAGAACCATGCATTAAACAGAAGCAAATAAGTTCCACAACCAAACAAGTTGTTTATACCAAAACATATAACTAATCATAAAAGTTCCAAAACCATGAAAGTTGTTAATCATGGAAGGGATCATTTGTACCAAAACACATAACCATAGTAAATAGACACTTTACAATATAGCAAAAGTCATAACCAACAACATATTAAAGGATTAATTGAAGCAAAACCCATAACCAACAACAGATTCTTCTTCATCCAGTAACAAATGGTTGCCCAGGCCTTTAACCACTTCCAGCAAGTGCAGTTCCAACATTCTTTTTCCCTCTCCTGATTTGACTACTTCTAGGAGGTGCTTGTCCACTCCCAATAGTACAAGTCCTTGAATTATCTATAGGTTTCCTACAAGTAGTACATAACCTATCCTTTTCCTCTTCTCCTTGACCTTTGCAAGACCTTGAGTTATGTCCCTTTTGTTTACACAGTGCACATGTTACTGTTGTGCCAACCCTTGATAACTTACTACCTTCAACAATTGTTTTATTTGCTCTTTGACTAGAAATCTCATCTGAGGTCTTTCTCCTTTTCTTTCTTGGTCTTCCAATTTGTTTATGATGAAAAGGTGGTTCAAGTGTTGTTGGACATGGACTTTTAGGCCAAAAAATTCTGCCATTTATGGGTTGTACCTTGAAAGAGTAAGCAATCCTTCATGTTTCTAGCCAGTAAGCTTGATAGACCCAATTCTCAGGTAACCCTACATCTTCATCATTCATTTCCATATACCAAATACTTGCCACAACATGTTTGCATGGGATGCCCATGAGTTCCCACCTCCTACATGAACATAACTTCTCTTTCATGTCAACTACACACTGATCATGACATCTAGTAATTTGGTATTTGTCACTTCCATTCCAAAGGACTTTGTATTGAGATGCTTGTTTTTTTATGGCATCTAAGATATTTGTGGCAGCTGTTGTAACGGGTCCTAAACATTTTTCTTGAACATTCTGAACATTTACTATCCTTTTCATGAGATACTTCCTGATGTATTCCAAAGCAGTTATAATTGGTTTGTCTCTGCCATCTACAAGCTTTGCATTGAACACCTCACACGTATTGTTCAAAAGTACATCACAATGTGCTCTACCCATAGGTTAATAACAAGATATAAGATCGTTACATAGTATGAATGAACAAAGAAATATGAATGAACATAAACTTACCTGAAAAGTGAGACCTTGCCCAGTGATGAGGTGGGATATGCTTCAACCACTGGTATGCATCTTCATTCATATTCTTTAAGTCTTTCATGGCAAGATCAAATTCTTGAACAATGGAGACAGTCTGCACAGCGGGTCTTTGTATGCTTTCCATTTGAAACTTGCCTTCATATTCTCATGTATATGTCTCAAGAAAAATCTGTAATCTGTACATGGAAACACTTTTGCCACTACTGGTATGATACCCTACAATTAAAACAAATATGTAATTCAAAACATATGTGAAATTAAAGTGACAATTAGAGTTGTTGAATAGCTCAAATGTGAAATGGGTATAAGGATTTACCTTTTGTCTGTCAGAAACAAATGTGAAATTAGAGTTGTTGAATAGCTCAAGGTCATCTCCTAGGTTTTCTAAGAACCATGTCCATGAACTTGCACATTCAGCCTCCACAATGTCATAGGCCACTAGGTAGATACCATTGTTGGCATCAATACCAACAACTGTAAGCACCTGGCCTGGAAATGGCCCTTTCATAAATGAACCATCAAGCCCTAACAACTCCCTTCTTCCTGCTTTAAAACATTTCTTCAGTGAACCGAAACAAATGTTGATCCTTTTAAACATCGTGGTTAAACTGTCTGGATTTGGTCCTGGATTTGGTTCTGGTTGAACATATACTTTAACTGTAGTTGATGGGTTAGATTGATGGAGTTCCAAAATGTAATCCCTTAAAATTGCAAATTGCCCTGTATAATCTCCTATCACCTTGTTGTGTGCCATGTTCTTTGCTCTGAGCACTTTCTTGTAAGAAACCCTCAACTGTAATTTCTTTCTCTTTAGCTCTTGAAGTGCCTTAACAAGAACATCAGGATTATGACCAATATTTTCTAAATTCTGTTGTGAAAGATAAGCAGAAGTTCAAGCATTCACTTTTCTAGTTTGGAGACATTTATATGGTCCTCCACACATGTCTTGACCATCCATATTTCATCATGTTTACTTTTGGAAACTAGTATAACCCATGGGCATCTTCCATCCTTCAAATTGACACCTTTACCCTTAATGTTTTGACCCTTCCCGCTTTCTGTCTTGTTGCTTTTGGTGGTGTTGGATTCCACAACACTGGTCCCACATGTTGGTTCTTTTAAAGTTGGTATACTTCCAAGACATACTGCCCTCACCCTAATACTATCATTTTTAATGATATTCAACTGCCTCCTAGTCTCAATGGCATGTTTTTTTTATAAAATCCTATATTTCCTTTGAGCTACCAAATGTTTGCCCCACATAGAAGTTTGTTTTATATACATCTCTACTTTGTTCTATAGCATTTTCTTGTCTCAACTTCTTCAACTTCCTTTTTCTTCTTTTCTCAATATCTAAATCTGAGCCAAACCCACTTTCAAACTCATCCAAATTAATTGGAATTTCCTCTTCTATATCACTACCTTTACTCCCCTGCTCTTTTGTACCTTCCACCCATTCAACATCTTTGTCAACATTCAGCTTAAAGTTATTCATGTCAACCTCAAACTCATCTTCCATAATGTATTCATCTTCCACAAAATCACCATCTGCTTCATCAATTGTATCATCGTCATTCTTTTCTTCTTGTGGTGTATCATCCTCATTCTTTTCTTCTTGTGCATGGCTTGTTCCTTCATCAGTTAAGTTAGGGGGATTTGATTCGGGTAAAAATGGCCCATGTCCAAAAAAGGGTCAAATTCATCAAACTATTGGCCAAATGCAGCTTCTAAGTCATGACCCTCACTAATTAACTCATCTAATCCAAAAATGGGTCATCTTCGTGGGTTATTGCAGGTTCTAATTAAGGATCTACTAGATCATGATCTTGCCCTTGAACCATTACATCAGCAACTTCTTGCTCATGTTGTTGCCCATCAGGCGTTACATCAGCATTTACTGGATCATGTTCTTGCCCTTCAACCATTACATCAGCAGCTTCTTGCTCAGGTTGTTAACCATCAAGCACTACATCAACATCTAAAGGTTCATGTTCTTGTCATTGAACCATTACATCACCAGCTTCTTGTTCATGTTGATGCCCCTCTACCATTACATCAATAACTTCTGAGTCATGTTGTTGCCCCTAAACTGCAACCTCAGTAGCTTCTGGCTCATGTTGTTGCCCTTCAACCATTACATTTGTAGCTTTTGGCACACTATCAGTCCACTCTAGTAGTAACCTCTTTGCACAAGTCCTCTATTTCGCATCTTTCTTTTTACTACTGTTTGAACTATCATCTGGAAAGTGGTCCTCATGAATTTCCTCAATAACAACCTTACTAGATGGGGGTGATCTATAGTAAGTTTGCAAGGCAGTCTTTTCATGTTCCACATACAGAGTGATCACTTTATGCTTGCCAACATATTTCAACATATTAATAACATCTGCATCACAACCTAGTGCTAACAGTCCAAATTCCAAATCTATATCCAAATCAGGTCTTTTGTAATGATAATATTGTCTTTTTTGCTTCTTATGACCTAACTCTCTCATCATCCAATCCAACTCCATTACTGAAAACTCATCACCGTCTATCTTATCAACATAACTTTTTACACCATTCACATACTTTGTTGTAGGATTCTTAATAAACAGCTCACCATGAAAGATTTTGAAGGAAAATAGATTTGGTTGATGTTTAGTGAAAACAAATAAAATTTAGTAAAACATATGCATTTCAACAATTATACATGTTTAACGATAATGTGGATTCATAAGCATAACAATACATGAATATGACATACCATAAACAAATGTTTCATCAAATCTATCGTATTTCCCTCGAATCACCCACATCTTCACCAAGAAAGTCTTTGAATTTGGAAGTCGACTACTATAACAATGACGATTACGATAAGGATTTTGTAGGTGAAAGGATTAAGTATCAACGATTAAGGAGGGAGTTTCAGAGGTATACAGGAAGACGAAGAGAGAAAGAAAGAGACACAAAGAAGAAATGACAATTCTACCCTTTGTTTATGAGACTTAACGGAGCAAAGACTAACGTCGTTGGTCAGAGGGACTAAAAAGACACAAAATTAGCAAATTAAGGATGCAATTTGTCTTTATTAGGGTTTAATGACTACATCTGGGTAAACCTGTAAACCACAGGGACGAAAAATGTCCTTTACTCTATATTTTAAAATATTTGAATTTGTAATCTTCTGTAGAACTTTTACTTTATAATTTTTTATATTAGCATTTACTATTTATTTGATAATTTAGTATTTATCGTAGTTGTAGGTGTGTCGATATATTATTTATTACTTTTTATAAAATACGTTCAATAATATCGTCAAAAGAAATGAAATTGGATTTAAAGTGAAGATACAACCCAAAAAACCGGGTTTAAATGAAAAAAGTAATCATTCTTAAGTAAAAGAATCAACCGCAAACACGCTTTAACCCAAAAACCAATCCGAACCCATAAAAACCGAAAACCAATAAACTGTGGGTTCAACCCTAAAAACCAAACTGGAAAACCGAAAACTGAACCCGAATGAAACCGAAATCGAACGGTTTCTAAAACCCAAGAACCGGGGGGAAAATCGGTTTGGGTTTGGTTTGGGCTAGAAACCGATCTAAACCGACCCATACTCACTCCTACCACGTATGATTTAAAAGTTTCATTAATAAAAAGTTTTTCTAGTCTATTACTTTTATAGGATGCATCTGCATTGTTATCCATTTCAGACACACCAATCTTTTTTAAATTTTAATCATTAAATTGTTATCATCATTCATTAATGTTGGAAAAATGGTACGAATTAGGAATGAAACTTGGACGATCTTGTAATCTTGTGGCTTACTTTCGATAACAACAATATGTCTTATCATGTATCCAAATTTTGTTATGGGATAATAAACAAGAAAATGTGTTAAATCTGGTTGTTGAATTTTGTTTGTATACATATATACACAAGAGTGAATGTGTTAATGGATGAGTTCCATTGTGAACAAGTTATGATTGTGAACGTTGTGAACAAATAAAAAAAATACATATAACCATTCATATATATCAACAAGTGTTTCATATGATTCAAAGGGTTCATAGAAATGTCTACAACAAGATTCAGAACATTCAAAAGATTAATAGTAGTTTTTATAACAAAATTCATAAGATTCAACAATATTTATAAAGTTCAACAAATTCATAATATTCAATAAAATCCATAATACCCAATAAGATTAATAAGTTAAAAGAAGGGTTTGGTAATGTTTTCAATAAGATTCATAAGATTCAAAGCTATTTTATGGTTGTTCACAACGTTCACAACGATAACTTGTTCACAAAAGATCTTTAGTCTATATATATGTATAAGCTCGATTAACTTTACAAATCAACTGCTAATAATGTCAACCGGTGGCAATAAAGAAACTGCATAATAGTGGCAAAAGCTGCACAGCAGCATCAGCCGTAGGCATGGCAACACATCAGCATCAGTCGCCTGCTTCATCATGAGCAGCAAACCCTTAAAAGTGAAGGTTTTAACCAAAGTTGTTAAGCTTTAAACATTGTTGAATCAAGTTAACACATCAAAGAAGAAAATTTTCACCGTCAGGGGCTCCGTCCCTTTGACCCCGCTAGGGGCGCTACCACTAGCATCCCACAAGGGACACAAACCCCTTGACTCCCTCTTTAACGTTCGTGCCTTAATTTTAGTCAAATTTATACGAGTGTGCAATCTGCATCTCTAACCTCTATCCATGGGCGGACCTATGTTTTGGGGAGGGGTAGCCCGTGCAACGGGTCTCTTCTCCAATAATCTCATTTCGTAGTGTAATTTTTTTAAAATTTTACGTGTGCAACCGACGAAAATTTAATTGTACAACTTATATTATTAAAAAAAACAAAACATCTAAGTGTGCAACTTGATTAAAAAAATCTATACTTCAAATGAAACAAAAAGTTAAAAGTTTAATGTCTAAATAACTAAATAAGTAATAAAAATATAACAAATAAGACCAAATATTTTTATCCATAATTAAAACCACTAGTATTTTTTTGCCCAAATTAAAACCAAATCCCAATGATATTTGAGCCTAGAAAGTTTGTATTTATTTGGTTTAATTAATTTTTAATTGTTAATTGTTAATCAATCGTGTTTTATAAAATCTATCGATGGATAAATTTTGTAAAATGAGGTTATTGGAAAGTGATAGTAATGAAAATCAATTAAATGCACAATCTCATTTGGTATCATTCCGGTCGACCACGATTCTAAATTATTAAGCAAACTAAAGAGAATATTAGATTATATTTTCTATTTTAGATTATAAATATTTATTTGTCAGTTCGGTCCGACTAATATACTCATTTGAACTTTCAAACCGTGCGCGATGAAAATTTGTGCAACGGGTTCTCTTGGTGGCTGGGTCCGACACTGCGGCTGTCTGGTTTCAACCAAAATCAAATAACATATCAAAAATTACACTAAGATAATAACAATTAACTTATTTTGTGAAATTACATTTATATAACTTTAGAAAAAAGTTATTTTTTGAATTCTAACTTGTATAATCGAACCCCATTAGGATTATTTGTCCAAGAATTAGGTGAAAAATGCGAAATGAGATCTCCTTTGATCAACCCTCTAAAATTTCTTAAAGAAGAAACAAAATTTTAGAAAACATAACATGACACTCAACATCCAAGAATGGCAACAACACCGACAACAAGAACCCGACACAAAACACTCCCAATCATCTTGTTACTCTTAATCTTCCTCGTAACAATTTTCCTCTTCAAGAAACGAACTCTCGATCCCCATTTATCCCTCTACACCACAACAGATCCATACAACAACCCACTTTCAGATCCTGAACCCGAATCCATATCCATATCTGAAACCGGGTCAATCAAGAGACCGCCGTTTGTTCAAATCAAGTCAAATGATTTCGAATTGGTTAATTATGCCGACTCATTTTCAAAAAACGAAACTGGGTTTGTTGAGTCTGAATCTATGGAGGAAAATCCATCTCTTAAAATCAACTCAAACGATTCAGAATTCGTTAATGACGACTCAATTCCAGAAAATGAAAACGAGGTTCGTATAAAAGATGAGGGATTTGTGAAATTGGTTAAGAAGAGTGTGGATTGGGGAAGGAATTGTAATATGCATTCTGGGAAATGGGTTAGAGATGAAGAATACCCGATTTATAAATCTGGGTCTTGCCCGTTTGTTGATGAAGCTTTTGATTGTAATGCTAATGGAAGATCTGATGAAGATTATATGAAATGGCGATGGGAACCTGATGAATGTGAGCTTCCAAGGTTGGTTCTTTTTTAATTTTTATGATTGTTAGCATATTTATTAAGAGTAATGTGTTTGTTAATGGGTGCTTGGGATTGAGTTTTAAACATGTTTTTTTTAATTATTAAATTTTTATAACTCAAATAAGCAAAAAAGTGTTTTACGAGTAGTCAGAAAATAATCAATGTTTATTTTTGTCTTATTAAGTTTATATAACTCAGATAAGCAAAAAAATGTTTATTTTGTGTTTTTGTGTGGAATGGTTAATGCTTTTGGCTTAACTTTAGTGCAAGTATCACCTATGCAATAGTTGATCAGAGATTTTATTTAGGTAATGTAGCAGTTTTTTCTAATAATCATATAATAGCCGTAACAAAAAGTACCGTCGGAATTGTAGTATCAAATAATAAGTTTTTAAAGTGTTTGGTTTTGCGTTTTAACTTGTAAATTGACCAAATAATCACTTACTAAGCAACTAAACTATATTTTTTAACTTATGAAGAAGCGAGGTAGGATTACCTCCAAACGCAATAATCACTTATTAACGCATGCAATCCAAACACTTTAACCAATTATTTGCGTTATTATAACGTAATAAGCTAATAATCTCGTTCATAGCCGAAAACCAAACACTCTCTGAGGTAATAAGTGCTACTTAAATTTTAGCATTTATTAGCATGAGAAGTTCATTGTCAAGAATTTAGATTTGAATATGCACTATGATCACACAAAAAAAAAAAGAAGAGAAGTTTATACTGTATAATAGCAATATGGTTTTTCATGACTTTTTTCAGTACCAAGTAGGTCGCTATGCTTTTAAATTGTCAATTATCGCTAAAGGTTGAATACCGTCGACCACAAACAGCCCCATATAAGACCCGCCCCCTAGGGATCACAGGTGGAGGGGCATTTTTTGAGCTCATTCAACGATTGTGGCTAAGAGGGATTCAAAGTTTCAAACTCTTGTTTGTTATCTATTATGGCGAAGTTGCCCTCCCAATGCCAACTGAACTACACACACGGAGGCAAATGTGGTGTTAATGAAGACACTAGTTAATTGGATAAACGGTTTCGTAGGTTTAAAGTATATCATCATATGTGGACTGTTAATAAACTATGTGTCAACTAATTAATTAGATAAAAATGACTTCGCTTTGTGAGTTTGTCACTTTAATCTTCCTCAACCCGAATAAAGATATGTTCTTATAATGATGTGGTTTCCATGTAAATTAGTTGATACATTATTTATTGAGATGTCACTTATATACTAGGTCAAATTCAACATGTGAAATCAAGTCATCTGGTTAACCAGTAACCTAAGTGGACGAATTCTAAAAGTACAATGACCTAATAAGCATGTTTTTTTGTGGGAGAGTAGGAGACACCTTGCATAGTCACACCTTGAGGTATCAAGAAACTTAAAGAAGGACGTCCTAAGTTCAATTGAGCATTGGTGGCCTTTTGTCAAATATGTACTTGAATTTATCTCTTGAAACGTTTATTTGTTGCTATTAAAAAATATTAGAAGTTTTGTTGATTTAAGAACTTTAGGGCCAAATTTTTTTTAACAAAAACAAGGGCTTTTAGAAAACCTTTCAAATCTGATTTTCTTCCTAGTTTGCGGCTTACTGTTTCAATTTTATGAATAAACTTTGAAAACTACTTTCGAGGGATGATGTTGACCCCAAAAACTTATCCGAATGGTTGTGTGTTGGGGGCGTGGTTTTTTTTTTTTTTTTTTTTTTTTTGAGGTTGGGTGGGGGGGGGGGGGGGGGGGGGGAGGTTGTTTCTTGTATAGTTGGAACTAAATTAAGATCGATATTCTTGCATTATGTTAGCAGATATATACTTTTTTATAGTCGGCTAAATAAACTGAAATGTCTTTAGTGATGGATGACTGATTGCTATAGGAGTTTAACTGTTTGAGCTAATTGATGAACTTAGAAGATGACAATTATTGTAGAGTAATGATTAGAGGTTTGGTAAACCAATTAATGCATAATTTGTCTCTTGTAAAATGTAAATCACTGAATTGTAATCAATAAAGATTTCTATTTCCTAAAATGTACTCTATTTGCTCCAAATAGTTATGCAATATTTGACTTGGGTATAGTTTAGTAAAAAGTATTTGACTTTTAGTCAAGTATCTAAAATACCTTTAGTTATGACAAATTAGCATAATCTTGTACACCAAAATCAATTCTATAAATATTTTGTAATGATTATAAACAGGCAAGAAGTAATTTTGTTAAGCTGGAACTTTGCCAGAAAGAGAAATGTTACATTCTTGCACATATTTTTGCTTATTTAGAAATAATACATTGTTATGAGATTCTAGAGGTTGTCTAGACAATAAAGGGGTGTTTGTTGTGTTCAACTGACTGAAATCTTAATACTTATTTTATATCTGAATGCTTATAGAGGCAGTATCTGGAAAAGTTAAACCATTTAGGGGGTGTTTGGATTTGCGTTTGAAAATGTGTTGCAGCATTTTGAAAACTAATAATTAGATAATACTTGTAACAAAAAGTGAGTGTTTGGTTTAGTTTATGTTGTTTGCTATTACAATTATCATATAGTCAGTTTTTAAAAAGTGTTTGGATTTGCATTTTAACTTGTAAAATGACCAAATAATAACTTATTAAGCAAATAAGCTACATTTTTAACTTATGAAAAATGTGGTAGGATTAATTTCTAAACGCAAATGATCATCTATTAATGAATGCAATCCAAACACTTCAAACCAATTATTTACATTACTGTAACGTAATAATCTAATAATCTTTATCATAACGCAAAACTGTTTGAAAATAATGTCTTCTTAGAGTTCTTTTAAAAAAAAGCATTGTTAGCTCATTTACGAACTCTAATCTATTTGCTCTCTTGGGTGCTCCATGTTCATTAGTTTTTATTGCTAAATGTTGCCTAATTGGGAGTTTGGGACTGTTAAATGTGACTTGAAAATTGGTGACCCGAACAGATATCAATCGACTCGAGCAAACCCAAATTGTGAAATTGACAGATGACGGGATAAGTGGTTGGAGTAGGCTGAGGGTCGTTATGATAACATGGTATGGACTTGTATATGTAGTTGGGCTCCGCCCATTACTGGATAGGGTTTCGGTTTTCACCTATATATTGTAATCGATAGTCGGGGTTTCCAATGTAATCATTGACTATAACCATGCAAATACTTTTTATCGTATTCGTTTGCTTGTTTGATCATCATTACAAGGACATTCTATATGTGGTACTGATCATGAGTTTACTGGTGATTATGAATTTAGGTTCAACGCAACCGATTTCTTGGTGAGGCTAAGAGGGAAGCGATTAATGCTCGTTGGTGACTCCATGAACCGGAATCAATACGAGTCACTTCTTTGTCTTCTCTATGAAAGTCTACCAAACAAGAGCAAAATGTACGAAATTAATGGCCACAAAATAACCAAAGGAAGAGGCTATTTCGTCTTTAAATTTGAGGTAATAATAGGTATTCTCGTATCCTTCAAACGAGCCCGTTATGTCTTTATTTTGTGGCCTTGTGGGTTTCCTCTTTTTTATGAATGAATAATTTTAGGAGGCATTTTGAAGAGCCAATGATATCTTTTTGTCAGGATTATAATTGCACGGTTGAGTTTTTGCGCTCTCATTTTCTCGTGAGGGAAGGAACTCGAATCAATGGACAAGGGAACTCGAATCCAACATTATCGATGGATGTAATTGATAAATCAGCTAAACGGTGGAAGCGGGCTGATATTCTCGTCTTCAATACTGGACATTGGTGGGTTCATGGAAAAACTAGTAGGGGGTATGTATTCCTATTCTCGGATAGTCTTCCATGTTCTGATTTATGTTTCTTAATGGTTATTTTCATAAAAAGGGTAATCAACTTTAGGTTTTTTCTCATATTAAAAAGAATCCAACTTAAATTTGTCAATTTTAGGTGATAAATTTTTAATTTTTTTTTTGTTTTGGTTAACTGATAATATTTACGTATGTAAGTAGTAAATTTGTCATAGATGTTGAAACGACCATTTTCATAATTAGCCACCGGCTAAAATAAGAAAAACTGAAAGTTAGTTACCTTAAACAAGAAAAAGTTTGATAATTTGGTTAACTGATAATTTGTCGATTTAGGTAATAAACTATTAGTTTTTTCTGTTTTGGCTACCTCATAATACTGACGTATGTAAGTAGTAAATTTATCATAGATGTTGAAACGGCCATTTTCATAATTAGCCACCGGCTAAAATTAGAAAAACTGAAAGTTGGTTACCTTAAACAAGAAAGAGTATGAAAGTTTGTTACCTTAAATAGACAAAATCTAAAGTCGGTGACATTCAATAGAAATTTTTGAAAGTTTGGTTATATTTTCTACGATAAGAAAGGTTGGTTACCTTAAACTATAATAGAAGTAAAGTTGGTTACCTTTTTATGAAAAAAGCCCACCAGTCATGAGAAAACTGCATAGTTGATACTCAGGTGCGTTTGGTTCGTTGATGGGTTTGAAATGGGTATGAGTTTGAAAGAAATAGAAGAATGAAGAATGAGGAAACCCATGAGTGTGGATGAGTTTGAGTTTTTGGTAATCATTTCCACATATTTGGTAATCATTTATCAAACAAACAACATCTATGAAACTCAAATCCATTCCATACCATAAAACCCACCAGCAAACGCACCCTCAGTTTTATGCCAAACAATGTAAGATCTCCGATATAATCTTGTGACATGATAAAAGAAGATTGTATATGCGGCTATCGCGATTAATAAAAATAAACGATATGCAGGAAGAATTATTTTAAAGAAGGAGATTATATTTATCCTAAGTTTGATGCCGTGGAAGCATTCAGGAGAGCATTAAAGACTTGGGGAAAATGGATCGATAAAAATATGAATCAAGAAAAGTTGGTTTTTTACCGTGGATACTCATCTGCCCATTTCAGGTATCGTTTTTTTTTTTTTCGTTTAGTTCTTATTACTTCATCGTAGAAAGAGGGACTCATTGACTTTTCGGGTCAAACCGAGTTCCATCCATATTAAGGATACCATAGATCTATATCATGAATTTTTCGCTAATTACTCCTGTTTGTTAACATTTGTTATAAAATCCAATGCCGTTGTGACAATCTTGTCGAAAATGTTGAATCGGGTCATCAATTTTGTCGTTGAAAATGTGTATTGTTGACCCCAGAAGTCAAAATTTTATCCTTGACTTTCTTGATAAATCCAGGGGTGGCGAATGGGATTCGGGCGGAACATGCCATGGTGAGACCAAGCCAATTAAAAGTGGACGAATCATCGATACATATCCGCTGAAAATGAACATAATCGAGGAAGTGATTCGAGAAATGCAATTCCCAGTTGTTCTTTTAAACGTTACGAGGTTGACCAACTTCCGTAAAGACGGTCACCCATCGGTTTACGGCAAGAACGTGACCGGTTTGAGAAAAGTCTCGACTAAAAGGGAAGATTGCAGCCATTGGTGTCTTCCGGGAGTCCCTGACGCTTGGAATGAACTCATTTATGCCACACTTGTCGCTCGAACTAGGTAAACTTCATGGTGTGTACGTGCTCGTTGATTGTATGTACATTGGATACGATGGTCAACGAACAGTTTAAAAAGGAAAAACCGAGTGTTTTCGGTACTCAAATGTACAAGTTATCGATAACATGGTACAAGTATGTTATACAAAGAGTATGCCGCCAGGATCCACTTCACGGCAGCTCGATTTCACCACCACCGGACCCGTAGAACCACACAGTCACGCACACTATCGGTTGACCGCAACCAGCTTCGTGTAATTTATGGTATTTATTCGATAATTTTGTAGTTTGTTTATATGAAACTCTACTGTTTATCCTTCAAAATGAATGAAAATTTGTCAATCAAAGCACATTTGATACGATAAAATCGCAAAAAATGGAAATAAGATGGTTTCATTCATAAATTTTGATATTTATCACCTTGATTATTAGACTCGTCGATGACCAAAAGATAAATTTTAACATAATTTTAAAATTTTTTTAAAAAAGAACATGATACATCAATTTTTAAAATTTTATTTTTTCAGATAAAATTATGTTTTGGCTTACCATTTTACTATGAGTCATTTTTACTGTTCTAAGTGTTTGATCCATTGGGTTGAATTTTGCCCGACTATGTGTGAGAATCGGGTTTTTTACTTCCCAAAAATATTAATAACTTTTATTTATAAAGGACTATATAGTTGGATTAAAAAAAATTTATTTTGACATCTTCTGGTTTTGAGTTATAATAAAACTAAAAAAAATATTAAATAAATTTTAAAAATAAATAAACCAGTTTAATTCAAATATTCAATATATGAAAGTTATGCACAAGATAATTATAAACGATATAATAAATACATTATGTCATAAGCTAAGAAAACATAATAGTTTGTATTATAACATTAAATGAGTTTGGGGTTGGACATCCCCCAGAATTTCATTTTAGGGTGGGCCAATTATATTGGTTTAAATTGATAAGTACATAAATTTTGGTTACTATTAATTTGCTCTATAAAAAGTTTTAATTATTTATGAATACGTCACTTTTTAACATCTAAAAAATCATTGAATAAGCATATCAACAATGAACATTATTATGTAGACTTCATATCATAAGATCAGTAGAGAATACTTGATAATGAGAAATTAACAAATTTACTCATTCATTAAAATATCATGTTTAGTATTTGAACCAATGATAAGTGAACGTAAAGTCATATTTAAAAATATAACGAGTTAAAAACTATTTTGAATTGGTTGAAATTACACACACACATGTAGAGTTTGTGAGTGGGGGTGTCCATGGCCCACCCTTGGGCATACATGGCTACGCCCCTGTGGACATCAAAGTGTTTTCCATCCTCACTCATCCCTTTGTTTAAAATCGAGGATTTTTCATTCTTATCTCGTCTTATCCTTGGTTAACACGAAGGATTCTCCGGTCAAAACCGGGGTTTCGGTTCTCCATCAAGGTTGGGTTTTATCATTAAGCCTAACTTCAAGATGTATTAACAGAATCAACATATGTCCAAATTGATTGTAGACAACAGAAGCCATATAAAAACAAGATCCGCCTTTATATAGATAGTTTAGAGACCTATGATTCTTCATAATCTTGAAGTGATTGAATTTATTTGCCATAAGGTGAGAGGAATGAGCTCGCCTCATCTTTGTTTACCACTGAACATCTCAACATTTCGTTAGTAATATTAGCACCTATAAATACGTTAAAAAACTAATAATTATCAGTAAATACGAAATAATCTTATAAAAAAGTATAAGGTAAAAGTTCTATAGATGATTATAAGTTAAAATATTTTCAAAATTAAATTAATTTAAGAAACCGATCCTTCGGTTTTGAAAAAACATCCGAACCTAAACCGTTTACTCCATTTTATCTGGTTTTTCTATTTCCAAATTTTTCTTTTTTTTTTCTTTTTTGATTTTCTGATTCGGTTTTTACTCACCCCTGTCACAGATTGCTACTAGGATTTTAAAACTCGACATTTTAAAAATCACTCTCACCTTTGCATCTAGCGGTGACAATTTTGACTCAACAGACCGAATGATTAAATTGATCGTAGTAAAGAACTAAGTTAGAACATAACCTTTTTTTAGACTTGAAAATTAATAAAATGGTGTATTAAACAAATTGTTTTTTGAAAAAAATCCAAATTATGTAAAAAAATTTACTATTGGTCATCTACCTGTTTGCTTGAATGAGCGAAATTACCACCGCTATTTATTTATTTATTATTTTTTTTTCCAATCCCACTTAAGTGGCATTTTAGAATTTTACACTGTACAATATTACCCCTCAATCACATTAAACCCTTTCTGATTATATTGTAGAGCGCCGTATCCTTTTTTTCCTCTCACCGTCGCAGCAATTGTTCTTCTTCTCCACAGCTTTGAAGGTCGATTCTGCTCTCGATTCCACAGCAAATCGCAGGTATCTCCTTTCTCTCACTGTCGATCTCTTTCTCGTTCAGACAAGAAATTCTGAATCTTTTCAATTTAGATGTAAATTTATGATATTTGTCTTTGATGGTGTTGAGACTCACTGAAATTTCTTTTGTGTATGTGTTCCTGATTTCTAAGAAATTTCATGTGTTCATAAGTTTATTGAATGTTTAACCTGAAATTTCTTGAAGTATTATGAATGTTATTGAAAATTTATGGAAGTTTAATCTGTCTGTGTTCGTGTTTAATATGAAATATTATGAAGTTTCTGAAATTTTTATGGAAATTATACTTGTTATTGTTGCTTGTTAATTGATAATAAACTGATTTCATGTGTTTTACATCTATTTTTGTTGGAATAAGGTGCGGGTTAGTTTAACCACAAGCAAACGTAAATAAAAGAGAAAGGAAGATGTTAATAACTTGCTAGAATAGTGTGATGTATTCAGCGTTGTTGTAGTCATATTTCTTTTATCTTTTTGGATGTTGTTAGTCAAAAGGAGAAGAAACAAACCTAGAATTCGAAACTTTTCGTTAATGGTCGATTGGTACCCAATATTGCATAGGATTGTTTATGAAATTGACTCCATGGCCATATCCCAAATTAGGATGAATCGAAGGTGTTTTACTAAATTGTGTGGCATGCTTGAAACATTAGGAGGGTTACGAGCAAGTAGGATGGATTTCTAATGAAGTCCATTACGATAAATGGGAGGGTTACGAGCAAATAGGATGGATTTCTAATAAATCAGATGCTTATCTCTCACAGAAAGATGTATGATTTCTTGGAGGGTTGCAATTCTGGTTATAGATTTCTGAAGGGTTGCAAAATTTGTCATGAATTTACTTGAAATCAGATGGTTTGACTTGTTTATTTGAAAGAGAATCTCAGATAACTTTGTAACTTGGAGTTGAACTTGGAATTGCTATGTAATTTATGAATTGAAATGACACCGGTGTCAAGCAATGTCCTACCATCATCAATAATTGCATGATGCTTAGTAGGCTCCTCTATGCTATGTTTCTGAAGAAGATAATTCTGAACAAATTTAATTTGAATGCCCAGGTTTGGATGTCATGATAGCCCCATGGTTGGAAGCAATATCAAGAGTGATAGGAACACCCCACCTGATGCATATTAATAATAAGTTGCAAAAAGTTTAGAATGAGAAGTGAGTCAAGTCTAGGGCTCTAGGCACAAAAACAGAATCACTACAAATTTCTTAGCTTAGTGATGCAATATGTATTTGTATGTGTAGATGACAATGTTACCGTTGAGATAAAGGATGTGTTGATTAAATTTCGAGAGATTGTGGGCGAACATATAAACAAAGAAAATACGTGGCTGATGATATCCAGGATGATTATTTCTTGTGCTGACTCAGGAAAAGACAATTTGTATGGTGGAAGCGTATATGAATGGTGGATCTGTTGATGTGTGGGTGGGTTCATGGTTTGGCCTAAGCCAAGCTTAAATCTTTATACCCCTATATCACCCATGGGCATGTTCATCTTGCTTATTTCTTATATTTGTTACATATAGATAGTTGACACAAATTACAAAACTCAGAGAAAAACTTATCAATTTACATAAGTCATAAAAAGCTGTTATTGAGGTTCAACTAATCCCATTTATCGTAATGGACACATTAGAAATCTATTTTTGACTTTTCTGATTGATCTATAATCAACAGTTCCCTCCCCACCCCCACCAAATAAAAAAAATCAACTAAATTTTTAATCGTTTCTGGAAGTTCATTCTGGTCATTTGAGTTATGGCATGTACTCATCTTGTTGCAGGTGGTGGTTTTGTTGGAGAACATAGATAGCAAAGTGTAGACTAATGGCATAACTCAGAAAGATGCGATTACTTGCACATCTGATATCCCAACTGGCCACAAATTCAAGGGCCACACAGTTGAAAACCGTCACAAATTCAGTAGCTTATAATTTTGGTTTGAGCAATCGGTTTTTGTCAACTGACTCCACTAAAGGAGGGAATGAAGGGGATATTGATTGGAGCTCTGAATCTGCATGGTCAAGTGGACTTACAAAAGAGCATTTTGATGGGGAGGTTGTAGGCCAAAAGATTAGTGGCAGTGATACCGGTTTTGGTGGAGGAGGGACATTGGGTTCATCTCCGTTACAAAGGGAGGATGATTTAGAACAGATAAGGAGATTGGCAGCACAAGCTGCTCGTAGAGATGGTGAGTTTGCAAGTAAATGGAAGGAGAGGATGCGTGAAACTAACATGTTGATGAAGCAGGTGATTGAGCCCGGAGCAAGAGGGGCATATCTGAAAGACTCAGAGAAGGCTGAAATGTATCGGCTTTATAAGGAGAATCCAGAAGTTTATACCGTAGAGAAGTTGGCAAAAGATTATAGGATTATGAGGCAGAGAGTACATGCTATTTTATGGCTGAAGGAAGACGAAGAGAAAATGGAAAAAAAGCTTGGACACCCTCTTGATGATTCTGTGGAGCAATTGCTTGACAATTTCCCTGAGTAAGTCTTCCAAACTTTTCTCTTTTACCATTCAATCATTTAACATATTTGGATTGCATTTTACTTTTTAGGCTCCACCACGTTGTCGTAACATGTTTAAAACACTTTTTTTTTTAGTTTAAACACCATGCCAATTGCAAATGTATAGAAGTTTTAATCACTTATATAGTATTAGGTGACATTCATCTTATAAAGATAGTTTTTTTTTAACAATCACATTGCAAAATTCTGGTTTCAAGAGTTTGAGGCAAAGAGAAAATCGGATGATTTATATATATACATATATGTTTCTTTTGCAGATTTTTCGATTGGCATGATAGGGAATTTCATGTTGCCACTCTACCACACAAGCCAGCTTTCAAAGTGATGCCGGAGGGTTGGGATGGCACCATCAAGGATCCAGACGAGGTGCTTTACGAGATATCAATGAAAGAAGATGAGATATTATATCAAGAGTTTCTTGAGAGGTTTAACTTTAACAAGATGAAGGTAATCGTTTTAGACGATGAGTTTTGTTTACATATAACCTAGCCATCTTTTGTTAACTTGGTTTTTTTTTTTTAATTATAAACAGATTGAAGGGAAAGTGAAAGTTCACAAGTACAGCAGGAGGCGTCCTTCGGAAGGATGGGAAATCACAGTTGAGAAAATGGGGCCTCGTGGGAAGCGCGGGGATGGTGGTGGCTGGAAGTTTAAGAGCCTGGCTGATGGGTCGACCAGACCCCTCAATGACTACGAGAAGATGTTTGTAAAGCGAGAGAAACCTCGCAGGCGACGTAAGATTCTCCATCCGAAATAAAGTGGTGTTGGTTATTCTCATAAAGTCTAGACACTTTGTATTCCTTGATGAAGAAATTTGAATTGTTATTTTCAAACTAACAGCATCAGTTATGGTTTTTATATAACTTTTTTGTTAGTCACAGATAAATTGCTGAAACATTTGAGCAAAACAATGTTATGTGCTTATGTTTTTCTTTTTGAGGTATTGGATTAATATGCAGGGCAATTGCTAAAAATAAAAATAATTTTATGCATTTTTAGTATTTATAATAACATTATTGATTTTTTTAATCATTAATAGCATCAATTTATATATTTTTTTTTATCAATTATAGCAAAACTTAAAAAAATTGTTGCTATAAATGATTAAAAATAATAATAATAAAAAGTAATGTAATTAATGACACAAAATACAAAAGTTGATGTTATAAGTGATAAAAAAATAAATAATGTTGTTATAAATAATTAAAAAAAAAAACAAAAAAGTTCTATTAGTTTCGGTGATTGACCCTTAATATGTAATATTAAACCAAGAGTGGAATATGATTATTAGTGTATTTTTTCTGTGTGTTTTAGTGTTTAGTAGGGTCAATAATCAAGGTAACATGTCTATAATTAGGAAACTGACATTATTTAAAAAATGTCATGTCAGATTGTCTAGTTAAATCATACCTTAAAAAGTTGTATACGAAAAATTATTATTTCAGCATAATTTACATTCTATTCCGATAATATTACATATATTAATGTGTTTTTATTTGTATAAATGACTAATTGAAAAATAAATTAAAATGTTATCCAAAATTGAAAAGAGTAGATACTACGTTACCTTTTTCCAATAATCAACCCATCGAATTCTCATTCCCATCTATTGATAGAAAGATATTCGTTAAATACTGACTTTTCCTTTATTCATTGTCTCTTCCACAAGTCGTGATCGTCTCTTTCACGGTAATCGACGAGACCAAGCTCTTTTTTTTTTTTTTTTTAAAGGCTAGTTAGTTGTTAGTATTACACCCAAAGTTAGATTAGATTCACCAATGTTAGGGATTGAACCCGTGACCTCTCCTACAGGCAAGCCTCCCCACCTTTGGTGGTGGCCACCAGGGCAAGCCCTAATGCTTTGTTTCATGGTTTATGACGAGACTTAATCGTCTCTTTGCGGGTTTAGGTAATCGATGAAACTTCTTTATTTAGGCTTCTGATTTGGATTGTTTCGATTAGGGTTTGTGATTTTGGCCATGCTGCTTGCTTGAAATCAGTTGATTGAAATATTGGCTATGCTTCTTGCTTGAAATCAGTTCTTCTGTTGCTTGAAATTATTACAAAGTGTTGGATTTAGGGTACGTTTGGTGCAATGTAATGAAATGAAAGCTTTTTCAATAAATGTTAGTTATAATAAATATATTAATGTTAGTTACAATAAATAAAGAAAAACTATTATATATTCGTTCTATTAAATCAATGTTCTCATCACATAACAAAAATACAGTAAATCTCATATAATTCCAACCCGATTTTTCAGTGAAATTTGACTATTAAAACCCAATTTTTCGGTTTTTATAAACTTTGTTTACCAATTATAACCGGGCTCTAATCGTCAAATTTCACAAAACCAAGAAAAAAAATTAACTAGAAGACTTTTCTAGAAAAAAGTAACATGAATGAACAAAAATGTAAAACCATGAAAACATGTTGGCTTTTTTCATAATATATTTTTTAAAAAATATAATGCATCTGCTAAAGATGTAAAATGTCTATTTTGAGTAAATGACTCTCCTTTAATACCACGATATGACATGAATTTGTGGTTGATAGTAACAAATCACATTTATATAAATACATGTGACAATATATTTATAAAGATCATGTAAGTAAAAATCGTTAGACGCTAGTTGGTCAGTCGGCTGGAGACTAGGGACTAATCGTTTAGACGGGAGAGTCACCAGATTCAAATTTTTTTATATGTAAATTTTAAGTTATACATACAACATATTTATAAATATTCAAATATGAATAATTATTTATCACACCTATGTTTAATAAGGCAACCACAATGTTAAAAACATCAAATATGCATACTTCAAGTTCAAACATAGAATTTTAGTTTATTATTAATATTATACTTTGACTAAATAGACCAATTTACCAACCAAAATTCAAAATTACTGTCAACTACTAAACTACTAATTAAGTAATTATAGTAAATAGTAAATACCTAATACCAAAACAAAATAACAAACCATAGACAATTAATTTTTTTTTTACCGGCTTTGACATTTTGACAGATCTTGACCAAATAGTCTTGCCTGGCACCGTCTAGACCCGTCTAGCCACACCTCCGCCTAGCCTACCTACCTTGATTAGAACCTAAGAGTGAAGGGTATGAGTATCTTTCCCATACCCACCTTTCTGTACACCTCAGCGCCACATCAGCTTTTCTCTCTCCACTTTTCCTCACCTTTCTAACTTGGAAAAACCCATCTTTCTAAACCTTTCCATCTTTCTTAATTTTTTTAAAATAAATTTATTTTAACTAACAAAACAATTAACTAAAATAATTAATTCCATAAATTTTTAAAAAC
Organism: Centrapalus pauciflorus; assembly: GCA_020465985.1. NCBI lineage: Eukaryota > Viridiplantae > Streptophyta > Magnoliopsida > Asterales > Asteraceae > Centrapalus > Centrapalus pauciflorus. Next base: position 85,862 of record JAANYP010006397.1, on the reverse strand, counting down.
TATTACATAACCAAAAATAAAAATTACCAAATAAAAAATAAAAAGTACATAACAATAAATAAAAACTAAAATTACGAATGAACATTGAAAAAATACAAACTAACCGTCTAAATTTGGTATTTAGACAAGTGCAATATGTTTCACGAGATCTGATTGAAAGTTATTGTGTGTTTCCTAATTACGCAAGTAAAATACGAAACTGTACGAACGAAACAACAATTACGAAACTAAAATAAAAAAATACAAACATTTATGAAACTATAATAAGAAAAAAAAATAAAAATAAAAAATTATAAAAGTATTATATATATATATATATATATATATATATATATATATATATATATATATATGTATGTATATATATATATATAGAATATGGTTCGTGTGAGTACCTAAAAAATGCAGAGTACCGTGAGTACCTGTGAACACACGGGTTTCAGATGTGAACTTGCTCCGAAAAAAAAGTTTTTTTTTGAATTTTTTTTTCATATTCATTTAGATACAAATAAAATAAGGTTATTCGTAAAAAATTATATACATTCACACATTCTAGCATCTTAAAAGTCATGTGAACGTGAAAAAATTCATGTGAATATGCTTAGTTGTGAACACACGTTCACAACAGTACAATTCATGTGAACACACACGTTTCACATAGTTCTAATGTGTGTTTATGTGTGATTTTTTGCAAGTAGTCTTGTATTATTAATTTAAACATGATTATGAAAAAAAAATTCAAAAAAAATGGTTTTAAGCGAGGTACCTCCGGTACTCCGCAAAACTAGTGGTACTCATTTGAACCCAAATCTATATATATATATATATATATATATATATATATATATATATATATATATATATACACACATGTGTGTGTTTGTTTTGAGAGTATACAAAAAAAAAAAGAAAAGAAAAAGAAGGGTTCTACAAAAAAAAAAAAGGAAAAGAAGGGGGAAGAGGAAGGGGTCGAGCGGCTTGGCAAAGCCGGAGGGGGGAGGTTTTCACGGGGCCGACTTAGCAGGGCGGTGTGGCCGCCGGCTTGCTGCTGATTTGGCAAAGCCGCTCCCCAGCGGCTCTACCATACCCACCGCTCTAATAGCATCGGCCTAGCCATGCTCGATGCCCAGGCGCTGATTCTAGGTCGTTCTTAACAACATTTACAAAAATGAAACATAAATATGCAAGATATTGTCACGATTAAAAATGGTAGATTACATCAATGGTAAATTGGTGAGGATGGATATGGGCATACATAATGCCTTAACGATAGGTGATACAAATGTAAGGTATTCCCAAAATTTAAAGTGAGATCAGAGTACATAGTGCTATTTAACATTATTTATATTTGAATAATGGGTTTATTACAAGAATAATGGGTTTATTACATAGTGCTATTTAACATTATTTATATTCTAGGTTTTCCAGTTTTTTTAGTTTGGTTTTCCCGCGTTTTCGTCCCTCCATGTTATTTTTTTTTTTAAAAAAAGTCCTCAAATTTTGGTTTAGTGAAATTTGACTATTAGATTCAAGTTTTTCAGTTTTTACTAGGGGTGAGCAGAAACCAAACCGGAAAATCAAAAAATCAAAAAACCCGGGAAAAGCAAACCAAAAAAACTGGAAAACCGATAACCCGGAAAAATCGAAACCGAAAAAACCGTTCCAAACGGTTTGGTTTCGGATTGTACCTAAAAACCGAACCGAAATATCTGGAACCGAATAGGATTAAAAAATAAATTAATTTTTAATATATATATATATATATATATATATATATATATATATATATATATATATATATAAGTCTAAATGAAATATAATATATCTAGGTTTACACTGGTTTAGTGCATTTGTTTGTTGGGCAAATTGCATGAAATAGCAAGATACTTACACCTTTTTTTTATTATAGCATTTTATTTTATTTTGTACCAATAATTGGATCCTACTAATCTAAACCTATCATTTAATCAATTCATGTGTATAACCGGTTACCTCTCTAATTTCAGCTGATTGGTTGCATTTCATTTTAGAGAGAGAGAGAAAGCGACAGAGAGAAAGAACACCTCCTCCGGCGAAGGGGAAGCGACCTCCATCCACCATCGTCTCTGTCTCACATCTTCGGTCTCCAGATCTGTCAAAAAGAGAGAGAGAGAGAGAGAGAGAGAGAGAGAGAGAGAGAGAGAGAGAGAGAGAGAGAGAGAGAGCCACAGAGAGAGAAAGAAGACACCACCTCTGATTTTTTTGAATGAGTTTCGTTTTCAGATCTGATTTTTTTGTTCTGTCTTTGTGTTCTTCGTTTGTAGGCGTGGTTGGTTTCTTCATTCCAGATCTGGATATGTTTGGGTTCGAAATTTTTTTGGGTTAAATTTTTTTTTTTTTACATCTGATTCTGGTTTTGTGGAGATTGAAACTTATGTCAATTTTGGGTTCGGAATTTTTTTGGTGTTTGACTGTGTTTCTGATGGTGCTGGTGGTGTTTGACTGTGATCTGAAGAAGACATAGAGATGGATAATCTTCATATGTTAACCTTTCTGGGTTCTACGTGTGATAATCTTCAATTTTGGGTTTTATTTATGTAAACCTTTCTGGATAATCTGGACAATCTTTACTTTTGTGTGTTCTTGACAAGGGTTTTAGGTGTTGATGGTTTGGCTTCAAGTAACCGGCTACCTGTTTGACAGGTAGTTCCATTGCCTAAAATTTAAGCAAAGTGTTAGTAGGAACCATTAAATGGTAAAAAAATAAAATAAAATGTTGTAATAAGAAAAAAGGTGTAAGTATATTGTTATTTCAAGCAATTTGCCCTTTGTTTGTTTCCTTTGATTTACTCCATCTGCGGCTCTGCACCAGTGCACCTCTTCTTCATTTCAGCTACGTTCAACACTTCGACAGTTCGACTCCATCACTCCACAGCTCCAAGCTTCACACTCCTGACTCCACCACTCGCCGCCTCCACCTCCGTCGACCCGAGCCCTAGGGATGGCAACGGGACGGGTTCGGGACGGGGAATGTCAATACCGTCCCCGTTTAAAAAAACCGCGGGGACTAAACAGGGAATCGGGTAACCCATTTATAAATCAATGATATGAAATTTAATCACGTGGTTCATAATTTAAGCTTAAAACGTCCATGTATGTTAAAATTTCAATACTAATATTAAATTAAATTTATAATACCTATCAAATGATAACGAAAAAACATTATTTCCTTAAATTATATGTAAATAAATATGTTTATTAAATTATATGTAATGAATTTTATGTATAATATATAAAATAGATAAAATTATTCATATTTTATATATAATATATATACAATATAAATAACATGTTGCTATTAAAAGTAATCGGGGTATTTGGGGATTAAACGGGTTATGTAATTGGGTATACGGGGCGGGTATTAGCAATATCATACCCGCCCCGTCCCCGTTTAACTTAATCGGATTCGGGGAAACCCGCCCCGTTTAGATCGGTTTTCGGTTTTTCCCGTCGGGTTCGGTTTTTTTTTGCCATCCCTATCGAGCCCCACCACCGTTGGACTCCTTGCTGCCTCCACCACCGTCAACCCCAGCCCCATCACCGCCTGCCACTCGCTGCCTCCACCTCATTCCGTTCGACTCCCCTTCTCTTTTGGTGACTCCCATCTCTCAAAAGGTTTGTGATTTACAAATCTTGTGAGTTTAATTTGATGTTAATAGCTAGCAATTTGTGATATAGGTTTTATAGATTTAAGTTTCATAGATTTAGGCATTTAGGATGTCAGATTTTACAGGTGATTTCAAATTTTGACTATTTTGTATCAAATTAACAAAAAAACAACCCAATGTTAACAAAACACAAACCGTTTTTAAATCCAAAACCCAAAACCCAAACCGTTTTAAGAAACCGTAAACCCAAAAACCATGTGCAAACCGAAAATCCGGTAACTCAAACCGAAAAACCAAAATCGAACACCGAACGGTTTCTCAAATCCAGAAACCAAAATTTTCGGTTTGGGTTCGGATTGTGGTAGAAACCGAACCGAACCGCCTCATGCTCACCCCTAGTTTTAACAAACCCAGTTTACCAATTATAACTGGACTCTAATAGTCAAATTTCACAAAATCAGGAAAAAATAAATTAACTTGAGGACTTCTCTGGAAAAAAATAACATGAAGGGAACAAAACGTAAAAACTGTGAAAACAATCAAAACATGTTGGTTTAATAAACCCTGAATAATTGTCATAATTTCGGTAGCATGCGAATATCCATGTAATAGATAGCAGTTATGTGCTAAAACATGAATTATAAGTAACAATTTCTTTATATTGATTACAAAAATCTATCAGAATGCTTAGATCATTACTGTGAGGATGTGTATAATCTTGAAATTTGATGTTTGTATGATAAACCAAAATATTTCAGGAAGTTATATTGTCATAATGGGTTGTTTAGTTTCAGAAAAATTTTGTTTATTTCACCGTTTAAGAAAAATGAAAATTGTTTATTTAACAATAATTTCTTAAATTTACATTTTACTTTTTAAAATATGTCTTTTATAGTCTCTTACTTTTCTATCACCTGCCTTATATTTACTTTCTATACTATTTTTCTCTCTCTTGCTTTTTAATCACCTACCCTATATTTATATTATTATTTTTTTTTTACTTTTCTATCACCTATCTCATTTTTCTTAAAACTAAAAACTTTATTATCTAATCAACTTTTCACCTTTTATAGAAACTCTTGTTTTTTCTTGAGAACTATAAATTAAAAACTGAAATGAAAAATGATTAGTTTTCGTTAACTAAAATACAGTCGTAAAGTCTAGCCATTATTTGTTGATATTAGAACAAATCCTTATGTTCTTGAGATAAAAAAGACTCATTAGATGCTCAAAGGTATTTATTTAATAAGAGAACTTGCATATATTGTATAAGAAGAAAGGATTGCGTTAGTTAGGGGTGTCCAAAATCGGATATTTAAAATTTTGGATAGTGATATATGGTATCCGGATCCGAATACGAAAATTCATATTTTTTTTATTTTTCAAAAAATAAAGTCAAATTTTTAAGTATCTAATATACAAACTCGTAAATCCAAATACATATTAAAGAAAACTACATTACAAAGTAAATGTATCTGGATTTATTTTACTTAAAACGACTAAAAAGGATTAAAAAAAAAACTAAAATACATACAATATTAGTTAATAAATCTGTAATATCAAGATGAAACTAAAACTTATACATTAAAATAATTATAAACACACAATATTATGTAAATAATCAATACTAAAGATATATAAAATTTTAAAAAATATATTTTGTTTTTGGATTTTCGGATATGGAATATCCGAAAATTGGAGTTGTACTATTCAAAATTTCGGGTCAAAGTGTGACATCCTTGCCACATTTAACCACAATTACATAACACCCAGGATTATACACCACAATTATTATTACATAATGATCTGAATGCTTAAACAAGTGCGGAAGCATTAAAATACAAAATAAAATAATACAACAGTTTCAAACACTCTACGGTGCTACAAGGTTCCAATACTAAGTCTACATACTCAAACTTTTATTACAACATCAAGAATACATTACAACATTTGGTCCCATAGCACATTTACCGATTGTGTAGTATCAACTCTTCCAAGACTTCAAACACGAACTAACTAGAAGGTCCGGCGGCAGATTTTCCCTTTCCTGTAAAATCAACAACTGAGGGGTAAGCGAATGCTTAGTGAATACATAGATTTACGCATTTTATAAATCTTTATGAAGCCCACAAGAGTAGCACCGACGACACACGTCGTGCACTCTCCACGTACACAAAGTACGACACACATGAGCCGTCGCTCCTACGAGCCCAAAGCTCGGTATAAAACCCAACCATCTGAGACAGACATAACATCGGGGATGACATACTGCCTACCAGAACCTCGGAGGGATCAGCTCCGGGTCATATAGCGCAGTAACATCGGAGTAACAGATGCGACCCACCGGTCCATCGTTAGATGCACAACAAACGAACGGACATGCAACATATATGAATGTGCATCTAAATCTACGCAAGTTAGTAGAATTCCAAACGAATATGAAGCAACATGTCTCAGCAGACAATAGCTAACATAAAGCAGATATAGACATGCGAAATCATATGTACTAACAGTGGGTGCGTTATTAAATATCAGACAATTTTTATTTCTCCTCGGGCTTTCAACCGGATCACAAAGTACCCCACTGTGGGTTAAACAACACCACAAGGGACCTGTTACATTTTTATATGATAAACATATCATCATTACATGGTCTTTAACAAATTATTGTCAATTTGCATAAGTATAAGTATTAAAACATTCAGAACCAACATCCGAAACTCATATTCAAATTCCTCTTTCTGAATTGTTTTATTGATCCCAATTAATCCCTTTATTAATACCATAAATCTCTCGTTTTATAGTAAGTCTTGCCAAATTTCATAAATTATCGTGTTAACCCGTCAAAATTATATCTGAAGTTTACATTTTTAATCTCCAATATTCGAGATTGCCAAAACGTCCAACCGTTTCTACTTATTTTCATCAATAAAACCCAATCGAGATGAGGTGTGTATATATATATATATATATATATATATATATATATATATATATATATATATATATATATATATATATATATATATATGTGTGTGTGTGTGTGTATGTGTGTGTGTGTGTGTGTGTTTAAATTATTGTATCTGGAAAAGAAGGGAGTACCGAAACCTTTTGCATAGTCTCTGTATACTTAAAAGTTTCAGTAGTAAAGGTTTCAGTACTATAGTTTTGGTACACCCAATAGTTTCGGTATATGTACCGAAACCTTAAAGGTTTCGGTACCTCCTTTTTGTTTCAGTACATACTAGAGTTGCAGTACATAAAAAGGTTTCAGTATATAATCATGCATATATATAGTTTTCGGTATTGAGGGAGAGTTTCGGTAGTTTGTACCGAAACCTTCCTCCCAACTAGTTTCGGTAGGGGGGGTTTCGGTACATGCTAGGGGTTTCGGTACACATAAAGGTTTCAGTATGGTGTGCGGGTTTCAGTACTTATGAAGGTTTCAGTAGATTAATACCGAAACCATTAAGGTTTCGGTACCCCATATGTAGTTTCGATATATATGCAACAGACCCAGAACCCACGACTTATCTTCTTAAAATCATACTTATAACTTGATTTAGAACCTAAAATTCTGTACAAAACTTCTAATACACTAGATTTACACAAACCCATCAAAATATTTAACATGCATCAACATTTGAATCCCAAAATCTCAGATTCGGTTTTCATCTAGAACCGAAACATAAACCCTTAAATTCGAATTTTAGAGAGATATTTACCTTAAATAGTTTGTTGTAGTGTTTATAAATCCTTCTAAACAACTTGAATCTCGATTTTTCAGCCTTCAATTTGACGTTTTCGTTGCTCTTGATTTGAAGGATGCAAGAACCGTATGGTTTCTTTCTTTTAGAGAGAATGAAGAGAGCAGAGAGAAGAGATAGAGAGTTGAATGAACAAAAATTAAAAGACCTATGTCTTTTTATTTCCCCTTTTCCAACTTTAACACATTCAACCCTCAACTTTCTAATTTTCTTAAATACTGATTTGTGTCTTGATTTCAATATCAATATAACTGAAAAATCATCATACTTAAATAATTAAAACTAGAAATTCTCTAATTTGTTAATTCTTTAAAATAGCAACCAAATTCTTAAATTCCATTAAATAAAGATTAAATCCTTATTTTATTCTTTCAACCACTTAATAATAATCATATTAACTAAATAAATTGAAATCATCGATTTCTGAATGAAACAACACTTTTATAATTAATCCAAAATACAATCCCAACTTAAATTACAAATTTAAACTAATAAACCTCAAATACAGTAATTTAAATTTAAGGATGTTACAGCATGGGCTCCACCACGCTCAAACTTCGTCCTCGAAGTTATTTGACCTCAAACAGTTGCGGATATTTCCTTAACATGTCAGCTTTCGTCTCCCATGTATGATTGGCTCCTTGGTGATGCTTCCAACGTACAAGAACCATCTCTATTTCTTTGCTCCTCAACTTCTTCACTTTGGTATCCAAAACACATTCCGGCTCTTCAACATATCGGAGCCTTTCATCAACTTGCAGCTCAGTATGGTCTGCCCAGTCCTCATTTCCAATAGTGAACGATTTCCTGAGATTTCCAACATGGAACACCGGATGTATGCCTGACATCTCTTCAGGCAACTCCAAACGGTAAGACTGGCTTCCAACTTTCTCTGTTATATTGAATGGTCCGACGAATCTCGGAGCTAACTTGCCTCTTTTCACAAATCGTGTAACACCTCTCATAGGTGACACTTTTAAATAAACCCAATCGTTCACCTCAAAGCTGATTGGTTTGTGCCTTTTGTCATAATAACTTTTCTGACGATCCTGGGCTGCTTTCATATTTTGTCTACTCAGCTAAATCTTTTCGTTTGTCTCTTGTAATAATGTCGGCCCAGCAATCGGCGTTTCTCCAGTTTCTCTCCAACAAGTAGGAGTCCTACACCTTCTCCAATACAACGCCTCAAACGGTGCCTTCTTTATTGTCGCGTGGTAACTGTTGTTGTACGAGAACTCTATTAGTGGCAAATGGTCATCCTAATTGCCACCGAGATCCAACACACATGATCTCATCATATCCTCAAGTGTCAGGATAGTCCTTTCACTTTGGCCATCAGTTTGCGGACGATAGGCCGTACTCATAGCAATCCTCGTACCCAGTCCTTCTTGCAAAGCCGACCAAAAGTTTGAAGTAAACCGGCTATCCCGATCCGATACAATGGACTTAGGCACTCCATGTCTAGCAACAATCTCAACCATATAAATCTGTGCTAACTTTTCCAAAGAGTAACTTTCTCTTATCGGAATAAAGTGTGCGGACTTAGTTAACCTATCAACTATCACCCAAACTGCATCGTGTTGTCGCCTAGTCTTCGCCAGTTTCGTAACAAAGTCCATAGTTATTGTAACGACCCGAATTTTATATAATTGATAATATATATTTATTGAAATGAAATACGATTCGAGATATTAAATTTAATTTCATTTCCACATAAATGAATGTTTGAGTAGGAATGTTATGAATATATGTCTTGAATATGTAAAAAGGACTTTAAAAGAAATTCAAATAATTCTAGGGTTTGGTTGGTAAATATGTGGAAGTCAAGGGTTGAAAAGGAAAAGGAGAAAATACCCTCCTTTTCCCTTGCTTTATACATACGCAGACACACACACAAGGTGTGTGTGTGTTCACTTTTTCCATCTTTCAAAATAGAGAGAAAAGGAAGAAAAGAGAAGAAGAAGAAGAATCCAAAATCAAACTTTTGTTGAAGATTCTTGTTGTTTTCGAAAGATCCAAGAGGTACCACTCTTATTTATGAATCTTATTATTTTATCTTCTTCTCCTCTCCATCTTCGTTTGAAGAAGATGAGAAACCCAAATGGGTTTTTATGAATAGCATGAAGAAATCTTTAGATCTTGAAGGATAATGATGAAACGTAGTTAGAATCATCATTTTTAAACATAATATGCAAGTTTTATGGATTTTGATGGGTTTTAGCTCAAAAACCCGAAAATGGAGTTCATGAACTCTTGATGATTAAAAAGGAATAAAATGTTGTTTTTGACCGCTTAAAATGTGTTATAAAGAGTATATATATGTTTGGGAATGACCGCAAACCGTTTGTAATAAATATGAAAAGTTGTGGTAGTTTTGAGCATTAAATTCGAAGGGGCAAAAGTGCAGTCTTGGGATCCGAATTCGGATGGGTGGTCCCTGACCCGAATTCGGACCGTACTTCGGTTGGAAGGGATCCGAAATTATGTTGGTCCCCGATCCGAATCCGGATGGTCCCTGAACCGAATTCGGATGGTCCCTGATCCGAATTCGGATGGCTTGGATTTCAGATGTGTAGGTCCGAAATTCGGATGTGCCTAGGACCGAAGTTCGGATGGTCCCTGAACCGAACTCGGATGATCCGAAGTCCGGCTGGTGCTGATCCGAATTCGGATGGGAACGTGAGCCCAGTTCCGGCCAGAAATTGTAATTTTAATTAGTCCTCGGGATCATTCACCAAAATAGCTTATATCCCCAATTGTGAAGGATAATTAGGCCAAAATAATTATGTTGGTCGATACCGAAATTAATTAGGTTTTACGACTAATATGTCCGGATCAAAGTTGAGAAATTGTAAGCGGTGAGACTTATAAATATTGTATTATGAACCTACTTGTAGGGGTTTTGACGGGTTAAGTCGCGTGAAGACTATCACTCTTACCTTGACGATTATAACTCGGTTTTGAGGCCGAGAGCGTATTGTGTATCACTGTGAGTTCTAGTATTAACGTATTTGCATGCATATCATGAATTGTATGTTACTGCTTTCGTATCATTATTGTTATTTTCATGCTTTGCCATCACATACATCATAATTATTGTTTATCACTCGGTTGATAAGTTGTTGATCGTTCGTTTGACCTCTCCGCCGAGACGGTAAGCCTGAGTGTGGTAACCCAGCGGAATCATAATGGTAAGCCTGAGTGTGGTAACCATTATTGCCTGTAAAACGATAAGCCTGTGGTGGTAATCGTATGGCATCATTGTAAACTGCATATCGATAAGCCTGTGGTGTGGTAATCGAGCAGTGGATTGTAAACCCATTGTACGGTAAGCTTATGTATGGTAACCGCAATGTGGTAGCTTGTAGCCATTAGTTGGCCTCCAAAATTGTTAGTCGAATTCATGGCATTGCATGACATCATTCATATATTGCATGGTACTTTAATCTAGAATCTCACTAAACAACTTTGTTGTTTACCCGTTAGTTGTTATATCTTTTCAGGATCTGTTAAGGGCAAAGGCCCGGCTGGCCCAAGTTGTTAGATATCGTTTGGAGCTCGGATAGGAGCTCAATATTTTGTGGACGATTGGGGCGGGAGTAGCAGACTTCCATTTTTGGGACTTACGCGAATTAGTTACTGTTTGTTAATTCGTTTGTAATTAAATTGATAACTTAACCTTGTAGCACCAGTTACGTTGCTCCGTGATTTCCGACACTCTGTTGTGTCTCATGCAAAGTGTTTGGAATCATGTTGATAATTATTAATTGCAAAAGTTTTAATTTGAACGTATTTCCGCAAGTACTCTGTATAAATTAACGTATAATGTTATCGAAATACTCGTATTAGTTGTATGGGTGTTTCAATTTGGTATCAGAGCTGGAGCTCATAGACAGAGTATAGTCGACGATACTCTACTCTGAGCACGGTTTCAGATGCTGTTATTGACCCACCTAGGCGGCAATATTATAACAATTACAATTGACCTTTGGCCTAGGATGGGATAATATTGGGTAGACTTTTAAGATTATGACTTGACGTAAGCATAATTATATATATATACATACATATGCATACAAATAAATTTCATGTGCACACTTTGGTGTGAAAGAAATGTTGAACCGACCTGTAACTGTTGGTTGCAGACAATGTCGGATAATCAGTCGAATCGCGTTCTACACCAGGAGGTAGAACAGTCAAATGATGGGGGAGGCAGGGATCAGTCTCCAGATTACGAAAATGAATCCAGTTTCCGTACTGGTGGAGGGTCCAGAGAGGACCAAATGATGCAGATGATGGCCCAAATGCTGGAGCAAAATCGCCAGCAGAATGAGCTAATGACCCAATTACTTGCTTCCCAGAATGTTCAAGGAAAGAAAAATAACGCTGAGGGGGAGCAAGCAAGTAACGATAATACTGAAGGCGCCGGAAGTGGAAGTAGGGCCGAAAGGCCTAAGAAGGATAAAGAAAGGAAGCACGGCTCCTCTAAGTCAAAAAGAGGAATATCGTATAAGAATTTCATTGGTTGTCGTCCTCCAGCGTTCAATGGACGGGCAACTACTGTGGAGGCCTTGGACTGGATCAAGGCAATCGAAAAGTTATTCCGAGTCACTGACGTCAGCGACGATAAAAAGGTGCAGTACGCGACTGCGCAATTTGTTGGTCCTGCTTTAACGTGGTGGGATTCAGAGGTCGAGATAATGGGTTTAGATGTTGCGGCGAAAATGTCCTGGGTAGAGTTCAAGACCAGGTTCGACAAGCAGTTCTGTCCGGCTGTTGCGGTACAGAAGATAAAAAGAGACTTTCTCACGTTTCAGCAAGGAGAGTTGTCAGTGGACGATTATCTGATCGAGTTTAACTCGAAAGCAATGTTTGTAGGGACGGTAATTGCTGATGAAAAGCAAAAGACCGATTATTTTGTGGAAGGACTGCGGAGTGAGATTCGCGAAATGGTGACTGTTCGCGCCGTCGAATCGTTCGAAAAAGCTGTGGAGTATGCGCGACTCCGAGAGTATGAATTGTTCCGTAGGGAACAAGAGGCGGCTGGATCAAAGAAAGCGAAGGTTGAGTCTTCGTCGGGGACGTTTAAGCAACCCCAACAATCATTTTCGAAGAACGTGGACTCCCGTTCACGTTCTCAATCGTCAAGGCACTCAAAGAAGCCTGCTGGCTCCAACAACTTTCAGTCCAAATCTCAGTTTTCCAATTCGGTGCCTACGTGTAACCGTTGCGGGAAACTTCATCGTGGGGAATGTTTGTCCCCCATTGTGTGCCATGGTTGTGGAGAAGAGGGACACATACGTCCTGCGTGTCCTAAGCGAACCGATGCGTGTTACGAATGTGGCCAGGTGGGCCACCTTGCTCGGAATTGTCCAAAGAAGAGGTTGGCGACGTCCGAAAGTAAAGGCTCGGTCGCAAAGCCTAATTTTGTGGGTGGTTCCTCCCAATCAAAAGGGAACCCACCTAAGCCTCAAGCCAGGGTTTATCAGATCACAGCTGCCGAGGCGCAGGATGTGCCGGATGTCGTAACCGGTACTTTTCTTCTGAACTCATTACCTGCTGTAGTATTATTTGATTCCGGTGCAAGTGTGTCTTTTGTTTCTAAATCATTTGCACGAAAGTTAGATGTTGTACCTTCTTTGATGCCTTTCCCTCTATCTGTTGATGTGGCAAGCGGGAAATCGGTTTGTGCCACCCAAATATATCATGACTGTGTGCTAACCTTAGATGGACATAACTTTGATATCGACCTTGTCCCCATAGATACGAAAGAATTTGACGTAATAGTTGGCATGGATTGGTTGGCCAATAATCTTGCCACTATTGCTTGTGCGAAACGAATCGTTCGTTTGTTCACGCCGGAAGGCGAAGAAATATTTGTGTATGGGGATAGACGTAAAAGGGAAGCCGCAGTGATTTCGGTAGCTAAGGCTCGGAAAAATTTAAGTAAAGGTTGTCAATGCTTCTTGGCTTGTGTGTTGAATACTAAGAAAGAAGGGAAAAACCTCAAGGATGTACCAGTGGTTAATGAATATCCCGACGTGTTTCCTGATGACTTACCGGGATTACCACCGGATCGATCCGTAGAATTTCGGATTGAATTGGTGCCGGGAGCTGCACCAATTGCGCGTGCCCCGTATCGTTTAGCACCTTCGGAAATGAAGGAAATGATGGCACAATTGGAAGAATTATTAGAGAAAGGGTTCATTCAGCCGAGTACCTCGCCTTGGGGTGCTCCAGTTCTATTCGTACGAAAGAAAGATGGAACCTTACGAATGTGCATAGATTATAGAGAATTGAACAAGGTGACTATAAAGAATAAGTATCCTTTGCCTCGTATTGATGACTTGTTCGATCAACTACAAGGAGCTGCTTATTTCTCGAAAATAGACCTTCGTTCAGGTTATCATCAACTTAAAGTCCGTGAGGAAGATGTGCCAAAAACGGCTTTTCGGACCCGATATGGACACTATGAGTTCTTAGTGATGCCTTTTGGGCTCACTAATGCTCCTGCAGCTTTTATGGATTTGATGAATCGTGTGTGCCGTCCAATGCTTGACAAGTCGGTCATAGTGTTTATCGACGATATCTTAGTGTATTCCAAGACGGAGGAGGATCATGCAGTTCACTTGAGACAATTGCTCGAACTTCTTCGAGGCGAACAGTTGTATGCCAAATTCTCCAAGTGCGAGTTTTGGCTACGACAAGTGCAATTTTTAGGGCATGTTATATCTTGTGAGGGTGTTTCTGTGGATCCCTCCAAGATCGAGGCCATTAAAAGTTGGGAAGCGCCGAGAAATGTTGCTGAAATTCGTAGCTTCCTTGGGTTGGCCGGCTATTACCGACGATTTATTCAAGATTTCTCTAAAATAGCCGTCCCACTCACTTCGTTGACTCGTAAGAATGCGAAATTTGTGTGGGAAAAGCCGCAGATTGAGGCGTTTCAAATTTTGAAAAGTCGTTTGACTGACGCTCCTGTGCTTGCGTTGCCGGAAGGAAACGAAGATTTTGCCGTTTATAGCGATGCATCAATAAATGGGTTGGGTTGCGTGCTTATGCAACGAGGAAAAGTGATAGCGTATGCATCGAGACAGCTAAAGGATTATGAAAAGAGTCGTCCGACTCATGACTTGGAGTTAGATGCTGTCACGTTTGCTTTAAAAATCTGGCGACATTACCTGTACGGTACGAAATGCCAGTTATTCACTGATCATAAGAGTTTGAGGCATATCTTTGATCAGAAAGAGTTAAATATGCGACAGAGGCGCGCCGTGGAATTGATCAAGGATTATGACTGCGAAATCCTTTACCACCCTGGAAAGGCCAATGTAGTAGCTGACGCCTTGAGCCGAAAGAGATATCCAGAAGCTACCTGTTATGCGCTAACGCATGTAGTTGTGACTTCCTCTATCCTTGACGACATTCGAAAGTGGCAAGTTGAGGGCCTTAAGGAAGAAAATATTAAAGCTGAAAGAATGGTTGGTCAGAGTGTATTGTTAACCGAAGGTAGCAATGGTCTGAAGATGTTTAGAGATCGCATTTGGGTACCTAAGATCGGCGACGTGCGCAAAACCATTTTAGAAGATGGTCATAATTCGAAGTTCTCAATTCACCCCGGGAGTTCAAAGATGTATCAGGATTTGAAATCCGAATATTGGTGGCCCGGGATGAAGCGAGACATTGGTAATCATGTTGAGCGGTGTTTGACTTGCTTGCGGGTCAAGGCCGAACATCAAAAACCATCTGGAAATTTGCAACCCCTCGAGATACCCGAATGGAAGTGGGACCACATCACGATGGATTTTGTGGTAAAGCTTCCGAAGACCCAAAGACAACATGATGCTATCTGGGTTATTGTGGATCGACTGACGAAATCCGCACACTTCTTGCCGATACGAGAAAACTTTCCTTTGGAAAGATTGGCGCGAATGTATATTGATGAGATTATTGTACGCCATGGAATTCCAAAGTCCATTGTTTCGGACCGTGATTCGAGATTTACTTCAAGGTTTTGGCAAAGTATGCAAGATCAGTTGGGGACGCGTGTTAATTTGAGTACGGCGTTTCGTCCCCAGACCGACGGCCAGACTGAGCGCACTAACCAAACGATGGAAGATATGTTACGTGCGTGCGTGATCGAGCTTGGTGGAAATTGGGATACACACTTACCACTCGTGGAATTTGCCTACAACAATAGTTATCATGCTTCGATAAAGATGGCTCCGTATGAGTCGCTGTATGGCCGAAAGTGTCGAACTCCGACGTGTTGGCGTGAAGCAGGCGAGAAACCGTTAGCGGGTCCTGAATTGCTTCAAGAGACGCATGATAAAATTCAGATTATTCGTGAGCGAATCAAAGCTGCTCAAGACCGACAGAAGGCATACTCCGACAAACGCCACAAAGATATAGAGTTCGCAGTGGGAGATTCCGTGATGCTGAAGGTATCTCCGTGGAAAGGAATTATGAGATTTGGGAAACGAGGAAAGTTAAGTCCTCGATATGTCGGACCGTTTCCTATTACCGAGCGTGTCGGTGCTCAAGCTTATAAGTTAGATCTGCCCGCTGAGTTGGCAGGAATTCATAGCACTTTCCACGTTAGCTATTTGAAGCGAAGTCCGATCAATCCTGCTGTGACCATTCCTTTGGATGATGTGCAAATCGATGAGCGGCTACGCTATGTGGAAGAACCGGAAAAGATTATCGGTGACAAAGTAATTAACCTAAGAAATAAGGAGATCGAGATGGTGCTCGTTTGTTGGAAGCACCACCGTGGATCTCTGATGACTTGGGAGACAAAGGCTGAAATGATGGCCAAATACCCCGCTCTATTTGAAAGAACTTGATTCCGTGGGCGGAATCCTTTTAAGAGGGGAGGAATTGTAACGACCCGAATTTTATATAATTGATAATATATATTTATTGAAATGAAATACGATTCGAGATATTAAATTTAATTTCATTTCCACATAAATGAATGTTTGAGTAGGAATGTTATGAATATATGTCTTGAATATGTAAAAAGGACTTTAAAAGAAATTCAAATAATTCTAGGGTTTGGTTGGTAAATATGTGGAAGTCAAGGGTTGAAAAGGAAAAGGAGAAAATATCCTCCTTTTCCCTTGCTTTATACATACGCAGACACACACACAAGGTGTGTGTGTGTTCACTTTTTCCATCTTTCAAAATAGAGAGAAAAGGAAGAAAAGAGAAGAAGAAGAAGAATCCAAAATCAAACTTTTGTTGAAGATTCTTGTTGTTTTCGAAAGATCCAAGAGGTACCACTCTTATTTATGAATCTTATTATTTTATCTTCTTCTCCTCTCCATCTTCGTTTGAAGAAGATGAGAAACCCAAATGGGTTTTTATGAATAGCATGAAGAAATCTTTAGATCTTGAAGGATAATGATGAAACGTAGTTAGAATCATCATTTTTAAACATAATATGCAAGTTTTATGGATTTTGATGGGTTTTAGCTCAAAAACCCGAAAATGGAGTTCATGAACTCTTGATGATTAAAAAGGAATAAAATGTTGTTTTTGACCGCTTAAAATGTGTTATAAAGAGTATATATATGTTTGGGAATGACCGCAAACCGTTTGTAATAAATATGAAAAGTTGTGGTAGTTTTGAGCATTAAATTCGAAGGGGCAAAAGTGCAGTCTTGGGATCCGAATTCGGATGGGTGGTCCCTGACCCGAATTCGGACCGTACTTCGGTTGGAAGGGATCCGAAATTATGTTGGTCCCCGATCCGAATCCGGATGGTCCCTGAACCGAATTCGGATGGTCCCTGATCCGAATTCGGATGGCTTGGATTTCAGATGTGTAGGTCCGAAATTCGGATGTGCCTAGGACCGAAGTTCGGATGGTCCCTGAACCGAACTCGGATGATCCGAAGTCCGGCTGGTGCTGATCCGAATTCGGATGGGAACGTGAGCCCAGTTCCGGCCAGAAATTGTAATTTTAATTAGTCCTCGGGATCATTCACCAAAATAGCTTATATCCCCAATTGTGAAGGATAATTAGGCCAAAATAATTATGTTGGTCGATACCGAAAATTAATTAGGTTTTACGACTAATATGTCCGGATCAAAGTTGAGAAATTGTAAGCGGTGAGACTTATAAATATTGTATTATGAACCTACTTGTAGGGGTTTTGACGGGTTAAGTCGCGTGAAGACTATCACTCTTACCTTGACGATTATAACTCGGTTTTGAGGCCGAGAGCGTATTGTGTATCACTGTGAGTTCTAGTATTAACGTATTTGCATGCATATCATGAATTGTATGTTACTGCTTTCGTATCATTATTGTTATTTTCATGCTTTGCCATCACATACATCATAATTATTGTTTATCACTCGGTTGATAAGTTGTTGATCGTTCGTTTGACCTCTCCGCCGAGACGGTAAGCCTGAGTGTGGTAACCCAGCGGAATCATAATGGTAAGCCTGAGTGTGGTAACCATTATTGCCTGTAAAACGATAAGCCTGTGGTGGTAATCGTAGGGCATCATTGTAAACTGCATATCGATAAGCCTGTGGTGTGGTAATCGAGCAGTGGATTGTAAACCCATTGTACGGTAAGCTTATGTATGGTAACCGCAATGTGGTAGCTTGTAGCCATTAGTTGGCCTCCAAAATTGTTAGTCGAATTCATGGCATTGCATGACATCATTCATATATTGCATGGTACTTTAATCTAGAATCTCACTAAACAACTTTGTTGTTTACCCGTTAGTTGTTATATCTTTTCAGGATCTGTTAAGGGCAAAGGCCCGGCTGGCCCAAGTTGTTAGATATCGTTTGGAGCTCGGATAGGAGCTCAATATTTTGTGGACGATTGGGGCGGGAGTAGCAGACTTCCATTTTTGGGACTTACGCGAATTAGTTACTGTTTGTTAATTCGTTTGTAACTAAATTGATAACTTAACCTTGTAGCACCAGTTACGTTGCTCCGTGATTTCCGACACTCTGTTGTGTCTCATGCAAAGTGTTTGGAATCATGTTGATAATTATTAATTGCAAAAGTTTTAATTTGAACGTATTTCCGCAAGTACTCTGTATAAATTAACGTATAATGTTATCGAAATACTCGTATTAGTTGTATGGGTGTTTCAGTTATGTGCTCCCACTTCCATTCCGGAATGGGAAGCGGTTGCAGACTGCCATATGGTTGCTGGTGTTCGGCTTTCACATGCCGGCAAGTCCTACATCGTTCAACGTACTGGCTGATATCTTTCTTCAATCCCGGCCACCAAAAGTCTGCCTTTAATTCGTTGTACATCTTTGTGCTCCCGGGATGTACAGAAAATTTCGATTGATGTGCTTCTTCGATGATCACATTTCTCATACCACCATACTTCGGCACCCAAATCCTTCCATAAATTCCTTTCAATCCCGACTCGCTTGTTTCCATATTCTTAATCTGTACTCTAATATCCTCATCACCGACATTCTCTTCCTTCAAAGCTTCCACTTGAGCGGCTTTGACATCATCAATGATCGTGGAACTTAACATAGTGGACGTCATCATATAGCAGCAATCCTTAGCATAAGCTTTGCAACTCAAAGCATCGGCTACTACGTTAGCCTTACCAGGATGGTACAGTATTTCACAATCGTAGTCTTTGATAAGTTCCATGGATCGTCTTTGCCTCATATTGAGTTCCTTCTGACTAAATATGTATTTTAAACTCTTATGATCTGTGTATAACTGACACTTAGTTCCATACGAATAGTGTCTCCATAGTTTCAGTGCAAAAGTGACAGTTGTCAACTCAAGATCATGAGTTGAGTAGTTTTTCTCGTGCTGCTTAAGCTGTCTCGAATAGGGGTGTTATCGGGACCAAACCCGGACCGGACCGGACCGAACTCGGTTAGGACCGAACCCGAACTTGGGTAAAATCTAAGCCCGAGGACCGGACCATTACTTTACAATCGGTCCTATTCGGGACCGGTACCGGTTCGGTTCGGGTATTTGGTCCACATATAACACCCCTAGTCTCGAGGCGTACGCTATAACTTTTCCTCGCTGCATCAGTACAGCGCCTAACCCCAACCTTGAAGCATCTGTGTATACCACAAAATCCTCATTGCCCTCCGGTAGAGCAAGTATCGGCGCTTCACTTAGTGTTTTCTTCAAGATCTCAAATGCTTCTTGCTGTACGGTTTCCCAAACAAATGGTGCATTCTTCTTCGTTAATGCCGTCAACGGAACTGCAATCTTAGAAAAGTCCTTTATAAACCTCCGATAGTAGCCCGCCAACCCAAGAAAAATCCTGACTTTTGTAGCTGAACGCGGCGGCTCCCAATTCTTTATCGCTTCAACTTTGGCTGGATCTACAGAAATCCCAGCCCTCGAAATCACATGTCCAAGAAATTGGATCTGTTGTAGCCAAAACTCACACTTTGAAAATTTGGCATACAACTTCTCTTTTCTCAGCAACTCCAACAGTTCCCTTGGATGTTCAGCATGCTCAGCCTCAGTCTTGGAATACACCAAAATGTCGTCGATGAACACAATCACCGACTTATCTAGCATCGGTCTGCAAACTCGATTCATCAGATCCATAAAGACAGCCGGGGCGTTGGTTAACCCAAAAGGCATGACCAGAAACTCGTAATGCCCATACCGAGTTCTGAACGCTGTCTTAGGCACATCTTCCTCTCGAACTTTCAGCTGATGGTATCCCGACCTCAAGTCAAACTTAGAAAACACACTTGCCCCATGTAGCTGATCAAACAAGTCATCTATCCTCGGCAGCGGATACTTGTTCTTAATTGTCAACTTATTCAGCTCCCGGTAGTCAATGCACATTCTCATAGTGTCATCCTTCTTCTTAACAAATAGTACCGGAGTTCCCCACGGCGATGAACTCGGTCGAATGAAACCCTTATCCAACAACTCATGGAGTTGTTTCATCATCTCTTGCATCTCTGTAGGAGCAAGGCGATACGGAGAACGAGCTACCGGTGCAGCTCCCGGGACCAAATCAATACGAAATTCCACTTGTCTCTCAGGCGGCACGCCAGACAAGTCTTTCGGAAACACATCCGGGAATTGTGAAACAACAGGCACATCGGCCACAGTCTTTTTCTCAGCCTTAGCATCAATAGTATATGCTAAGTAGGCGTCACATCCCTTTGCAACAAGCTTTCGAGCTTTTGCAACAGTCAACAAACACAGATCCCCGCTTCTCCTATCCCCGTATATATAGATCTCACGCCCCTCCGGAGTAGTTATCTTTATCATACGCTTCTTACATACTATGTGGGCTTCATTCTCAATCAACCAGCCCATTCCAATTATCACGTCAAATTCACTGAATGCTATCGGAATCAGGTCCAAATTGAAGACTACATCTTCAATCACTAATGTACAATTACGATATACTTGATCTACTTTGACTAGAGTGTTGCTAGCAGTTTCTATGTCAAGTATAACAGATAACTTTGACAGAGGCATGGAAAGTCTTTGTGCAAAAACAGTGGAAACAAATGAACGATTTGCACCCGAATCAAATAATACTCATGCTGGCATAGAATTTACAATAAACGTACCTGTAACCACCTCCGGGTTTTCCCTCGCTTCTTCCGCCGTTATTCTAGAAAAGCACGAGTCGGTGCCCTTTGTGGCTGGTTCCGGCGGTTGACTGAACCACCACTAGATCCTCCTGATGAACGGGTCGATGATGGAGTAGCAGCTGCTGGAGCATTCTTTCTGCAATTCCTACTGTAATGCCCCCATACACCACACTTGTGACAAGCATCACCTTTCCTTGGGCACTCATTCTGAAAATGACCCAACTCTCCACAGCAAAAGCAAGCGCGTCCATTAGTGCACTTGCCAAAATGTTCCAGGTGACACTTATTACAATATCGTGGCTCGGTGTTGATGGAGTAGGCACGAGCACGACCAGATGATCCAGATGATCGGCGATAAGATTGCTGAGGCGAATACAGTGACGAGCGAGAAGATCCCGAGTATCCTCCCTCACGCTGGCGCTTCGGCGGTGACGGTTGTGTTGGGTTGGTGGAAGCAGCAGCGGACCCAATCGAGTAACCCGACATAATCAGAATCTGTTCTACATTTCTGGCAGCCTCAAGTAAGCCAGCAAAAGTAGTGTAACGCACGTTACTCATAACCCTTCTGATCTCTATATCCAAACTAGCCTCGAACCTGGTCACTTTCCTTTCCTCAGTATCAACCTGATGAGGCGCAAACAAACTTAGCCTCGTGAATTCTACAGCATACTGGGACACAGTCTTCGTCCCCTGCATTAATGCCATATACTTTGCCTCAAGTCTTCGGCGCTCATCAACCGGACAATACTGTTGAGTGAATAACTCTGTAAACTCAGCCCAAGTCATCACAGTCACTTTCTCCAAGGTTAAGGCGTTAACCATGGAATTCCACCACATAATCGCATCGTTCGTGAACATAGCAGTAGCATACCGAACCATGTCCTTCTCAGCACAGTCGCTGATTCAGAATGTCCGTTCGGTTGCTGTTATCCATTCTAGTGCGGCAACAACGTCTCCTAGTCCATTAAACTCCACGGCCCCATTTCCTTTGAAATCTTTAAACCGACAACATTTGGGTTTGTTAGATGACCCAGTATTGTCATCTTGTTCATCATTATTGCCCCCCTCTTTTTCCTTATTCTTTCTCTTTTCTTCCTTTCTTTTAGCTTCGGCCTCATCTCGAGCCCGAAACTAATCCTGAATCATCTTATTCTGTTCAACCATCATGGCTAACATCATTTCCCTTGTTTCTTCGGGTGTCATCCCTCCTCCAGACATTATCTGAAAATATAAAACATATAACTTGTTTAGTAACATGTCATTAATTTAAAGACACCACCCAATTGTCCCGTATGAAAGTCAATCTCCTATAATTACTAGATCGTAACCTATCTTAGTTAAGATCATTACTTAAAATCACTACATATCATCACTTAGTGTTTGAGGCCAAGACCTCACGGACACTTGAATCTCAAACTACTGCTTTGATACCATCTGGTTGTGACACCCTTGCCACATTTAACAACAATTACATAACACCCTGGATTATACACCGCAATTATTATTACATAATGATCTGAATGCTTAAACAAGTGCGGAAGCATTAAAATACAAAATAAAATAATACAACAGTTTCAAACACTCTACGGTGCTACAAGGTTCCAATACTAAGTCTACATACTCAAACTTTTATTACAACATCCAGAATACATTACAACATTTGGTCCCATAGCACATTTACCGATTGTGTAGTATCAACTCTTCCAAGACTTCAAACACGAACTAACTAAAAGGTCCGGCGGCAGATTTTCCATTTCCTGTAAAATCAACAACTGAGGGGTAAGCGAATGCTTAGTGAATACACAGATTTACGCATTTTATAAATCTTTATGAAGCCCACAAGAGTAGCACCGACGACACACGTCGTGCACTCTCCACGTACACAAAGTACGACGCACATGAGCCGTCGCTCCTACGAGCCCAAAGCTCGGTATAAAACCCAACCATCTGAGACAGACATAACATCGGGGATGACATACTGCCTACCAGAACCTCGGAGGGATCAGCTCCGGGTCATATAGCGCAGTAACATCGAGTAACAGATGCGACCCACCGGAACGGACATGCAACAAATATGAATGTGCATCTAAATTTACGCAAGTTAGTAGAATTCCAAACGAATATGAAGCAACATGTCTCAGCAGACAATAGCTAACATAAAGCAGATATAGACATGCGAAATCATATGTACTCACAGTGGGTGCGTTAGTAAATATCAGACAATTTTTATTTCTCCTCGGGCTTTCAACCGGATCACAAAGTACCCCACTGTGGGTTAAACAACACCACAAGGGACCTATTACATTTTTATATGATAAACATATCATCATTAAATGGTCTTTAACAAATTATTGTCAATTTGCATAAGTATAAGTATAAAACATTCGGAACCAACATCCGAAACTCATATTCAAATTCCTCTTTCTGAATGGTTTTATTGATCCCAATTAATCCCTTTATTAATACCATAAATCTCTCGTTTTATAGTAAGTCTTGCCAAATTTCATAAATTATCGTGTTAACCCGTCAAAATTATATCTGAAGTTTACATTTTTAATCTCCAATATTCGAGATTGCCAAAACGTCCAACCGTTTCTACTTATTTTCATCAATAAAACCCAATCGAGATGAGGTGTGTATATATATATATATATATATATATATATATATATATATATATATATATATATATATATATATATATATATATATATATATATATGTGTGTGTGTGTGTGTGTGTGTGTGTGTGTATTTAAATTATTGTATCTGGAAAAGAAGGGAGTACCGAAACCTTTTGCATAGTCTCTGTATACTTAAAAGTTTCAGTAGTAAAGGTTTCAGTACTATAGTTTTGGTACACCCAATAGTTTCGGTATATGTACCGAAACCTTAAAGGTTTCGGTACCTCCTTTTTGTTTCAGTACATACTAGAGTTTCAGTACATAAAAAGGTTTCAGTATATAATCATGCATATATATAGTTTTCGGTATTGAGGGAGAGTTTTAGTAGTTTGTACCGAAACCTTAAAGGTTTCGGTACCTCCCAACTAGTTTCGGTAGGGGGGGTTTCGGTACATGCTAGGGGTTTCGGTACACATAAAGGTTTCAGTATGGTGTGTGGGTTTCAGTACTTATGAAGGTTTCAGTAGATTAATACCGAAACCATTAAGGTTTCGGTACCCCATATGTAGTTTCGATATATATGCAACAGACCCAGAACCCACGACTTATCTTCTTAAAATCATACTTATAACTTGATTTAGAACCTAAAATTTTGTACAAAACTTCTAATACACTAGATTTACACAAACCCATCAAAATATTTAACTTGCATCAACATTTGAATCCCAAAATCTCAGATTCGGTTTTCATCTAGAACCGAAACATAAACCCTTAAATTCGAATTTTAGAGAGATATTTACCTTAAATCGTTTGTTGTAGTGTTTATAATTCCTTCTAAACAACTTGAATCTCGATTTTTCAGCCTTCAATTTGACGTTTTCGTTGCTCTTGATTTGAAGGATGCAAGAACCGTATGGTTTCTTTCTTTTAGAGAGAATGAAGAGAGTAGAGAGAAGAGAGAGAGAGAGTTGAATGAACAGAAATTAAACGACCTATGTCTTTTTATTTCCCCTTTTCCAACTTTAACACATTCAACCCTCAACTTTCTAATTTCTTAAATACTGATTTGTGTCTTGATTTCAATATCAATATAACTAAAAAATCATCATACTTAAATAATTAAAACTAGAAATTCTCTAATTTCTTAATTCTTTAAAATAACAACCAAATTCTTAAATTCCATTAAATAAAGATTAAATCCTTATTTTATCCTTTCAACCACTTAATAATAATCATATTAACTTAATAAATTGAAATTATCAATTTCTGAATGAAACAACCAACTTTTATAATTAATCCAAAATACAATCCCAACTTAAATTACAAATTTAAATTAATAAACCTCAAATACAGTAATTTAAATTTAAGGATGTTACACAAAGTTTCGAATTTTTATTTCGAATGTTTGGATTCAGATTTTTATTAACACCTCTGGCCTGAGTTGCTGCGTTAAATGTTATTATCATAGAAGAAAGGCAATTGCACTCCATTTCATAAGATAGCTTCAAGACTTCATTGATAATCATGATAAATGAAGATGTTTAAAACTCAAGATGTGAACCTTATCATACATCCACTAGCAAATGCTTAATAAAAATCCTCCTTTTTAACTCGTTTAAAAAATTCCGAAACTGAAAAACCAACACGAAAAGCAGATGAACCGTTCCGATTTTAAGGTTAACGAAACCGGATAAATACTTATACATAGATAATGAATTGAAAAATTATAAAAAAAAATTCCAACATATGACAATTTGTTATTTATCTTTTTAATATTTATACATAGATAAATACTTGTAACAATAACAAATAATAATTAAATCATAACAAACTAATGTAAATATAAATTTAAGTTTAAAATTGAAGTTTTATACATTCCAAAATTTAAAATATCAAATTTGAATTTTTTAAAATCATCTTTTTTTTTAAAAACCAAATTGGTTATGATTATTTAAAATATAGTAAAAATATAATAAGTTTTTTTAATTAAATACATGTATCATTTGTAACACCCTCCAAACCCGCATAAAAGTCAAGTCATTTACAATACACATGTGACATTAACGCATATAATATCCATCACACATGTCAATGGTTTACACAAACACTGATAATTTAAAACTTTGATACAAAAGGGTTAACATCAATAATCTCAATCCAACGTGCTACAACTGACTATCGCATGCACGTGCACAAACTACCAATTTACAGAGTTCCCACAAGATGCTAACACCAGCGGTACTAATATGATCATTACACAAAAACAGGCACAAGGTTCTCTAGAAGATCCCCACTCCCAATGCAGCGTACACAGCTACGGATCTCCTTTCTGATTCCCTAAACAGGTAAGACTCGAAGACATAAGCTTGGAAGCTCGTGAGTACGCGAGGGTTAGACTCTGCAGCGTAAACACATAACACACATACACATAGCACACACACGCATGTCAATCTCTATCACTATCCCTGGCAATCAACACATGTATCTCATGTATGAACATAAGGCATGAGATCTAGAACCCTGCACACACTATCACTGTGGGGACCCTTCCCCGGCTAACGACCGCACGCAGCAGTGGTTAGCTAAAACCCTGTAGCTCAGGCGCGACCTGGCTACAGGCCCTGACGTGTATACATGCTCTGAAAACTGGTTAGTGACAGTCAGCCCGCGCGATCACCCATCGGGAGTCACAATCTGTATGGAATTCATCACGGACACCCTGGAACGGATCTCATCTCATGCACATATAACACATATGTAAGAATAGAATCATACCTGAGGCTCGCGTCCCTGTCTCGTACACAATACGCAATATACACAGTAGCTACACAACTAAGACTCGTTAAAAATGATCACGGGTTTGAAAAGAACTCGAGTGTTCACCTGATTCACTGAACTCTGTTGACTCGTCCCTGAATACACAACGGATCCCCGACTGTTAATTCAAACCCAAACTCACTAGAAACACATAACAACTCACACACTGACCACATAACTGAATCCAGACCCTACAAGCAACCCCAATAGACCTAAAAGCCCATAACAGAATCCCAACCCAAACCCACTAATCGCGGCCCGCACCCACCTCATCGCGATCCGCGCCGGCCCTATCGCGGTCCCGCTCCTTGTCGCTGATCGCACTCACCTTCCACCGCCCCTAGACGCATTGCGGTCGTGCTTGTGGGATCGCGACCGCGATTTGGTGCGCCAGACTTTGCTCTATTCTCGCTTTCCATGGCTGCCCAGGGGTAAAACTAACCCCTCAAACTCGATTTCAGATATAACAACTCACAATATTAACATATATGAACTCTCTACAAGACCAACAATCATTTCCATGAATTTAACACCTTTACAACTCAAATTAAACCCTAGGGAAGAAGCTTTCTTACCTCTTGGCTTCAAAAACACAAAATGAAGACGATGACCAGATTTCAGCACCCAACTTGCTGTTTTCCTGCTGCTCCACACACGTAGACACACACAACTCTTTATTTCTATATTTGGAAAGGAGAAGAAAGGAAGGCAAGTTCAAAGGGAGCATATATACATACTCTTTCCATTTATGGCGGGTTCCAAAAGTGAAATAAAAATAAAAGGGCAAAATCGTCATTTTAAGAAAAATATTGGACAAAGGGACCAAATGTATAATAAATTGTCAACTATAAGTACTGTAATTGTATTTTAATCATGAAAATGACGATAACCATAATTTGTGTATAAGCACGGTGACGAAAATTGTAATTTACCCTTAATTTTTTTTTAATTTGCTCAAAATATCAATTTATGATCAAAAATCCATTAACTTGTACAAAACAGTACACGTCAAATAACAATCAGTTCTAATGAAAAATCATAATTGGACAAATAATTTATCATATCAATAATTTTTAACTGATGTTTTGATTGATTTTGATTCTTCTGGGTTTCATAGACTTTTACCACCACTGGTGAGACTGTGCGCCATTTTTGTCGGCGATATAGGTCTGAGCTGGCCGGTGGCCGCTTGCCGTTTGGAGGTGTTCTCGTTCGGAAGTTTGAACATAAAGAAAGAAACCAAGCTCACACACGTAATTACGTCTTTGTTTTTGACTTTTTTCTATAAACTTCATTATGAATGTTATCTGTGTAGTTTGAACTTTAGGGTTTATATGAATTTCTAACCATATCAAATGTTAATTACAGAGGCCAATGTTTCTGCGATCCAAAATCCACTCCGTCTACAGTTCCTTCTCCTTCCCGATCGTTCCTTGAACCACTTAAACTGCAAACATTCAATCGATTAGCTAAGGTACTTATATTGATTCGTGGAATTTATGTTTTATTATTTCTTTTGCTTGTGCACCTAATTTGGCTTTATCATGAGGATAAACTTGATTAGATTAATATCTATTTGTTTAATTGAACCAATAATGTATCAACTTTGAACAACAGTTCTGTTTCCACGCAAAGCGTGAATTGATTTCATATTGTTATTTTCTGGCCAATTGCAGAATCTATACAAATAAGTTCTTTAATTTTAAGTTTTGTGATTCTTAATGTTGTATTCATGTTATGCACGATAAGTGTTCGATGAAATGCTTACTATAATGATTTGTAATCTGTTTGAGTTCAAATGAAGTTTTGAAGTGTGGCATTTTATGATTGAACTTTGAAGATGAGTAGACTCTATGATGGGTGGAATGAAATCTTGAAGATTCAGAAGTTTCGGAGAACAGTGGGATACACTATATTCTTTTCTTTCTCAGCGCTCATTAGCTATGCATACAACTCCAATACGTACGTATATTGCATTTTCATCTCTGATTTTTGTTCTGGATGTATGTTTATCTACATCGGTTAGTTACAAAATCATGACTTCAAATGGGTCCCCATTCCCCACCATTTCTATTATTCAATTCATGTTAAGTGGATTGTGTTTTAACATAAAAACAATGAGAAATCTTATGCATGTGTATAAACAATGGTGGATTCCCCACCATTTCTATTATCAAACTGAATCGTGAGTTCTGATTATTGTTTCAATGAGGCATCACAATCTTATAACCAGCTAGTTTGCAATTTTAAATTTTTCATACTTTAAAAACAAATCCTATAAAGGTTATTTGAAAATTTTGTGTTTTATGAATATCTCTTCACTTCTATTAATTATTGCAGGACAAGAGCAGGGTATTCGAGAGGTGATCAGTTTTATGCATCATATCCAGCTGGGAGTGAGCTTTTGACTGATACTACTAAGGTATGTTGTATCTTATTATCTTGGAATCAGTTAGTTTGTTTGTTTTATTGGAGTTTTGAGAAACGGGCTAAACTTTCAATTGTGGTTAGTTGTACAAATCAGCACTTGGAAATTGCTTTGAAGAGGAAGAATGGGGCCCCATCGAATGGTCCATAATGGCTAAGCATTTTGAGCGTCAAGGGAAATCACCATATGCATATCATGCCGTAAGTTACCTAGAGTACATGCTTACCATTTGTACACTTCTTTACATGTTGAATAATGTTTTGCATCTCATTGTCATGTTACATAGAAAAGGCAACCAAAAAAATCTATGACTATATGTCTATATGATTCTCATTCATGGTCCCAAACACCCCCCCCCCCCCCTCCCCCCACCACCACCACCACCACCACCACCACCCAAAAAAGAAAAACTCATGTAAAAGCAGGAGCCAGTTGGTCTGAGTTGATAACAAAAGTATCATGTAAGGATAATACGTGTATACGCAGCCAAATGTTACATGTAAATTAACAACAAATTTAGAGGATATAACGCATTCATAGAGGAAGAGATCAATGAAAATGTAAAAATGTTGACCGCATGTATTTTCTAAATCAAAACATGGTTTAGCAGATTTCTTACATAGATGATTGTTGCTAGAATTCTTGTTATATCTTATAATAACTTTATTCTAACTGCAAAACAGTTTTTTACATAATTTAGATCTGAGAAGCCATAGTTTAGGTTTATAACAAATGCGAGCCTCCATATCCAATAATGAGTTTACCCAAATTGCATACAAGTCTGTGTGAGCAATTTTAACCGAAAACTATGTGATAGTTTCTTATCTTGTTCCTTTTTGTATGAGAGTTGAAACATGTTGATAATTTTGGTTTGGCTTTGATTTTTGCAGCAATACCAGGCTCACCTTGCCTCTAATGGACATCTTGATGGTAGTGGCTAATTGGTCCATAAATGGAGAATTTCCAAATGCTTTTGAGATAATATTTTTATAATGTGTTTGTTTGGTGGGTTTTTAATGTATGGAATGGGTTTGGTTTCATAGATGTTTGTTTAAGAAATGATTACCAAATATGTCGAAATGATTAGCAAAAATTCAAACTCATCCATACTCATGGGTTTTCTCATGCCTTCTATTCTTTCTCATATTTCTTTGAAACTCATACCTATACACATACACATTACTAAACCCATCAACAAACCAAACACACTCTTAGTTGTGTGCATCATTTGTCGATTGATAAAACGTTTCTATAGAAGCTAGAAACTTATGAGCTTTTAATGAACATCAACGGTGAATAAGTTGAAGGTTAGCTCTCTCGAATTGTGCCATTATGTGTAATAGGAAAGTCCACGGCTCGTATATTTTGATCATCGATGAAGGCGGAAATTCATAGTTACTTTTGGTAAAAAGATGGTGCAACTGAATGTGACAAAATGAGCTAATGGTAACATGTGAAGTAAGTATCTATAATTTCATGGGTACTTTTTTTTTTTCCTTCCTTTTTGGACCCAAGAAATTAAAAACTAGAACTTAAAAGGTCTGTTTCAGTGAAATTTTTCGTCGAAAACAAATGTTTTAAAAAAACGCATTCAGATTCATTATTTTTTGATGTTTTCAATTTTTAGTTTTCTAATTTACAAATAAACTTAAAAACACATTTTTGAGGTTTTCAACTTGTGTTTTCAATTTATTCACCTAAATCTATGTTATAAAGGGGAGTGGAAGAAAACGCAAAAACTATTTATAAAACATCGAAACACATTCTCATCTCCAAACAACAAATATGAAATATAAAAGGTAATAAATTAACAAACTAGTAAATAATATTGTTAGGCCGAGCCACTCCACATATATGAAATTATGAATGGTAGGCTTTAGGAATTTAGCCCCAACTTCTTTTTTGTTTCAATTTGTTAGTAATAATATTGTTTCTTGTTCTCATTTGATATTTTACTTTTTTTTTTTTTGGTTTTCAATAATTAATTTGTTCAAGTGGGTGGGATTTTGTTGGGTTCGTGTCGATAGTTTTTCGTGTCAAGATCATTATTATTTCCTTTAGTATTTTTCGGTTTTTATCAAGCGTCCCTTATTGTTTCCATTTGGTATTTACATTCTTTTTTCGTTTACGATAAATAACCTGTTTAGATACGTAAGCATGTCAATTGGAAAGGATTTCAGGTTGTCGAGTTTAAACGACAAATTTTATCATCAAAATCATGTTGGCTAATTAATTTTTGTTAGGTTCGAGTTGTGTCATATTTTTCATGTCAACTTATGGATTGATCAATTTATTTCATGTTGGCTAATTAATTTTTCTTTTTTCATGTTGTGCCAAAATCATGTTGGCTAATTAATTTTTTTCATGTTAGCTAATTAATTTTTGTTGGCTAATTCGGTTTTGGTTTTGGATTTAGTTTTAAAAATTGAATTTGAG
The DNA here is from genome assembly GCA_020465985.1 of Centrapalus pauciflorus. NCBI lineage: Eukaryota > Viridiplantae > Streptophyta > Magnoliopsida > Asterales > Asteraceae > Centrapalus > Centrapalus pauciflorus. Next base: position 54,558 of record JAANYP010006397.1, on the reverse strand, counting down.
GATATCCAACATATGAAAAGTTAAAAGGTGGAATTTGTTTTCATACATTTCCATTGAAAATTTGAATTTTTTGAAAACAAGGTTTGAAAGCTTCCGGTCAAAAAAATTTTGTTGACCCGAATTTCTAATTAAAATTTGAAAAACCAAGTAACCAAATTTAAAAAAAAAAAAAAACAAAATCTGAACACCAAAACCCAAATTTTTAATAAAAAAAACACAAAAACACAATGATTTCACATGTGTCCTACGGGTCGAATGAAAAAATTGACACGATTCGAACCTAACATGAAAATGTGAGTAAAAAAGGATTGACTCGATTTTAACACCTGAAACTGTCAACAAAAAGATTGACATTCTTAAATACAACAAATTTACGATGAATCAAATGAAAAACGGATCCTATTTGGACTTAAATCAAACTTAGGATCGGCAAATGGATAGAACCAGATCCAATAAGAATTTTTAGAATTGGCCTACTACTTTTTATGGGCTAAGAATATTTACATCGCTATATTTACCGGCCCATTTAAATAAGCTATATATGGTAAAAAGATGCATTGTTTAATCTAAATAATCAGCCATTTGAATATATAAAACGACCCTTTCATTTTTTATTTTTTAATCTCATTGCACCAAAAATCACTCGGAATTTCCCTTGTACGAACTCCGATTCCGACGATTCTTGGAAGGGAGAATTGCTCAAAATAGAAAGCAACATTTTCCTTTTTTCTTATTATAGTAATCTCGTAAAATTTTGTCACAAATAAAGGAACTAACTCTTTGTATATTCTCGATTATAGCATTTAACCGGTAAACAACAAAAGTTGACCGGTAAAAAAGGGTTATACATAGAATTTGTTGTTTGAAAACAACCTACTTTTTATTTTTTTTTCTTTATTGTGGCAATGAGTTTTATTTTTTACCATTTAATATGTTGTTTGAAATAGTAACCTATTTGTTGTTTATCGGTTAAATGCTATAATAGTAAACCAAGAGTTGGTTCCATTATTTAGGACAAAATTTACGAGATTGCTGTAATAAAAAAAGGGTTAAAGTCGTACAAATGCAACATATTTTTCTCAATTTACCTAAATGACTAATTAACTTTATTTTTTTTACCGGATGGTAGTTGTACTCCAAAATAACTTGTCGATATGGTACGTGTAACCAGTAACTATGTTGATATGAGAGTTTTTGCTGATTCAAATGACAACGTGACAGATTTTTAATGGCATATTGCTTACGTGGATTTACCATATTAACATATGTACTGGTTACACGTACCATATCGACAAGTTATTTTGGAGTACAACGTGAATTTACGTGGATTTTGATCTATATATATAATTTAGAAAATCCATATAAGCATATAGATTCTTTTTATACCTCTAAAATCACAAATACAATATCATTACCGGTAGAACCGGTAATCAAAATGACCATATCAACAATAAATTTTAAGTACAAGTATCAATGGGATAAAGAAAAAATTAGATTAGTCATTTGAGTAATTTCAGTAAAGTAATATACATTTGTACGACTTTAACCCTAAAAAAAACAGAAAAGTTGCTTGCTATTTTGAACAATTCCCCCTTTTTAGAATCGGTGGACTCGGAAATAGTATACAATGGTAAAAATTAAAATATGAGTGATGTGTTATAATTTAACAGAATTCAGATATCAAGAAATCAACAACACTTGCAAATTTGACATATATGTGTGTTTACCTTCTTTTTCTACCTCTTAACAATACAACCATGCATGCCCTTTTATAGATACAAACTTAGAGACAAGAATTACTATGCACATCACTCACTCCTACTATTTTCAATTGCTTCTAAACTTGGTAAAAGACCAAAAATTATGCATCCATAATTGTCCTTTTATAACACTCCCCCTTGGATGATAATTTTAGTGAGAGTTCAACCACGAAATGCTGCCTCATTAAAAACCTTGCTAAAGAAAAACTCAGTGGGAAAAAACTTTAGTCAAGGGAAAAAGAGTACAGCGGTTGGTTGACTCCCCCTCATATTGTCATCTGAAAGTCATCACATGTTTTGTACATGTCGCATTCCAATGTTGTGAACGTGTTTTCTGAAAATCGCTTTGGGAAGAGCCTTCGTGAAAAGATCAGCTGAGTTATTGCTGGATTGAACGTATCTCATTTCAATTTCATTGTCCTTTATAAGGTCTTGCGTATAGGAGAAAAATCTTGGAGGGATATGTTTGGTCCTGTCACTTTTGATATACCCTTCTTTCATTTGTGACACGCAAGCTGCATTGTCTTCATAAATCAGTGTAGGACTTTTGCCTTTCTCAAGTCCACAAGAAGACAAGATGAGTTGTGTCATTGATCTCAGCCATACACACTCTCTACTGGCTTCATGTAGTGCAATAACTTCAGCATGATTTGAGGATGTTGTAACAAGTGTTTGCTTCTGAGAACGCCAAGATATTGCAGTGCCTCCATTCAAAAATACGTATCTTGTTTGAGATCTTGCTTTGTGGGGATCAGACAAATAACCTGCATCTACATAACCAATCAAACCTTCTTTTGTATTGTTTGAATAAAATAATCCCAAATCAACAGTTCCTCGAAGGTATCGTAAAATGTGTTTGATTCCCATCCAATGTCGTTTGGTGGGGGCTGAACTAAATCTAGCCAACAAATTTACTGCAAAAGAAATGTCAGGTCTTGTACAGTTAGTAAGATACATTAGGGCTCCAATTGCACTAAGATACGGCACTTCTGGACCGAGTAAATCTTCATTTTCTTCTTGAGGACGAAACGGGTCTTTGTCAATATTAAGTGATCTAACTACCATTGGCGTGCTTAAAGGTTTTGCTTTATCCATATTGAAACGTTTTAAGACCTTCTCCGTATAATTTGATTGATGCACAAGTATGCCATTATGCATGTGCTCTATTTGTAAACCAAGACAATATTTGGTTTTACCAAGGTCTTTCATTTCAAATTCCTTCTTTAGTAGCACAATGACTTCATTTATCTCATTTATTGTGCCGATGATATTTAGATCATCAACATAGACAGCTATAATAACATATCCGCCATTTGTATTCTTTATAAACACGCATGGACAAATTTGATTATTTGTATATCCTTTACATATCAAATAATCACTCAAACGCTTATACCACATGCGTCCAGATTGTTTCAACCCATATAAAGATCTTTGTAATTTGATTGAATACATTTCTTTGGGTTTATTGCTTAATGCTTCAGGCATTTTAAATCCTTCAGGGATTTTCATATAAATATCACTATCTAATGATCCATATAAATAAGCTGTAACAACATCCATTAGACGCATTTCTAAATTTTTAGAAACTGCGAGACTGATTAAGTATTTAAACGTTATTGCATCCATAACAGGAGAATACGTTTGATCATAATCAATTCCAGGCCGTTGAGAAAAACCTTGAGCCACAAGTCTAGCTTTGTATCTTATAATATCATTTTTCTCATTTCTCTTTCGTATGAATACCCATTTGTATCCTACAGGTTTCACGGCTTCAGGCGTGAGGATAATGGATCCAAAAACCTTTCGTTTGTTTAAAGAATCTAATTCAGCTTGCATAGCTTCTTTCCATTTATCCCAATCATGTCTATTTTGACATTCAATAACAGACTTTGGTTCTGGATCATCACTTCCATTAATAATATCATATGCAATAGCAAAAGAAAACCTTTCATCAATATCTTTCATTTCAGATCTGTTCCATATAATATTTGTATGGACATAATTGATTGCAATCTCTGTATTAGTATCATCAATTTCTCCTTCTTTGGAGATATTATTATTTTGTGTTTCTCCAGGAACACCTTTCTCATTATCAATTGTATTTTCAGAGCTCTTTCTTTTTCTAGGATTCTTATCCTTGGAACCAAACGGTCTTCCACGCTTCAGGCGTGCCTTTGATTCTTGAGTGACTTTGTCATCAATTTGCTCGCTTGGAATTTCAATTCGAGCAGGTGCATTAGCTGCTGGCATATATGATTTAGTCACTCTTTTAGAATCAGTAAATGCATCAGGCAGTTGATTTGCAATTTCTTGCAAATGCATTATTTTCTGAACTTCTAGTTCACATTGTTTTGTCCGAGGATCAAGATGAATCAATGATGGTTCACACCATGAAACATCTTTTTCTTTGTTTTTCTTTTCTCCCCCTAATGCTGGGAAAATTGTCTCATTGAAATGACAATCAGCAAACCTTGCTGTGAAAACATCACCTGTCAGTGGTTCAAGATATCTTATTATAGAGGGTGTTTCATACCCTACATATATACCCAATCTTCTTTGAGGACCCATTTTTGTACGTTGTGGTGGTGCAATAGGAACATATACTGCGCACCCAAAAATTCGAAGATGGGAAATGTTTGGTTCTTGACCAAAAGCAAGTTGTAGAGGAGAAAATTTATGATATGCACTTGGTCTTAGACGAATCAGTGATGCAGCATGTAAAATTGCATGTCCCCAGACAGAAAGAGGGAGTTTTGTTTTCATTATTAATGGTCTAGCTATTAGCTGAAGACGTTTAATTAATGATTCAGCTAAACCATTTTGTGTATGAACATGAGCAACTGGATGTTCAACACTAATTCCAACAGACATGCAATAGTCATTAAAAGCTTGAGACGTAAATTCACCAGCATTATCAAGTCTCACCCTTTTAATGGTATAATCAGGAAAATGCGCCCTTAATTTAATGATCTGAGCCAGAAATTTTGCAAATGCCACATTACGAGTCGATAATAAACAAACGTGAGACCATCGACTTGATGCATCTATTAATACCATGAAGTATCTGAAAGGTCCACATGGTGGATGAATTGGTCCACATATATCACCTTGAATTCTTTCAAGAAACATAGGATTTTCCTTTTCAATTTTTGTTGGTGAATGTTTCACAATAAATTTTCCAAGAGAACAAGATGTACATGGAGCCAAGTTACCTGTTTGAGAGATCTTCAGGCTTTTTAGTGGATGTCCATTGGTACCTTCAATTATTATTTGCATCATGGTTGTTCCTGGATGGCCTAATCTGTCATGCCACAAACTCAAAACTCCAGGATCACAATATTTTTCTTTTACTACCATGTTGGATTCAACCATACTTATATATGTATAATGCAAACCAGAATTGAGTGTTGGCAGTTTTTCCAGTACATGGTTTTTATCGGTAATATGCATAAATTTCTTATTCTCTATTGTCACAGTCTGAGTACCGTATCCATTTCGGTGTATGTCATTGAAACTCAGCAAATTTCTTTTAGATTTTGGAGAAAATAGAGCATTATTTATTAAAAACTTTGTACCATTTGGTAATATAAAATGAGCCTTTCCGGTTCCTTCAATTAGATCTACAGGACCTGAAATGGTATGTATGGTTGCTTTAGTTGGCTTTAGTTCAGAAAAATATTTCTTCGTTTTAAGAATTGTGTGTGTGGCACCACTGTCTGGTATACAGATATCTCCAAAGTTTGCTTCATGCAGTTCTTCGATGAAATTCATTTTAAACTTCAAAAAAATAAATAAGAAAAATAATAAATTAATGATTATGTAAGATAAAAATTGTTAAGTAGAAATATGTTATATTATTATAAGATTAGGAAGTGCATTACATGATAAGATGAAATAATACATATCTAGAAAATGAAACATAGTCACACTATTATATATCTAAATCATCAAAGAAATCTGAAGCATTTAGTTCAGGTACCGAATCATTAGGGAGATCATTAAAATTTACTTCTTTCTCTTTTCCTTTAAGAGAATCTTGATACAGCTGACAAAGATGTGGTGCTGTTCGACAAGTTCTTGACCAGTGGCCTATCATTCCGCATCTGAAGCAAGGATCTTCAGGACCCTGAGAAGTATTAGTTTTTGCTTCATTGTTCTTGGATTTTCCATGTGATTGAGATTTATTATCTCGTGGAGCATTGTTATAACCATGTCCATGTCCACGTCCACGGCCCCGAGAATGACTTTTTTCATATTTATAGTTGTAACCATAACCATGATTATTCTTATAATTATGGTTTTTGTTATAGCCACGACCACGGCCTCGTCCACGGCCAAATCCTCGCCCTCGTCCTTGTCCATGTGTATTATTTTTAGGATCACTTTTATTCGTAGCATTTGCTTCAGGAAACGCTACTGATCCTGTAGGACGAGACTGATGATTTTTCATCAGAAGCTCATTATTTTGTTCAGCAACAAGAAGGACTGAATTGAGTTCAGAATATCTTGTAAATTTCTGCATGCGATATTGTTGTTGCAGAGTAATGTTTGACGCATGAAACGTGGAGTAAGTTTTCTCCAACATGTCTGCATCAGTAACAGTTTGTCCACAAAATCTTAACTGTGAACATATCCTGAACAAAGCTGAGGTATACTTATTAACCTTTTTAAAGTCTTGGAACCTCAAATTTCTCCACTCATCTCTGGCAGCTGGAAGTAAAACTTCCCTTTGATAATCAAACCTTTCTTTCAAATATTTCTATAGAATGCTTGGATCATTTGTGTTCAAATATTCAAATTTTAGCATATCATCAATATGCTTACGTAGAAACACATTTGATTTTGCATTTTCTTGTGAGGAACAATTATTTTTCTCACTTATAGTTTCCAAGATTCTCATGGATTCAAGATGCATTTTTACATCAATTGTCCATGACATGTAGTTCTTCCCGTTCACGTCTAGTGCAACAAATTCAAGTTTTACAAGGTTTGCCATTTTATAACTATCAACAAAAATATTTAACAACATAAATTAGCATTAATTTATTTCAATCAATATCGCAACACATAACAATGGAAGAATCGTAAATGAAAATATAATTAGAAAAGGGTACATCTCATCGAATGAAAGTTGTAGCAAATAGTATAAAAGTATTGAGAGTATTACAATAAGGAAAATTAAAAACGAGAGAGGCATCTTCATTCTTCAACCAGTTAAGAAAAAAAAAATTTCAAACAAGAAGAAGAACGATTTTGTGAAATAATGAGGTTTAGTGTTGTGGTATTTATAGGGAAAAACCAAGCCATCGAAACGGTCGAATTTTTGACCATTGTAACGGTTATGTAGCCGTTGTAAAGAAAAATTATAAAATGATTAAAAGATAAATTTAGTGTAAAATAATTATTAGAGTATAAATTATTAATATTGTTTGTGCATAAAACAATTTATAAAATATGAATCAGAAAAAAAAATTAATAAACATAAATAGATGTTAGTACACATTAATAAACCAATGCATAAATAAATGTTGGTAACAGAATTAATGCTAGTAAGCATAAATGTTAGAATGTTAGATTGCATAAATAAAAGTTAGTATACATAAATAAATGTTAGATTGCATAAATAAATGTTAGTTGCGGAAAGTAAATGTTAGTAACAATAAATAGATGTTAGTTAACATAAATAAGTAGGAGGCTTAGCCTTCCATTAATGTTAGTAATAAGAATAAGAATAAATGTTAGTATATATAAATAAAAATTTAGTAAACGTTAGTAGTCCTTTTATCCAATATGTAGTCATTTAGTTGTTAATTATGGTCTTTAACCATATATTTTGTTTTCAATTTATTTCATACCTTGAGTGAATGGTGATTCTTGATTTGGTTGAGATATTGAGCTCCTCGTGCTGATAACGTGTTATAATTTAACAGAATTCAGATATCAAGAAATCAACAACACTTGCAAATTTGACATATATTTGTGTTTACCTTCTTTTTCTACCTCTTAACAATACAACCATGCATGCCCTTTTATAGATACAAACTTAGAGACAAGAATTACTATGCACATCACTCACTCCTACTATTTTCAATTGCTTCTCAACTTGGTAAAAGACCAAAAATTATGCATCCATAATTGTCCTTTTATAACATGATGTCTATTGTTCCCTGTGAGAAGTGGTAGCTTGACGTCTTCTGGTTGACAGGTTTGAAAACTACTTTACATATTCTCATATACTAATTAGCAATTAAGGCCATGAAATAGAAGTTAAGTTGTGGACAATTGATTAAGACAAGTTAAAATTTAGATGGAGTAAGTCTGGTAGTAAGGGAGTAGTTTAGGAATAGGACTATGATAGTTTGCCGTTCAAAATAAAAAAAATTGATTAAAAACCCATTATAGTTTGCTTAGCTGTCTACGTTTTACGTAAAATTTTCTAGTAATTTTGTACAATGCCAAAATTTAAATAAAAACAATTAATAATACCAAAATTTAAATAAACACAATTAATAATACCAAAAAATAATTAGGAATAAGATACAAATATGAAAACTAAAATATTTCTTAAAGGATCACAAAAAAACAAGGTTGAAAGTTGGGATGAGATTTTTATACCGAATACCGGGACCGAACCGGGACCGTACCGGTACATTCGGTCCGGTATTCGGTTCTTGTTTTTGTTTAAATCGGGATCGATACTAACCGGTTTCGGTACCATTAAAAAACCGGTACTACCGGTACCGGTACCGAATTTATTTTCATATGTTTGTTTTGAGTTCTACAACTTGTTACTTCACATATACATTTGTTAACTTTAATTATTTTTAAATGATTTGCGGGTTGTGTATTTGAAAGCTACAATGGATATTCGGTCAAATAGTTCATACGTATTTAGAATAAATTATATACGACTAATCTTCTTTTTTTATTCATGAATTTGTTGTTATTTATTTTCTTGAATTTTCGGTACCAAATTCGGTATAGCACCGTAAAACCGGTACCGATACCGGGACCGAACCGGTACCAGTCAATTAAATTCAGTTCGGTATTCGGTACCTTTAATCGTACAAAAAAATTATCGATACTGGTCCGGTACCGAACTCATTCCTAGTTGAAAGATGTCTACTTTCACCATCATTTTTTGCCGAGTAAATTACAGAATTGGTCCCTGTGGTTTGTTCAAAATTATGGAAATGGTCCTTGGTCTTTAAAAATTACATAAATAGTCCCTCAAAACACTATTTACTTGCAGAAATGGTCTCTCCATCTCTTGACTTTTTCTAAATGACAATTTTGCCATTATTCTCAAATTCAGTTTTGGTCCTTATAGTATTTAATTAGTTATGGTTTTAGTCATTTTCATAATTTTGTGTTTTAGTTTTTGAATTTTGAATTTTAAATGTTAATTTTAAATGCAAAATTTTCATTTAGAAAAACTAATTATACTATAGGGATCAAAGCATATTGCATCACGCGGGGAGGATGATGCATCATGCGGCCGGTCCGAGGTCAAATCAGTCTGGCGTCCAAACCGGTCCACTTAGTAGAAATCGGTTCATTGTTTTTTCCTTTTATTAACAAATTTGTTGATTTACTTATTCTAATAACAAAGTTACATTTTAAAATGTAAACTTACTAATGCATCTAAAAAAAGACATCACCATGTCCATTTTCACATACCACCATTGTTTGCACACACTTCACACTCTTTCTTTCTCTCATTTCTTCTAACAAAAACTCTCTCATCTATTCCAAGTTATTGCAAAAAATTTTAAGCAAGAAACACCCATTTCATGATTAAATTTTGATTCCTCAAAAGTAAACGGAAATGCTTATGTTTTAAACATAAATTCTAGTAGTGTTTTTCATCTTTCTTGTGTTTTCTTAATATCTTCATCTATTTTTCTTTCATTATTTTATACAAACATTCTTCAACACTTGATGTTTAAAGATTCATCACCAAGACATTGAATGTGTCTAAAATATGGTCATAATCCATGATCAAACTAAAGTCAAGAACAAGAATGAATATTTCAAACTTTGAAATGTGCATGCATGTGTATGTTGATGATTTTTAACACCAAAAATCCTTAACTCTTATAAGTAAAACTCGAGGCATGTGTTAAGAACTCATCTCACACTCTTAGATATACAAAATATTTGTTTGTTCTTAGAAAACTTGAATTTGAAGCATGCAAACAAATGATATTCTTAAAAAGTGTCTAACTGTCATCAAATCTAACAGATTATGACATCATTATTCAAATGGTCATAACTATCTTATTTCTCCACCAAATCTGATGATTTTCTTTTGGAATTTTATTCTTATGAGTTATCATTCAAACCCAGATGGTCTCATGCAAAAACATTAAAGTTTGAGGCTTCATATCATTTTTCAAAGTTAAGTTAGCATATGACTAAAATCGGCTAGGATAAACAAGCCACTTGTTAAGGCCATAAACCCTTCAATATTTCATAAAATAGGATTATTCTTTTTATGAGATTTGAACACAAGTGGTTTCACTCAAAACCATTGACGTATGTACCATCAAACAGTCTATACAAGAAAGATATGCAAGCAACAACACCTTCTTGACAACCAATTTATATTATTTTTAAGAGAAAATGACGTCAAATAATTATTTACTTTTGAGTTTGTACACATTTATGTAGTGTACTTTTTTTGTGCGTTTGGTAGTCAAACTTTTAAAAATATTTCAATTAGGTAGTTGGGTGACATTGAAACCAACACCAACCGGTCACCATGCTTACGTGGATGATTTTTTCAAAAAAAAAAAGGCATCAAATAGCTATGAACTTTTAAATTTGTAAACATTTATGTTGTGTAATTTTCTTTTGTACGCATTTAGTAGTCAAAGTTTTAAAATTTTTCCAATTAAGTAGTTGAGTTACCTGAAAATCGATATATACCAATAGATTACTATACTTATGTGGACATATTTTTATCATTTGGAATTAAAAAAATCTAAGGTGACTTATTTTTTTTAATAAAACTTTAAAAAGATTCCTAAACATAATATGTATCAAATTGATAAGACATGCCTTCATTTTATAACAATATATTAGAACATTTATTTCCATCTCCTAAACATGATATGTATCAAGTCGAAATAATATGTTTTGAATTTGATACCCACCGTGTTTAGGAGTCATTTTATAAAAGAAAAAAATAAGTAACATCAGATTTCTTTTAATTCCATGTCATAAAACATGTCTACATAAGCGTAATAACCGGTTGCTATCGATTTTCAAGTAACCCAACTACCTAATTGCAACATTTTTAAAAGTTTGACTACTAAATTTGCACAAAAGAATAATACACAACATAAATGTGTACACTTAAAAGTACATAGCTATTTGATATCATTTCCCTTGAAAAACCGTCCACGTAAGCATGATGACTAGTTAGTGCCGGTTTTCAGGTCACCCAACTACCTAATATATTGAAACATTTTTAAAAGTTTGACTACTTTATGTTCACAAAAAAAATACACTACATAAATGTATACAAACTAAAAAGTACATAGATATTTGGCGTCAATTTCTGTATTTTTAAGGTTGACTTATGCAACTCTAAATATGTTGTAACTTATGGTAAAAGTTTATTAAGACACTAAAGTACAATATATAACTAATGAAGTTGCTGTCATATTAAAAGGTATCTTAAAAGTGACACCTAAATCGGGTTGTTGACTCCAAACAATATACACTCTTTCAACGTGGTAGCAACACAGAAATAATGTTCACAAAAATATTTTACGAAGATGAGAGTTATCACCAAGCCAACCATCTACCGCACGATCCATGTGGTTAGAATACTACACTTAGAGAATGCGCTTGAAGTCCAACCCCAAGTGACCAAGTCCATAGGATTCAAGCATTGAAGAAGAAGAAGAAGAAGAGGATGATGATGAGTAACAAGAGCATCCCACTAAAACAAACTAGGAGCCTCGGTTGGTGGGGATCAAGAATGACGACCATTTTCAACGATCACCGGACAGAATGTCGGACAGATTTGCAGAATGTTCTTTGCACACTTCAAGAGGTTGTTTAGCTATTACCCATTGTGTTAACTAGGTGAAGGATTGAGCTCCCAGGACCCGACTCAGTTTCAGCAGCATTTCCAGTATCAGCAGTAGGGGTGGCAATTCTGGTCTATTCAAGCAATTTAAGGGGTCGAACGAGTTGATGACCAAAAGATAAAATTCTAACATAATTTTGAATTTTTTTTACATATAAAATTTGTTTAATATATTATTTTCTAAATTTTCATTTTTTTAGAAAAACTATGTTTACAATTTTTTACAAAAATAATTTGTTTAATACAATATTTTCTAAAATTTCTTTGTTTAGAAAACTATGCTTACAGTAAAGTTTAGATTATTATGCAATTTTGTAAGTACTATGATATAAATTTGTGAAAATACTCTGATATTTGCACAAAATTTTGAAGTTGAAAATATGGGTGTGATACTAATATCAATAATAGATTTAAAACTTGGATAACTTTACCCGATTTGAATTATGGAAAAAAACATCATTTGTGACCATGACAAACCTCTGAGAGTTTACCTGATTTGAATTTGTGTGGTAATAGATTCAGATTTGTAAATTACTCAACCCAATGTTGGATACGCATATAGTCGGATACCACCATTTGGCACAAAGAAAAATGTAAATCAGAATTTACCTTGATTAAGATTAAATAGTTATGAAGGTTTAATCAAGTAGAGGATTAGATGGGATTATGGTTTTCTAAGTTTGTTGTTATTTTATTGAAAAAAATAAACTCAGTAGGCTTAGAAAAATATGCATAATTTCAGCTGAATTGAAGCTATTGTGAGAAAGGAAATATAATATTAGTATTAAAATTAGACCAAAAACAAGCAGTAAAATTTTAAAGTTAGAGCACGTTAGTAATGAATGAAGGAGAGAAGAAAGGAGCTCTGGTAAGGACTATTTCAAACTAAATTGCCATAATATGGAAAAGGAAGATCTAAAATAAAAAAAAGTGATAGCATTTTTTGTTTTTCGTATGAAATCAACGATTTGCGATCAATTAGTTTGTTCATTTTCGTTTGATTTTTTCAGCAGGTTAGGGAGTCATCAAAGCTAGTCTTTCGTTAATGCTTTACCTGTGGACTCGAGACTAATCCCACCATCTGTTTTCGGATTGATTATGAGGAAGAATCTCAAAGCACTTTAACACATTATTTGACTACTTGGAAAGTGTTCTCGAGTTCTTCATGCTTAAAGCTCAGTTGTATCAGTCGATTCAATGCCTATAAGCATGGCCAGCTCTCCACTTTTGTAAGATATACCAGTCTCTGTATTAACCAAAAATTCATCAGTTATTATCGATTGAGTTTTCGTAAATACTTGATTAGAAAATAGTTGCAAAAAAGAAAAAGAAAATAAAAAACTTGCCAACTGAGCCTCCTATGTGTTGCCCGTTAATGAACACCTGTGGAACGGTACGCCTACCCACAACTTTAGCCATGGCATTTTGTATTTCGGGGCCGTCTTCTGTAAAACAAGAGCAACTCTTGTCAAAGGAATTCTGAGACGAAAAATGAAACAGAAAAATAAAAGTATAGAGGGTTGTCTTCCTCTTCAAAGACACTAATGATAATCATGAATCCAATCTTAGTAAGTGTAGATCAACCATATAAAATCCTTGGTAGAATACTAGAATAGTGTGACCAAACCACTTTTTAACGAGTCTATAACAAGTTTTTCTTCTAGATCTTGAACCGAAAAAGGACTAATTAGCCTTGAAAGACTAACACGAGGTTTAACAAGCCGGACTTCAGTCGGGTCGGAGCCCGCACAAGTGTATCTTTAGCAGAGAGGAGTATTTAGATAGATATATATAGGGGGTTTCAATGGAAAACCACAATGCACCCGAAAACTTGTGAAAACCGCACTGCACCACCACAAATGCATCAAATTCCCCGCGTGATGCATCAAATTCCCCACGTGATGCATCAAAATCTCGTGTGATGCATCAAAATCTCGCGTGATACATCACCTTGTTTACGATCATGCCACCGCATTTTTCAAGAAATGCACCAAATCAGACGGTATGCGTAAGTTTCCATAGTTTTCAGGTGCATAGTGGTTTTCCATTGAACTCACTCCTATATATATATATATACGGTCAGCTTTTAAGAAGAGATCCTTATCTAAGAAGATTGAACTAAAGCATATTCACGTCTAAAAGCAAGTACACCATCATCTAAGAAAAACTGTACATATTAGGAATATGCCTTGGTACTAAACCAAGAAACCAATGAATTAACTAGAACTAGACTGGACCGGGAAGTACAATTCTATTCGGTTCTCAGTTTATTTTTTCATTTTTCAAGCTTCGTTCAGTTTGGTTTTGTAACTTTTTCATCATCCAAAATTGGGACCATAAAACTAGTACCATTTGTTTTGGATTTCAATCCAACTTTTATTGATTTTTTCGTTTTAGTTCGGTCAAGTGCGTTAAACCGTTGCTTGCACACCCCTAATTACAAAACAGTGATCTTCTAAAACCTTCATCTAAATATTCATAACTATGACTTCAGAATCCAATCATAGTTCAAAGGGTTGATCCATCATTCAAACTCATTCTATAGTTAAATTCTCTTTCAAAAACACCATAAAAATGTATAAGATTAAATAAAAGTATACAACTAACTAACCTCTTTGATTCAGCTCAATTACATATGGTTCTGTATTCAAATCCCGAAATACTTTCTTAGCGTTTATACAGAATCTGTTCATCACAAATCCAGAAATCAAATTACTCACACTGAATCATAAAATAACTTAATGATGTTCAATATAATATTGCAGATGCGAAAAAGTCGTCAGAATTTCAAATTAAATTACTCATAAAATTACAAAAAAGGTTATTCTACGACGATTGAACACACAAATATCCTGATTCATAATTCAAGGACAAATCTAGAGAACAAACTACTCACTGATTCATAAAAAAAAAAAAAAAAAAAAAAAAAAAAAAACTTAATAATTGCTTGTTATATATTAATCAATTTCAATCAAGCAACAATTTCTTAAAATTTCAGATGCAAAAACCTCGTCAGAATTTCAAAATTAAAATACACATGAAGTTCCAATTAGGTTATTCTACGACAATTCACAGACATATCATGATTCACATTTTCATCTGAAACCATAAATTAAATAAAGGAATGATAGGCGTACGGGCAGTAAGTTTTGGAGAAGATGACGATGGAATGAGAAGAAACGGTGTCCTTAACGAACTCGACGAACGAAGAATCTTCGGCATCACAAAGAACGACGACGAAGATTATCGAGGATATAATCAAAATTGAAGGCATCACGGCAGAGCTAGCCATTTCACGGCGGCGAAATTGCACCGATGGTGGTAGTATTAATGTGTTGGTTATTTTTGGCTTTTTGATGCTAAATCTCAATAAACCATAAAAGGGAAATTTTCATTTATATATTAAGCCTTAACTAAAATACAAATTTCGTCCTTGTGGTTTGTAAAGTTATTTAATCATGTAAATTGAAATAAAAGCTTTAAAATAATATGTCATAAAAATTTTAGAGGTCACAAAATTCATGATTAATGTGCAAAAGAAACTTTTTGTGATTATTTTCATACATACTCCATTAAATAAATGTATTTTAATAATTATCCGTATTTTTTATATATACTAGGTTTAAGATCGTATAATATCAACATAGTTTTATAATTGTATCGATATGATATGTGAATTTTTTCTTCTTACACACATGGTACATGTACTTTAGGTTTTTATTCAAATATAATACTAAAGTTCATGTATTATATGTATAATAAAAAAAATCATGCACTATACTCATACATTTAAATATATGTTAATATCGTACTAACTTAACCCTTAAATTAGATCTGGCAATATCTGTATTCGTGTCGTGTCATATGTCAGACATGAGTTTTATACGACACGAATTTGTAAACCACGAACACGATACGAATCATAAAACATGTCTGGATATGTAACACGAAAATGACACGTAAAAATTTTCGTGTGACACGACACGAATAAAATGATTTTTTACGTGTTTGTATGGGTAAATTCGTGTTTGACCTGAATAAGACATGAAACATGAATTTGAAATTCATGTCAACACGAATATACATGAAGCACGAATTTGTAAAACCCATATACGAAAACCTCGTGTCCTGTCTGTGGTGTCATGTACCAAATTGTCAGGTCTACTCTAAATCATGTTATAAATGATTTATTATAAAAAAAACCAACATGTTTTCACGTTTTATCTCTCAATGTTAATTTTTTCTAGAAAAATTATCAAGTTAATTTTTTTTTTAGTTTTATGAAATTTGACTACTAGAGTCCAGTTATAATTAGTAAACCGCGTTTTTAAAAACCGGAATTTAATATCTAAATTTCACTAAACCAAAAAGAAAAATATTAACTTGGGGACTTCCATGAAAAAAATAATATGAAGAGACAAAAACTCAAAAAACGTGAAAACATGTTTGTCCCTTGCCCTTAAAAATACTTTGTTAATTGTTATTGAAAGTAGAAAGGGAATAAGAAAGAAAAAGAAATCTGATTCGTCCCTGGCGTCATCACCACTTGGTTCTGAAAGTCAAAGGCATTGCCTTTAATTTGCACATGATGAGTACGTCACTCACAAGTGGTTTCTAAAGTCGCATTAAAAGAATAACCTAATCAAAACTTACCAATCCACGTCATTCTTATTTTTTAAACACACTCACTTCATTTCTTTCTTTACAACAAATTTTCTATAATATACTATTACTAGTTTATTACCCGCGTATTACGCGGATATTTTTAATATATATAAAATATAATAAATAAAAAGATAAAAATATAAATATTATTTTTTAAACAAAAGTATATAAGGTGATATTATTATTTATTATGACCTATTAATTTTGTATATTTTTAAATATATATGAAGAGTAATTATTTTCTTATATATTTTTTTAAACTTTTATTATTTTATCTTATAATTAATAATTTAGTAGATTATTAGATTTTGTTTGATTTAAATTTAAAAGTGGATTATATTACATTTGGATAGATTGAATTAATTAGGTAGGTAGAGTATTAGATTTTGTTTGATTTGATTTGATTTGAATTTCAAAATGGATTATATAAGATTTGGATAGATTTGATTTAAATTTCTTTATTCTTTTTAAAATCTATAACTGCCACGTGTCGATTCATGGTGACGACACGTGGCTTCACCAGGATTGAGTATAGTTACTCTTTTAATAGTATAGATAGATATAAATGTATTTTTTTTAAATAAAATACATTATTTTTAAGTTTAATATTAAAAAAAACCTATAAGCTTTTCTTGGTTTTATGATTAAGTTATTAGAAAATTTTCATTATTGTTTAGGTGTTGCTTGTTTTTTAATAGATTAAATCCCTGAAATCCTTTTCATGTTTACAGTTAGACCAAAATATTTTTACACGTGAAAATATAAGTGTTAAAAAAGTGCTTACTGCAAAAAAAACAAACTCTAAACTATTTTTGTCTTATTCAAAAGTGTATATTTGACTTGTTTGACTAGTTACAAAACAAGTAACATTGATTTTTGCATCCGTTAAATATTGGAAAAAAAACTCATTATCTTTACACGTTTTAGCGATTAAGTAACTACACTTTTTGTTTTATTGGTTGTGTGTTACCTGCTCATCCAATAGCCAATTTATAGCGTTTACGGACTTAATCGTGAAAATGAGAAAAATTTATAGCGTTTTTACAATATTAGCTATTATCTTTTGCATTACGATTGTTTAATAGGAAGTGATTTGTACATAACAAAGTTTTGACATACATAACGATTTTATATAAAATGATTATCTTACCATTACTAAAACTTTTATCATCATTAAACTATACCTTCAAAAAATAAGGATAAAATAGTCTTTTTATATGAAATTGTTGTGTATGTCAAATTTTTGTTGTGTACAAATTACTTCTCGGACTTGTTTCTAATCATACATAGTCTTCACATTGTTTTTATTTAATGATATTAGTAATTATATATGTAAGGTAGATGTATGATTTGGAATGCGAAAGATGTACATATATGACATGTTTGATAAAAACTAGCTGGAACTGAAATATGATGGCTAAGCTTTTTATTTATAATTTTATGAAGAAAAAAGTTGTATATTGTTCTATAAAATAGTACTCTTAATTAAACTAGAGAAAGAAGGATTGCGATAGTAGATTAGTATCTATCAACCATTTGGCTGCCACTAATGTCTATGTTAGTTAAAATCATTTTAGTAACTAATAAGTTTTATTTTAGGCTTTTTGGCATATTTAATTAAATTTTATTTTTATTTTGATTTTTTGCTAAATTACCAAGTAAAATTCAAGTTATATGTTTATTATTCAGAGTATAAAGTTGAGTAATTTTCTCTCAACTATTAAAATATCTTAAAAAAATTAGTCTCTACGTAGATGAATCCAACACGAACAAATATATGTTTATGTTTATTTGATTATTAATTGTGGACCGATAAATAAAGGAACACAAATAATTAAATTAATCTATTTGCGTTTGTTTACACATAAATCATGCAAGGAAAAAAGGTGAAGCAAATTTTTTTAAAACTATTTTAGAACATAATTATATTTATATCTCTGAATGTAATTGTATTGTATTTTTTTACAAATAAGGAGCCCACATTTTATTTTAAATAAAAGGCAAGTATGCTTACTTTCATAGTTCCATATTCTGCCACATAAAATAGGGTTCTTAATAGATCGGAAGAAAATTGAAACCAGACAGTTAAGAAAAAAGAAAACATAAAAAAAGTAGAATGATAGTGTGATACGTTTTTGTAAAAAAAAAAAACCAAAAAATTGATACAATCAGACTTCCTAACACGGGTCAAATTTAGTTGTGATATAGTTCATCATCATCCTCAAATTATATCGTTCTCGTCACATCAGTTTTTCTCTTTCTGTTCTTTTCATTTTTTTATCTCGAAAATACGCATGGTTCTATCTCAATACTTATATTATTTAAATGTAGAGAGATAGAGGGAGGAAGTGCCGGGACGGAATGAGGGAGCCAACGAGATGTGGGAGAGCGGGGCTGACATGATCGGGATGGTGTTCCTGTTGGAACCCATCTGATATGACACCCCAAACTAAAATCGGGGTGACAACTCCATTTCCACTTACACACCTTACCATAAAGGCATAAAATACCTCTAATCCATTGACTTTGTCATCCAACAAACACCTTTTTTTTTTCTTTTTTAATTTGTTCATATGCAATAATAATTAAACAAAAGAAGAGAATAATTAAAAGGAAAGAGAGAAAGAAAATAATTAATCTACATCAAAATCGCATCTTAAGATTTGAGGCTTGACCTCCCTTTTCTTTTTACACTTTAATCCCTTCTATTTCATGTAATTTACAAATCACATCCTCATACTTCTTTTCTTTTCCATTCACTTCAAAATTTTAATACAATTTCTGCCCATGGCCTATTAGGCTCACCTGAAAACAGGCTACATGCTACAGCTTCCCCGCATTGCAATCAAAATTACCTTGGGATCGGCGATGGCGATTTCCGATTGTATTTCATCGGAGATTTCTTGATGCGGTAATTGTAGGGGGGGCTTGTAGCTACTTCTTTTCGGTTTACGGACTGGAATTCATTGACCAGTTTGATCGCGAAAACGTTGCAGACTATGAGGTGCCATGTGAATTCTCTCATTTTCACTGAATCTGTAAGCCGGAAAAAGTCGTTGGTACCGGCGTCGGAGTGTGATGGTGACGGTGTTCTCTGTCGTATGTTATGATAAGCATCTTTGAATCGTTTAGGGATAACTCCACGCGCTTCCTCGCTGGACATCCTTGTACAGAATTGCATTTGTAATATACTCTGCAAGTTTACAATCGAGGTTGAGAATTGAGATCAGTCTCAATGATATTTGTAAAACTACACATTAATTTTTCAATTTAGTTGTTTTGTTTAATGTAGTAATTTGAGATTCAATTTACGGATTTACCTCGGAAATGGTGATCCGTCGACCTTCTTCTCACCGTATTTCTTCCAGGAGTAATCGTCAGCCGGTATGCTTTCAACCTTCGATCCAATTACTGGAACTCTTTTAACTTCCCGCTTTGATCCAGTTTTCCTGAAGAAACAGAAAAAAAAATATAATCAATCGATGAACTTGAGGAGTATGATAGACAAATGAAAAACGTTTTTGCTAATGTACGCCGTGTAACTTGTTCATAAATCATACCTTCTCTTGCAACAGTGGCAAGCGGTGCGAGAAACGGAATGGATCTCTCTTCCAGATCCTTGTAAAGAAGCAGACGGATGTTCGGCGCTGCGTCTTTTCCGGTGAGTTAACGGAAGTGGCGGTTTCCTCGATGAAAACGACGGTGCCGGAGCTACTATACCTAACGAAGACATCTGTTTGCCGTTTGAAACACTACCTTCCAGGCTTCCGCCGTCGAATGAAGATCCGAACAACGAAGTCATCGACTGAAACGACGACGTTTTCTCCGTAACAACTCTATTCAAAAAACACTCCTTAGACGCCGGCGGCGGTGGCTCTTTCGGGACTTTTTCTTCCGAATGCAAAGAAATAGAAGGCGCCTGTAGATCGGAGGTTGAAGGTGAAGGTGCGCGGCGGAAGCGAGCATGTCCGCTTCGTTTCAAGGCGGAGACTGCTAGCTTGAAATCAGAGGAAGCTGCAAAGTCGTGATTCGTCAACTGGAAAATGCGATTCAGGTGTTCCACAGTCTGGATTCCGACTAACTCGACCGCCATTGTTATCGGAGAGCAGTTTGAGCTCACAGATCAGAAATTGAGGGAGAGAAAGAAAGAAATATTGAAGGAAAATTGGGGATGGAGACGGGGGATTATAAGAGGCGATTGGGAAAGTGAAGTCAAAGAGATGGGAAAGTGATCGGACGGTGGAGATGGGTTTGACTTTCTGAGATGAAATAAATAAAGGGACAAATTAACAGAAGGAATCAATTCAGAAAGTCTAACAAGTAACGACTGAATATTTTAACATAAAAAAGACAAATAAAAATAGGGTAAATCTATTTTCACCCCATATTTTATCTATTTCCACCCCATAAAATTATTATTTAATGATTATGTAATTATTATATACTTTTTTACCTCATGATGATTATATTTACCTTCTACCACATGACTTTCTTCTCCATCTTTATTATTTAATGATTAACTCATTATTATGTTTTATGATTATGTATTAATTAATATAAAAAAATCTTAATATTAAAATACATTAAAGACTAAATTACATAAATGGTCCCTGTGGTTTATATTTAGTTACGGTTTTGGTTCCTAAAATAATTTTATTACACCACAAGTCTCTAATAACATGTTGAAGTTTTTTTCATTTAGAAATATTAAAAATACGAGTGTTTCATTGTTTCTTCCTCGTAAATATTCAAAGTACGCGTGTTTCATTGTTTTTTTTCGTTTAAAAAAAGAAACAAAATATATAACCTTTCTTTTTTTGTATGAAAAAATTAAAATCGAAATCAGTCGTTTATTGTTCGGAAAAACTAACAATCTGACATCTTCTAATTTTTTAAACCATTTTAATTTTAATTATATGACAACCAATTCCGATTTTAGTTTTTTCGAACAAAAAAACTGACGAATCATTATGATCTGTTTTTTTTAATCAAAAAACAACGAACAATTTCGAATTTATTTTTTTGATCAAAAGATGATGAACCATTTTGATTTTTATTTCCAAACAAAATAACATTCGGATTTTAATTAAACGGTGAAAAAAAATGATGAACCATTCCGATTTAATTTTTTTCAATCAAATAATTGATGAACCATTTCGATTTTAATTTTTTTTGATGAAAACACAATAAATCATTATGATATTTTATTTTTAGAGTAAATTACATAAATGGTCCCTGTGGTTTGCCCAAAATTACGAAACCGGTCCCTCAACTTTCAAAATTGCATAAACGGTCACTCAAAACACTGTTTGCTTGCAAAAATGGTCCCTCATCCGTTAGTCATCCGTTAATATTTCCAAAATGACAATTTTGCCCTTTCAATTATGGTCCCTCAACTAATTAATTACTTTCAGTTTTGGTCCTTCTAACCAATTTTTATTTTTGGATTTAAATTTATATAGTTATTTTAATAAAGTATGATTTAGTTAGTTAATATAAATTTATAAATACAAAATAATTAATTTAATTATTATTTGTATATTTATTAAATTTTTGCTTTATGTGTTCCTAGTATATATATTCATATTTTAATATTAAAATATTTGTTCTTTTATGAAATTAATGTATTTATTTGCTTTAAGAATACTAAAATATGTTATTAATTTTGATTTTTTTTTTGTTTTGGTTATAAAAGTTTCTTATACCTTTTACTTATTTATTAACTAATTAAAATCACGAATCATTTAAATTAATATATAAGAACAATATTAATTATTATGAGTAATTATTAAAACTAGTTAGTTATAAAAAAAAAACACGCACATATACATATATAGATTTAGATTCAAGTGAGTGTCACCTATTAAGCAACGCACCAGAATGTACCACTCTTAAAAGTATATTTTTTGAAAAGATTTCACGTTTACAGATAATATATAAATTTATATATCATCTTTGTAAATCATAAATATGTAAATAAATGTTAAATTTCATTTCTTTTTTTTCTTTGAATTGATAGAGAAATTTGTAATGCTTAAAAAAATTCAGAATTAAGAAATCTGTGGGTTTTATATTTCAGTTTCGGGAATTATTTTTCTCTTTCTATTGTTCTTTACCAGATTTATCTTGAGGGATTGATTCCGTAATTTTGGGCAAACCACAAGGACCATTTATGTAATTTACTCTTATTTTTTTATAAACAAAAGATTCATTTCAATATTAATTTATTCTATCAAAAAAATGGCAATGACGAATTTCGATTTTTTGATCAAAAAACCGTGAACCATTATGAACTTTGATTTTTGTCAAACAAAAGAATCATTTGATTTATAATTAAAAGAAGACTAAAAAAGACGAACCATTACAGTTTGAATTTTTCAATGAAAAATGACGAACCATTCAGAATTAAAAAATTGTGATTAAATATTTTCAATGACTAATTTAAAAAAATAAATCAGGTATATCATATAATAATGTTATATAAATAATTATGGTAATATATAAATAAAATTGTAACATCCCTAATTTGAGCCTGGTACGTGGATTTAATTTATTGGCTCTTTATTTTAATAATTGTTGCGTGTTCCAATTAAATTTCGTTTCGTGGATTTAACGTGTCAAGATTGAGTGATACGTGTTTCCGAGCTAATAATTAGTGGATTAATTATCTCCTTGAGATCGTGGTTTTAATTGGGTCCTAATGATATAATTTATGAAAAAGTGATATCGGGTCCGGGTTAATGGGTTCGGAACCGGATATGGATAAAGACGTATATATGCGTGTTCCAGCCTTGGATTGTATTGAGAAGCTTTGATCATCTTCATCTTCTTGGTGTTATTGAGATCTTGAAGGTAAGAATTATGAGTTTTGATGGCAAAATCTTGAGATATGTATATGCTATGTGTGGGAATTGGTTTCTGTAGTATATGGGTTGTATATGCTTAAGTTTTGTGTGTTTTCATTGCTGAAATCGAGTGAGGAGGGTGAAAACCCTCTGGTTCGGCCATGGTTATCGAAGAGCAATTCTGGGAACAGGTACCTGGTCGCGGCGCGACGCGCAGGGGGCCGCGGCGCGACGCGCAGAAGGCTTGAGGCGCGGCGCGACTGCAGGGGGGCGCGGCGCGTAAATCAGTCTGTTAGAGAAATTTGGTTTGGCCGTTATAAGGAAATTGAGGGTCGTTAATTGGTCGGGTTCCTTTGGGGCAGTGTCGGGTTGAGTTGTTTGGGATATTGGGTCTCGATAGGAGTTCCGAAAAAGGGTTTCGGGGATCGGTTAATTATCCGGGATTGTGTCTCGGGTTTATATTAATTGCGATAGTTATGTTTGGATTGAGTTATCCAGTCATTGAGACTTGTGTTAATATATGAGACCCGTGGTGTTTACAGGTTCTAGCCGATCGCGTGCCGAGCCGCATTGAGAGTTCCGGGTTTCAAATTCAGTTTCGGGTAGTCGGTGAGTACTCGAGTTCTTTTCAAACGCACGTGCATTCTTTCGAGTCGTCTATGTGATTGTGATATATATGTGTATGAGACTGTGATAGCGCGCAGGTATGAGTTTCTCTACCCTATACGTGCTATATGTGTTTGTATTGCAGGTGTCCGCGATATGTGATCGCGCAGGCTGATTGTCCCTGACCAGTCACGATATATGAGGCTGTATATATACGGCAGTGATATTGCCAGGTCGCTCCTGTGCCTATTGAGTAGCTAACCGCTGCTGTGTGCGGCTTGTTAGCTGGGGAACGTGGTCCCCTTTTGAGCAGAGATATGTGTTATGCATCGAGTTGCATATATGTGACGAGATACATGTGTTGTGTATGTTATATGTGCTTACCTGCAGTGTCTAACCCTCGCGTACTCACGAGCTGTCCAGCTTATGTTTTCGAGTCCTGTGTGTCTCAGGTAATCATACCGTGGTATCGCAGCAGCAGCAGCAACAACAGCCGCCGAAATAGGAGCTGAGTCCGTTGCCGAGTTTTGCGTAGTCTGCTACTTGTCGATATTAGCTTTGAAAACTGTTGTATCTGATCTACTTATGTATGTTAACAGTAATCAGTTGTGTATGTGTGCCAGTGTCAGTTTATGAGACGATGTATGACTCCTGTATTAAAGTTTTAATTAACAGTGTTTTCCGCTAATCCTGTGACATGTGTACTTCTTAGATGATTGCGATATTGCCACCTGTGTATTGTATTGACGTGACATTTGTGTGAGAATTGTGGGTGTTACAAAAATTAGTATTGATAATAACAATAAAATACAAATAAAAATTAATAGTTAATATAAAAAAAGTAAAAAATAAGATGTATCGTTTGAATAATTAAATGATAAAAAAAGAAAATACAAAATATATATATGAAAATAAATTATGGTATAAAGAAAAAAAAGGAAAAAGAAATAAGAAATAAGAAAGTTTGAAAATTACATAGATGGTTCCTGAAAAACAAAAGGACGAAAATGCCCCTGAGACTAACGGTTAAAGTTAACCACCGTTAATTCCATGGACCAAAATGTTACATAAAGCATACAAAGCATGTATTATGAGACTTTAAGAAAATAGTATATTGCATGTAAAAAAAAAATTAAGGGCATTATTTTCCTTTTTCGCCCTGGACATCAAATTGCTCAGGAGCGGCCCTCGGCCCTGGTAAACAATCAGTGTCTTAATTTGGTTTCATTGTGGTAGGAATGTGTGTGATTAGTGATGGGATTCTATATAAAATAAAAAGATAGTGTAGCAGCAGTACTAAGGCCTCATTTGTTTTCCATTAAAAGCTTCTTCAAAACGTCTGAAGTCTAAAACTCAATCTGTATTCCATTTTGTTTTTCCTGAAAACAACTACAACTATTTAGTAATGATTGGAAAATGAAATCGGAAAGGATTCTCGTTTTTAAAAGTTCGAAAAAAACAAAAAAAAAAAAATAGAATGGTTCGTCTTTTTTATCGAAAGGTTGAAAATCAAAAGATATATATAATGATCATAAATAAACAATGACACAATATATAATCGTAATATAAACATAAATAAATATTAAAATATTTTAATTCTTAAATAACAGTTAAAATCATAAATAAATAATTTAATTATAATTAAAAGGTTATAAATAATGATAACAATGATAATAATACAACAAAATTAATGGAAGACTTAATCAAAAAGGTTTTATACTTTGTCGATTTTACAAAATAAATTTAAACATGTTAACTTGTTATAATAGGTTAACAAGTGAATTTAAAAATGGATTGGTCTATTTACATCGCATAATTTATCTATTTCTACCATATAATTATAATGTAGTTATTATATACTTTTTACCCCATAATGATTAGATTTACACCCCATTGTCAAATGAACAAATAGATAACTGCGAAAAATCAAATAATTCGAAACGCGACATACTCATAGTTTGTCATACAGATGATGGGCTTTTGTGGGCCATATATCCAATATGCAGTTATCTATTTGTTCTTTTTATTGTGTATATAAAATAAATATAAAACTTTTAACTAACAATTATATAAATGTTAATTATATATAATAGATATAATAAAATAGAAGACAAAAAAGATAGGGATTATACATTTAAAAATATGTAACAAAAAAACTATGTAAAATAAAATAAGCATAAAAATTAGAAAACAAAAAAGATGGGGTAGAAAGTATATATATTTCATCATTCTATAATAATTATGTGGTAGAAATTTATATGATAATTAGATAATAGTTAGACTAACCCATTGACAATGGGGTGTAACCTAATCATTATGGGGTAAAAAGTAGATAATAATTACATAATAATTATATTATAATAATATGGGGTAGAAATAGATAAATATAGGGTGAGAATAGTATCATTACAATTTTGGATTACAGATAAAATAATTATTAAAATATCATTAAAATCATTATAGAAATATTATTTCTATAATGATTTTAATGATATTTTAATAATTATTCTAAATATCATTATTGCCTATTTTCTTGAGTTTAAACACTAGATAAAAAAATATGTTTAAAAAAACACATAAAAAGAAGTTTTCTATGGATTAAATTTCTCAGTCTAATAATAGATAATACGACATTCTCTATAAAGTTGTACAAATGAACTCCCTTTTTTTAACCGCAATTGATTTTAGCAAGATGCTAGCCGCAATCATAGATACACCACATCAACATAGACAACTAATAAGTGCTCACATTAATGCCTCCTATAAAAGTTCCAAAACTGGATTGAAAAGCTAAGAGCTCCAAGATAATTTTTTACTAAATTGTCTCCTAGAATTAATCCAAAATAACGACCACCTTTGTACCGAGCCAATAAGCGAACATCAGTTTTGCTTGTTAAATGAACTTTGCAATATACTACACATGATTACTAATGTCACTTTATTTTTTTATTATTTTTAATGTATTAAAATAATTATTATACATGTTAAAATATTAACAAATATATGGTTTGAATAACATTCATCTTTTCTTTGAATTTGACTGTTATAAATCTTTTCTAATAATAAGACATCTATTACTATAATCTCTTAATTATCGATCGTCGCCATATACTTTTAGTTATTAATCTGTTATTAATTTAGTAAATTATTTATCTAATTAGTTACTAAAATTGATTTTAAAAAGGTTTCAAATATATGTTTTTAATTTACAAAAATTATTGAATATAACATATATAAATAAAAATAAGCTATTTAGGATGTGTTCTTTTTCCATAATAAGTGCTTATAGCATCATATCACTTACCGAATAAGTAAAATTTATCGATAAGTGTGTTCTTTTGAAATAAGTGATAAGTATCATTTTTCACTTAACATGCACTTATTCGGTCAACATTATTATTTTACTTATTGAAAATTAGTGGGGAAAAGAAAAGAGGAGTCACCCTCCCCTGATAGAAAGCGGTCCCCTATCTCTCCCTCCCCAACTCGTCTTTTCACGTAACCAGCCCATCCCCCAAGGCAACCACCCTCTCCTACACCCATCCCCGACGCCCGACGGTGACCATCGTCCTCCCCTCGATGATGTCAACGGAAGACGAGACCTGGTCGATGTTAAAGAGATCTAGATGTGTCGCCACCCACTTCCTATCGGGTCAACTACTCCGCCTGCACTGCATATCGATTTCTTTGTCTACAAAGTCGATTTATGTATGCCTATGACAGCTTAAATGTCGTTGTCATCCTTCTTCCTTTGATGCCTTAACTTTGTTGCAATACATGTTACCAATCGTTATTGTTTTTCCTCCTTCACTGTACAACAATAAGCAATCGATTGTCTTCTATGGATTTCTATCGATTTAGGATTTGATTTAGGTTTTGAATTGATTTAAGATTTGACTAAGGTTCTGAAACAATTGTGTTCTATGGTTTCCTTTCACCGATGCACCTTCTTTTGTTCATACCACTATGAAAATTAAGGTTTGGTTGTGAATGGTGATTGGCAACTCTTCTGATCATGGGATGGTTTATTTGGTTTTTTTCTTGATTATTTCATTTTCTTGTTTCTTGGTTTTGATTTAATAAAGATTCAGAAACGGTACATGTATATGTACTTTTTTGTTCAATTATGTATTTGATTTTTTTATGTTTATACATGTATATGTAATTTGAACTAACAATGACTTTTTTGCAATGTTTATATTACACTTTATTTATAGTTTTATACGGTTGATATACATTTATTTTGAACTAATAATAAGTTTTTATGTTTATATTAATTATTAATTTGAACTGATATTTTAAAATTTTAATACAGATTCAGTATACAAAAAAAACAGATTTATTAATTCAGTAATCAGTAATCAACACCAATCACTTATCAATCAGCACTACAATTAGCTTTCAATTACCTATCACTTATGTAAAAGAGCAACATCTTACTCAAAGAAAACATATTTTTGATTTAACACTAACATATTTTATCGTCACATATATTTAACCCTTGGTTTTTTGTTGTAATGAAAAAGTTTTTGTTGATTTATAATTCATCATAAAATTTAAATTAGTTGTGTTTTGAAACTTTTAACATCATTAAATTAATCTAATTTTAATTATTTGTCATATTTGATGATGTAAACTTATAACTAATCATCTTCATCATATAATAATAAATTAAAGTAGGAAAATACCTGAAATATAAACTAACTTTTAAAAAATGCCAAACAATATTCCCATAATTAAGAGTTGAGTTGATAAACTTCTCAACTATCAAAGTTTGTTGTATTCCCACGTTGTTAATTAAAGACTCCATTGGATACACAATAAAATTCATTGATTTAAAATAAAGGTATCTATTATATAACTTTTAAAATTAAAAGGATTTTAGATCATTTAAAAAAAATACTACATAAAAAATTAATTTTATGTTTTAAATATAAAAAGATAAAACTTATGAAAGAAAAGTTATGGGTTAAGGATTTCTTTCACAATAATAAAGAGCCTTTTCCATATGTTGCATCTTAATATTTTTTTGAAAAGTAAACAAACAATATTTTTTCTTTATCATATATATATATATATACATATATATATATATATATATATATATATATATATATATATATATATATATATATATAATCTTAACTTAATTATAACATGAACTTAGCAATATATGTAGAAGAAGAACAATAAGTATATATGAAACCAAAATTTGAAGCTAACATGTTTTACGTATATTTCTTTCATGCAACCATATGAACTATATATACAATAAAGTGAGAATACAAAGTAAACTATTGAGTCTCTATTCCATTGCTTCTAACTTTGATATATGTCACGAGAAAACCTTTTTTTCATCCATATTATTATAACATATTATTATAACATCCATATTATATATATCACTCATTATGCAACACACAAAAATAATTTTTTAAATTTTTTTTTCATAAATGTTTTAATTAACATTATAAAGATGATATATAAATTTCACATTCATTCACATCTCCTAAATCCTTAAAAATGATGTGAACTTACACTAACATAAATTAGCATGTATGTGAACGTACATTTATATTATGCATGATTTCATACATTTAAAATATTTGAATGTGCGTGAAGTTTATATATCATTCTTGTAATGTTAATTAAAACATGTTTATAAAAAAATTTCAAAAAAATTGGTTTTATGAGTGATGTCTTCTAATACGCTGATACTCACTAAAACCTATATATATATATATATATAGGGGTGAGTTCAATAGAAAACCACTATGCATCTGAAAACTATGAAAACCTACGCATACTGTCTGATTTGGTGCATTTCTTGAAAAACGCGGTGGCATGATCGTAAATAAGGTGATGCATCACTCGGGATTTTGATGCATCAAGCGGGAAATTTGATGTATCACGCGAGATTTTGATGCATCACGCGGGGAATTTGATGCATTTGTGGTGGTGCAGTGCGGTTTTCACAAGTTTTCAGGTGCATGGTGGTTTTCCATTGAACCTCTCTCTCTCTCTATATATATATATATATATATACATATATATATATATATATGTATATGTATGTATGTATGTATGTATATATATATATATATATATATATATATATATATGTATGTATATATATATATATATATGTATATGTATATATATGTATGTATATATATATGTATATGTATATATATGTATGTATATATAGACACACAAACATACATACATACATAAAAACATACACACACACACACATATATATAGGGGTGAGTTCAATAAAAAACCACTATGCACCTGAAAACTATGGAAACCTACGCATACCGTCCGATTTGGTGCATTTCATGAAAAATGTGGTGGCATGATCGTAAATAAGGTGATGCATCACGTGGGATTTTGATGCATCACGCGGGAAACTTGATGCATCACGCGGGATTTTGATGCATCACGTGGGGAATTTGATGCATTTGTGGTGTTGCAGTGCGGTTTTCACAAGTTTTCAGGTTCATTGTGGTTTTCCATTGAACCTCCCCCCCTCTCTCTCTCTCTCTCTCTATATATATATATATATATATATATATATATATATATATATATATATATATAGACTAAAAATCTTTTGTGAACACTTTATTCGTTGTGAACAACCATAAAATGGCTTTGAATCTAGTTGAAAATGTTACTAAACCCTTCTATTAACCTATTAAATTTACATGCATGCATACATACATACATACATACATACATACATACATATATATATATATATATATATACATATATATATATATATATATATATATATATATATATATATATATATATATATATATATATATATATATATATATATATATATAGATTGGAGTTCGATTGAGAACTTTTGTGTATCGAGGCACCATTGAGAACTTTTGTGCATCGGACTATCTACCAATGATGCACAAAGGGCATTTAGGGGATATTAAATGTATGGAAATTATTTTTGAATTTAAATGTTTTTAAGATAATTAATAGCTAATTTGGTATGAAAATCACAATTAACTTCTTTTCTAAAACCACACACACACACACACACACTCTCTCTCTCTCTCTCTCTCTCTCTCTCTCTCTCTCTCCCCCCCCCCTCTCTCTTAGCCCCCTCTTACTTCCTTCCATCCTTGGCCATACCCCACCATAGCACCGCCACCACCACCGACAATCGTCAACCACCAACCACCACCACCATCGTGCACCTTTTCCTCACCGTCATTAATATTAACACGCACACCATTGTCATCTCCTTTATTTTCCGTACACCACCGTAACTGCACCACCATCGCACCATCCGCCACCTCCCTTTCCCTATCTCGGTTCATGGCCGCTGCACCACCGTCCTCCTCCCCACCAGCCATCTCTCTCTCTACGGCCAATAATCACCGCATTTTTTGAATGTATGATAAATTTTTGAATGATGAACACCTTCAATGAAAAACGCGATAAAAGGATGCATTATGAATGATGAACACCTTCAAAGATAAAAGGATGTATTTTGATGATTTTGGAAGAGATGAACGATATGCATGAAGAGATGAACGATATGCATGCATTTTGATGATGAACGATATGCATGAAGAGATGAACGATTCATGTTTGTATTTTGATGTATTTTGATTTTGGAAGAGATGAACGATATGCATGATTTTTTTTTGGAAGAGATGACCGATATGCATGAAGAGATGAACGATATGCATGTATTTTGATGATAAACGATGAACGATATGCATGAAGAGATGAACGATTCATGTTTGTATTTTGATTTTGGAAGAGATGAACGATATGCATGCATTTTGATGATGAACGATATGCATGAAGAGATGAACGATTCATGTTTGTATTTTGATGTATTTTGATTTTGGAAGAGATGAACGATATGCATGATTTATTTTTGGAAGAGATGAACGATATGCATGAAGAGGTGAACGATATGCATGTATTTTGACGATGAACGATATGCATGAAGAGATGAACGATTCATGTTTGTATTTTGATGTATTTTGATTTTGGAAGAGATGAACGATATGCATGTATTTAAATGTATTTTGAATTTGTATTATTTTTGTTAATTTTGAAAGTGTAATAATTAAATAAGGATTGCATAATTCCTGTTTTACCCCTCCGTGAATTTCATTATGTGCATTTGATGCATAAAACTTTCTATTTAATTATCGTTTTGTCATTTGATCTAACCCACACATTCTTTTCATCCAATGGACAGTGGATGCTCTTTTGTGTCTCGATGCACAAAAGTTCTTAATGGAACCTCCCTCTACATACATACATACATATATATATATATATATATATATATATATATATATATATATATATATATATATATATATATATATATATATATATATATATTAGTTGTAGAGGGTTACAACTTACACCACACTATAAAAGAAATTCTCTTGACATTTCTTAAGGAAGGGAAGAAATAGTGTTTGGTTGGTTGTAGTAGGATTGATTAGTAGGTAAAGTGTGGCATCATTTGGGCCCACATAGTGAACTCTTATTTCATTTGAGAATATGTATGCATGCATGTAGGTCAATGTGTAAAATTCAAATCTGAATCAGATTATTGATAAACTAGACTCCGAATGGACCATGCCAAACCAAATGGTTTATTTTCAATTTCGAGTTTTATTTATTTTTGGTTCGTGGTACTATCAAGGCCGTTCCAGTTCGGTTTATCAATGGTTTTATTTAAAGATTGTCTTTACATATGTTAGAATATTTGGATAAAATTTTCGTTTAAAATCACAATCATTGAATCAAACCAGTACTACATTATTCGTGTTTTCATTTAGAATTTGAGAAAGAATGGGGATCGAACTATTTATGGAATCATCCAACATGATTCTCGGTTATAAAATTTTTAATTCTTGATTTAGAGTGATCCTATTCAATTTTGAATCGTACAAATTAATCAATATTCTCAATGATATAAAAGATGCAATATGAAATTAGTGACAATTTGAAATTTTGGATGTAAAACTTTTAACTATACCTCTAACGTTACTAGGGATGGCAATGGGGCGGGGCGGGGATCTCAGTTCCCGTCCCCATCCCCGCTTCATAATCCTCTCCCCAATCCCTGGCCCCATCCCCGTCGGGGAATGAGTTTCTATTACCATCCCCGTCCCAATCGGGGATCAGGGATCCCCGTCGGGGAATCGGGTTTTTCAAGCTCCTAAAGATTATTTAAATTTAAACTATAAATAGTAATTTAGTATAAAAATATATGTAAATAAACATTAAAAAAAATTAATTCAAACATATTTGAGGTATTTACATATATAACCTATAATTTGTATAAAACTAAAACAAAGAAATGGATGCAAAACATTTATAAAACCAATGAAATGGAAAATAACAATAGTATTTTAAACTATAGAAAAGTCATATACAATAATATTTAATATATTATATAAAATGTAATGAATAATTTACATTGTAAAGTTAAATATATATAAAAATTTATATTAAAACATAATTTATAACCGGGGTCGGGTTCGGGGTCGGGGATTAAAGTGTCTCCCATCCCCGCCCCATCCCCATTATTTTAAATCGGGGATTCCCCGTCCCCATCCCCATCCCCGGTCAACTCGGGGATTCCCCGGTCAAATCGGGGTCGAGTTACGGGTTCCCCGTCGGGGTTGGGTTTTTTTGCCATGCCTAAACGTTACACATATTTCTCATTTTCTCACCTAAACCATCCTCCAAATAATAATAATAATAATAATAATAATAATAATAATAATAATAATAATAATAATAATAATTTTCTCTAAGTAGTAACTGATCAAATGGATGGGACGGTTAAATTGACCCGTAGTAAAAAAAACTAAGTTAGAACATAATTTTTTTTTAAAATGAAAATTTACAAAACGGTGTATTAAACAAGTTGTTCTTTGAAAAATTTGAAAATTATATATAATTTATGACTTTTAGTCGTCAACCTGTATGACCCGTTTGCTTGAATGGACCGAAATCGCTGCCTTAAAGTAAGTAAAGAAAATTATAGTTTTGTTATTTGGTTTTAGATGCGAGGCACATACATTCCAACCATTTTGTACTTTTTTTATGCTATAAATTACTATTGCTTTGAAAAGAATACAAAATGAACTTAAAAATATTAAAATAATGCTTTCAATTTATTTTTATGTAAAAAAAGTTTCTTAAAAACAAAATGATTATTATAAAAATGCAATTTTTGCAACTAATCATCGAAAAATCAGTTTTAACTTTTAGAGGCTCATTTCTATGTCCAAATGATGGTTTATGACATTTTTACATAAAACAAATTGTAGTCTTATTATTTAAATATAAAACAAATTATATTTTTTCTATAATAATAACATGGTATGTTTTTTTTAATTAATTTTTTATGAGAAGTTCAGTAGTTTTATTATTTAAATTAAAATATAAAAAATAGATTAACTATAATAGGATATTATAGAGCATAAATATTTAATAAAACTGCATAAACTTGTGCCTTGTATTAAAGAGTACGTGTGTTTTGATGGAAATACTGACTATGACATCGATACGCAAAGCATATATATATAAGACTGTGGTATGAAAATCGACATGTCAAGAGAAAATTTAAACTGTGCAATACAAAGTATTGTAAATTAGGATCGTAATATCGAAAGAAAACATGAAAATTGTTGTTTATAACTTTATATGATTTATATTTTCGAAGACCCTACAGAATTTTGTCAACCTTTATCGATATCGTAAGGTTTCGTTTTAGACTTACCGAATTTCATAAGGTTTCATATAATTTTATGATGTATTTATTTTATAGGATTTTAAAATCATTCAAGAACTTAAAGAATTTTGAAATCTCATAAACAAGGATATAAAAATGCTTTTATTTTTTTTAAAGGAGTTAAAATTACCTAAACTATAAATTTTTATGCAATTATAATCATTTGGTTATAAATAGAAAATTAAATATTACTAACTCTCAAACTTCTATTTTTAATCAGAGTTTCTTGTATATTTATTTTAACTTTTGAATTTAAAAATAGATAAAATATCAATTTAAAACTTTGAGTTGGTGGATGGGATCAACATCAACAATTGCAATAAATAATTAAATCCATCTCAACAATTGTTTTCACTCAAAACTACAAGCAATTACTTATCATTAACTTTGCAAGTTTCTTAATTATTTGTATAATTTATGATCATAGCTTTAACTTTAAATGACATAAAAAATATTTATATTAGTTAGGAGTTTTAATTGATAAATTATTATTTATTAAGACATAAAAGTAATTTTTTATTCAAACAAAAAACTAAAACCATTTTTGGAAACCAATTCAAATAAAACTCATACCGTTTTAATCAAATGAAACTTATCATATCATAGGTGATCATTTTTTTCAAAATCAATAGCTTTCTAAAATTCTTAAAAACGGCATGCCAAACAATGTCCTAGAAACTCTATGATTGCATTTTAATAAAACTTTACATTTTATTTTTAAATAATACAACACACACACACACACACACATATGTATGTATGTATGTATGTATGTATATATGTATGTATGTATGTATGTATGTATGCATGCATGTGTGTTCGGTTCCGGTAATAACCCCTCAATTCTGTAAGAATGTAAAAACCACTCTAAAGTTTGTGAATTTAATGTATAAAATTATGCATTTGACGCTAAAATTTTACATTTCATATAAACATTTACACATCTTATAAAAACTTGTCAATTTTTATGTACGAATTTGTGCATCTTACAAAATTTGTGCATTTAATGTTCAAATTTATACATTTAGTGTATAATTAATGAATTGAAATTATATAAGTAATTTTAATGTTAGATTTGTGCATTTGAGTAAATTAAATTTAGTTTTTAAATTTGTGTATTTTACAAAATTTAGGCATTTAATGTTTAAATTTATGCATTTAATGTATAATATAATGAATTTAAATTATAAAAGTAATTTTAATGTTAGATTTGTGCATTTGAGTAAATCAAATTTAGTTTTTAAATTTATGCATTTAAGTTACTTTTAAATTTAATTTAAATTATGTGTAAATGTTACTTTTAAATTTAATTTAAATTATAAAAGTAATTTTAATGTTAAATTTATGCATTTGAGTAAATATTTTTACTCTATAATTTGTGCATAAGTTACTTTTAAATTTCATTTAAATTATACACTAAAAGTTATACATCAAATTTAATTTTTAAATTATAAAATATATTCACTTATCATCAAATTTAATATTTATACGCATCTAATTTTTAAATTTGTGAATTTGATGTATAAACTTATACATTTTGGAGTGGTTTTCACGGAATTGAATGATTTTTACCGGAATCTAACCCTATATACATATACATATAGATATAGTTATAAATATATGTATGAATGTATGTATCGTTAATATCAAGAAGCTTATAAAATTTTAATATAGAAAAAATTATTATTTTGTTTACTTAAACATTATTAAACGTTATATTATAGTATTTAGTTTCTAATGTCAAAACAATGACAAATTTTTTTTTGAGTAAAAGACATTTTTGGTCCTTGTGGTTTGATGGTTTACCCGGATTCAGTCCTTTAACCATAATAAGGTCAAATTTCATCCCTATTTTGCTAATTTTGTGCCCTTTTAGTCCCTCGTCCGTTAAACTTAACGACACAACCGTTAAATTTGTAATAATGACATTTTTACCCTTTTCATTGAGACGTTTTTAGTCCCTATGGTTTTATTATTTACCCATTTATAGTCCAACATTTATTTTATTTTATTTTATCTTTATAATACTCTTATATTATTTATAGATATAATTAATTCATTATAAACACACTTATTTTATTTATAAATATAGTTAAGTTTTAATATTTTATTTACATTTACTATTGTTCGTATTTTATTTAAAATTTAACTTTTATTTTAATTTAAATATATATTTCTTTACTAATTTATTTAAAGTTCATCTTCTTTATTAATTTTAATTTTTATAATATTATTGTTGACATTTCTATATGTAGTTTTGTTAATTGTGTTTAAATAAATATAATATCGCCAATATTTTTCCTCTCCAAAGTCACTATTTCTTCAAGTATTTTTCCAACCTAATCAACTATCGACACATACATTATATTAATATATATATATATATATATATATATATATATATATATATATATATATATATATATATATATATATATATATATATATATATATATAGTGGTGGGTTCAATGGAGAACCTCCATGCATCGAAGAACCTTGAAGAACCTCCATGCACCACCACAAATGCATCACAATTCCCCTGTAATGCATCATTATTTCCACGTGATGCATCAAATTCTCGAGTGATGCATCGATTTTTACATTATTTCCACTTGATGTATCAAATTCCCGCGTGATGCATCGATTTCTACGTGATGCATTTCAGTTTTTCTAGCGATGCATTATGGTTCTCCAAGGTTCTTCGATGCATAAGGTTCTCCATTGAACCCACCCATATATATATATATATATATATATATATATATATATATATATATATATATATATATATATATATATATATAGAGGGGTATATAGGGGTGAATTCAATGGAAAACCACTATGCACGTGAAAACTATGGAAACTTACACATACCGTCCGATTTGGTGCATTTCAAAAAAAACGCGGTGGCATGATCATAAATAAGGTGATGCATCACGCGGGATTTTGATGCATCACGCGGGAAAGTTGATGCATCACGCGAGATTTTGATGCATCACGCGGGGAATTTGATGCATTTGTGGTGGTGCAGTGCGGTTTTCATAAGTATTCAGGTGCATTGTGGTTTTCCATTAAACTCCCCTATATATATATATGTTCAAGTGAGTACTATCTACTACACAGCGCACCCGAAGGTATCACTCGTAAAATTATTTTTTGAATTTTTTTTCACAAACATGTTTTAATTAACATTACACACATAATATGTGAATTTCACGCATATTCGAACACTCTAAGTGCATGAAATCACGCACCACATATATGTAAAATTATGTAAGTGTGCGTTCACATCATTTTTTAGGAGCTAGAAGATGTGAATGTATGTGAAATTTACATATAATCTTCAGAATATTAATTAAAACATGTTTTTGAAATAAAAAAATTAAAAAACAAGTTTTTTAAAGGTGGTAGCTTCTGGTGCGCTGTATAAGTAGTGGTACTCCCTCGAAACATATTTTATATATATATATATATATATATATATATATATATATATATATATATATATATATATATATATATATATATATATATATATCTGTGTGCGTGTGTGTGCGTGTGTGTGTATAAAACATTTTCAAGTATCTTCCAATGTCATTATTTCTTCAAGTATATTCACATATATGTATAATTTATGTGTCGATAATTGATTAGGTTGGAAGATATTTGAAGAAATAATGACTTTGGAGAGGAAAAATATCGACGATATTATATCTACTTAAACACAATTAACAAAATCACATATATAAATGTCAACAATAATATTATAAAAATTAAAATTAATAAAGAAGATGATCTTTAAATAAATTAGTAAAGAGAATATATAATTTTAATTAAAATTTAATTTAATTTTAAATAAAATACGAACAATAGTAAATGTAAATAAAATATTAAAATATAAGTATATTTATAAATAAAATAAGTGTGTTTATAATAAATTAAGTATATCTATAAATAATATAATTATAAAGATAAAATAAAATAAAATAAATGTTGGACTATAATTGGGTAAATAATAAAACCATAGGGACTAAAAGCGTCTCAATGAAAAGGGTAACAATGTCATTCTTACAAATTTAACGGTTGTGTCGTTAAGTTTAACGGACGAGGGACTAAAATGGCACAAAATTAGCAAAATAGGGATGAATTTTGACCTTATTATGGTTAAGGGACTGAATCCGGGTAAACAATCAAACCACAAGGACCAAAAATGTCCTTTACTCTTAACAAATTTAAATGTTAAAACTTTTAATGTGGAATGAAAAAC
Source organism: Centrapalus pauciflorus (assembly GCA_020465985.1). Classification (NCBI taxonomy): domain Eukaryota; kingdom Viridiplantae; phylum Streptophyta; class Magnoliopsida; order Asterales; family Asteraceae; genus Centrapalus; species Centrapalus pauciflorus. The sequence goes on along the minus strand of JAANYP010006397.1, from coordinate 15,496 downwards.
TAAAAATATAAATTAAAATATCATATAGTGAGGACATGTCCTCTCCAAATCTTGGGTAAAAACAATTCAATAACTTGAAATATTTTAATTTCGATGTAAAAAGAAAAATCAAAAATTGAAATTAAAGCAATCATTTGGAGGACATATCCTCACAATATACTAAGTCAAATATAACAGTCAAAGAAATCACATAATTTTGTCTTTTAGTGAGTTATGGTGAGGACATTTCGTCCTCACTAAAAATCATTGTCACAATAGGGTGTTTTTCTTGTAGTAATACGGGTAAATAAACTATTAGGGTGTGCACACACACACACACACACACATATATATATATATATATATATATATATATATATATATATATATATATATATATATATATATATATATATATATATTAAATATTAGTTTTGATTTTGGAATGAAAATGGCTCGGCATTTGGATGCCGATGCCGAGCTCCTGGATGCCGTTGCCGAGGCCAAGGGGCGGTGTTCCCCGGATGCACGCTCGGTACCGAGCTCTTTGCCGCTCCACTCTCTGGGGCCTAATGGATTTGAATGCATAATAAAAACATGAAAAAAAATGATAATTTCTTTTTAAAATAAGAAAAATAGTAGGAGCAAAATTGAAAACAATTGTGAAATATAATTAAGGGAAAATGGAATCAAATAGCTATGAAGTTTTGACTTTGTACTCATTTATGTAGCGAACTTTTTTTTGTGCACATTTGGTAGTCAAAGTTTCAAAATTGTTCCAATTTGGTAGTTGACATACCTTTTAACCGGTTGCTTCCGGTTTTGATGCCTACGTGGGCAATTTTTTAATGACGTGACTACCTGTTTTGATATTATACACAGTTTTATCTACGTGGCAACCCGTTTTTCTCAAAGGTGGATCGATATTATGAAAAACGAACCGGGTTTATAACCGGGTAATAAACCGGGTGATTTAAAAAACGGGTTGCCACGTATATAAAACCGGTTATAATATCAAAACGGGTAGCCACGTCATTAAAAAATTATCCACTTAGGCATCGAAACCGGAAGCAACCGGTTAACAGGTACGCCAACTACCAAATTGGAACAATTTTGAAACTTGACTACCAAATGTGCACAAAAAAAGTTCGCTACATAAATGAGTACAAAGTCGAAAGTTCAGAGCTATTTGATTCCATTTTTCCTATAATTAAAGGGTAACTTACATAGGGGAGGGTTCTTCTAAGAACCATAAAAAATGTGGGAACCTAAGAACCTTTTATGGCCTTTGGATTAATGATAATCAATGGTTGATATATTGGATGGTAAATTTGTAATTATTTTAAACTTTGATAGTGGAGAATCTTGAAAATGTGTGAAAATGGTATTTTTGGAAGAAAAGATTTGCTTTTTCTCTTTCTCTCTCTTACTTTTTTCATTTTTATTTTATTTTTCTTTCATTATAATTGATTTTTAAAGTAAAAAACGTTTTTTATAAAAAAAATTATTTTTTCTATGTAGAAAATTATTTAATTGCTAAAAAAATAACGTATTTTATATAGAAATATTATATGTCTATATAGAATACTTTTTTCTATATAGAATATGTTAACGAACATATTCTATGTACTATCTACGTAGAATGTCATGCATTCTACGTAGAATGACATGCAATCTACGTAGAATGTCGTGTATAATGTCAAATATCATATATTTTACGTAGATTACCTGATAAAATATATCAAAAACACATTGAAACAAAAAAAAAAGATTTCATTTAGACATTTTATCAAACACTTGGTATGCAACTCATATATAAAATATACCAAAAAGACATTAAATAGTAATGTTAATCTACAGAAAAAGATATAGAATTGTATAAAAAACATTAAAATATATGAAATATATAAGAAACATAACATTCTACATAGATTATGTGTTATTTTTTACAAGTAGTCTTGTATAATATTCTATTTAGATTATCGTCTAATCTACGTAGATTATCATGTAATCTACGTAGATTATCATGTAAAACATTCAATAACTATTACAATCATTATAAATCTAATATCTTACAAATAATTTTCATTATAAAACATGAAAAATGAATCTCTCATAATCTATGTAGAGTATCGACGAACATATTATATGTACAATTCTACGTAGAATGTCATGCATTCTACGTAGAATGACATTCAATCTACGTAGAATGACATTCAATCTACGTAGAATGCCATGCAATCTACGTAGAACGGTATGCAATATACGAACAATGGCATGCAAACTACGTAGAATGTCGTGTAGAATGTCAATTATCATATATTCTACGTAGATTATTACATGATAAAATATACCAAAAACACATTGAATAGTAATGTTAATCTACATAAAAAGATATAGAAATGTATAAGAAACAAAAAATATATTAAATATATAAGAGACATAACATTTTACATAGATTATGTATGATTTTTTACAAGTAGTATTGTATTATGTTCTATGTAGATTATGATGTAATCTACGTAGATTGTCATGTAATCAACATAGATTATCATGTAAAACATATAATAACTATTACATTCATTATAAATATAATATCTTACAAATAATTTTAATTATAAAATATGAAAAATGAATCTGTCCAATGTACGTAGATTGTACATAGAATATGTTCGTCGATACTCTACATAGAATGTCACGTAATCTACGTAGAATGACATTCAATCTACGTAGAATGACATGCAATCTACGTAGAATGGCATGCAATCTACGTAGAATGGCATGCAATCTACGTAGAGTATCGACGAACATATTCTATGTACAATCTACGTAGAATGTCATGCAATCTACGTAGAATGACATTCAATCTACATAGAATGACATTCAATCTACGTAGAATGACATGCAATCTACGTAGAATGTCATTCAATCTACATAGAATGTCATGTAGAATGTCAAGTATCATATATTCTACATAGATTACATGATAAAATATACCAAAAACACATTGAATGTTAATGTACATCTACATAAAAAGATATAGAAATGTATAAGAAACATAAAAATATATGAAATATATAAGAAACATAACATTCTACATAGATTATGTGTGATTTTTTACAAGTAGTCTTGTATTATATATTCTATGTAGATTATCATGTAATCTACGTAGATTATCATGTAAAACATCTAATAACTATTACATTCATATATATCTAATATCTTACAAATAATCTTCATTATAATACATTGAAAAATGAATCTGTCATATTCTATGTAGAGTATCGACGAACATATTTTATGTACAATATACGTAGATAGTCATGCAATCTACGTAGAATGACATGCAATCTACGTAGAATGACATTCAATCTACGTAGAATGACATGCAATCTATGTAGAATGTTGTGTAGAATGTCAAATATCATATATTCTACATAGATTACATGATAAAATATATCAAAAACACATTTAAACAAAAAAAAAGATTTCATTTAGACATTTTATCGAACACTTGGTATGCAACTGATATAAAATATACCAAAAATACATAGAATAAAACTGTTAATCTACGTAGAATAACATGCAATCTACGTAGAATGACATTCAATCTACGTAGAATGACATGTAATCTACGTAGATAGACATGCAATCTACGTAGAGTATCGACGAACATATTCTATGTACAATCTACGTAGAATGTCATGCAATCTATGTAGAATGACATTCAATCTACGTAGAATATCGTGTAAAATGTCAAGTATCATATATTCTACGTAGAATGACATTCAATCTATGTACAATCTACGTAGAATGTCATGCAATCTACGTAGAATGGCATGCAATTTACGTAGAATGGCATGCAATCTACGTAGAATGGCATGCAATCTACGTAGAATGTCAAGTATTACATATTCTACGTAGATTAAATGATAAAATATACCAAAAACACATTGAAACAAAAAAAAAGATTTAATTTAGACATTTTATCGAACACTTGGTATGCAACTGATATAAAATATAACGAAAAACACAATGAATAGTAATGTTAATCTACAAAAAAGATATAGATTTGTATCATAAACATAAAAATATATGAAATATATAACAAACATAACATTCTACATAGATTATGAATAGTAATGTTAATCTACATAAAAAGATATAGAATTGTATAACATTCTATATAGACACATAATAGTTTTATATAGAATACATTAATTTTTTAGCAATTAAATAAGTTTTTATATAGAAAAAATTATTTTTTTATAAAATACGTTTTTTAATATTAAAATGAATTCTCATAAAAGAAAGAGAAAATGAAAATGAAAAAAAAAAAGTAAGAGAGAGAAAGTGAAAAAAAGATGCATACAATAAAAAAAGATGGAGTGAGAAAGATAATATTTTTTATTCCAAAAATACCCTTTTGATCCAAGGGCTCTAAAAGGTTCTTAGGTTCTCACCATCTTTAAGGTTCTTAAAAGAACCTCTCTCTCTCTCTCTCTCTCTCTCTCTCTCTCTATATATATATATATATATATATATATATATATATATATATATATATATATATATATATATATATATATATATATATATATATATATATATATATATGTTCAAGTAAGTATCACTCATTATGCAGCGCACTAGAAGGTACCACCCTTACAAGTAATTTTTTTGAAATTTTTTTTCATGAACATGGTTTAATTAACTTACACAGATGATATATGAATTTCACGCAAATCCGAACACTCTAAGCGCATGAAAACACGCATCACATAAATGCGCGTTCACATATATTCAAAATTATGTAAGTGTGTGCTCACATCATTTTTTAGGAGCTAGGAGATGTGAATGTATGTGAAATTTACATATGATCTTCATAATGTTAATTAAAACATATTTATGAAAAAAAAAATTTTAAAAAACTTTTTGTAAAAGTGGTACATTCTGGTGTGCTGCATAATGGTGGTACTCTCTCGAACCATATTCTCTCTGTGTGTGTGTGTGTATATATATATATATATATATATAATGAACAACGAATAACGAATTTAAATAACGAACTAAAAATTTAAAAATAGTGAATCGATGTACCAATTTAGTGAATCATAGCGTTTTTTATTTAAAATATATTTAGTTTCTCACGATAACTTAAGCGTGTGTGTGTGTGTCTATATATATATATATATATATATATATATATATATGGTTTTAGAGAGAATACCACTTATTATGCAGCGTACCAGAATGTATCAACTTAAAAAAAGACTTTTTTTTTCATAAACATGTTTTTGTTTACATGATAAAAATGATATGTAAATTTCACATAAATTCATATCTCATAACTCGTTAAAAATGATGTGAACGTACACTTACATAAACTAAAACATATGTGAACGTACAGATATATGATGCATGATTTCGGGTACTTAGAATGTGCAAATATGCGTGAATTTTATATATCACTTTTGTAATGTTAATTAAAACATGTTCATGAAAAAAAATAAAAAATAAAAGATTTTTACGAGTGGTACCTTCTGGTGCGCTGCATTATATATATATATATATATATATATATATATATATATATATATATATACAATGGCGGACCCAGAATTTTTTTATGGGGATCGGAATTTAATAGCTACGATAGTGCAAGTGTTGGGAAAAATTGTAAATTTTTCAAAGAAAAAAATGTATTTTTCATGTTTTGGACCAAATATAATTATATATAATTGTGAAATATATCATTAACATTTTGTAAGTGTGTATTCTCCTTGAAGAGAGGATTCCAACGATATAAAGACGTTCAAAACGGAGCTAAGATGAATGAGATATCGATGCTCAAAGATTGATGTTTGGAATGAATGAAACTCCTTCTAGTGTGAGAACTTGAGTCCCACATAGGAAGTAAGATGAAAACCAAAGTGGGTTTATAAGGAGGAGTGTTTAAAATCATGACAAGATTGTTTGTGGTTTTACTCCAATGACTACCCGCACGCAGGGGGGTGTAAATCTTGGACCCCGAAGGCTAAAATCCATTGAACTCGTGTGCGCCAGCACCTGCGGACACAAATGCAGCTCCGAAAATCAGGGCTCATGTGAGATAGTCTTTTTACTCCGAGTGAGAGCTGATGGGTCGAGCTTTAAAAATCATGGGGGTCAAATTTTTTTTCAGCTATATACATAACCAGCAAATTCGAAAAATTATCGGGGTCGGTTGAGTATAGCATGTGCTTGGGTCCGCCCCTGTATGTATGTATGTGTGTGTGTGTATATATATATATATATATAACACAACGGCTAATTTAATCATGGTTTTTAATAAAATATGCATTGGATATTAAAGTCAAAAGATAGTGACAAAATTTCCATATTAATCCACTGAACTCGTGTGCGCCAGCACCTGCGGACACGAATGCAACTCCGAAAATCAGAGCTCATGCGAGATAGTCTTTTTACTCAGAGTGAGAGCTGAGGGGTCGAGCTTTAAAAATCATGGGGGTCAAATTTTTTTTAGCTATATACATAACCCGCAAATTCGAAAAATTATCGGGGTCGGTTGAGTATAGCATGTGCTTGGGTCCGCCCCTGTATGTGTGTGTATATATATATATATATATATATATATATATATATATATATATATATATATATATATATATATATATATATATATATATATATATATATATATATATATATATATATATATATATATATATATATATATATATATATATATATATATATATATATATATATATATATATATATATATATATATAGACAGAGGATCTTCTGTGAACAAGTTATATATTGTGAACACTGTGAACCAATCAAAAGTTGACAAGTAAGCATTATCTATTAAATTAATTAATAATTATAATAAGGGCAATTTAGTCAACAAAAAACTCTAGGATTATGTGAGTAAGCGTGCTCCAAACAAACATCCACCTTTTAAGGTGTATGAGAGATAATACATAAGTCCATAACCGTTTCATCCTTTAAAAACTCTTAGTGGATTATTCATCAATTTTTTATTTGATGAAATATATTACCAAAGTTTTCATCCAAAAATTAAACAAACTTATCATACGTTTTTTTAAGTTATCTTATTATTATTATTATTATTTTTTTTAGATTGAAGGATGCTTAATATCACATGTGAATTAATTTATTTTATAATTTTATGTTTACAAATGTTATATAAATTATAATCAAACAAATTTTACGTTCATCGAATTCAAGAGATGCCTCAGTTTCAAAGGATTCACGACTTCACATCGGATTCAAGAGATGCTTCGACATTCATCAGATTCAAGAGATGCTTCGGTTTCAAAGGATTCACGACTTAACATTGGATTCAAGAGATGCTTCGAGTTCAACAAAAACACATTGTGGACTACCATTCATTGGATTTTATATATATATATATAGATTTAGGTTCAAGTGAGTACTACCCATTATACAGCGCACCAGAAGGTACCACCCTTAAAGTTAATTTTTTTTGAAATTTTTTTTCGTGAACATGTTTTAATTAAGATTATGAAGAACATATGTGAATGTCACGCAAATCCGAACACTCTAAGTGCATGAAATCACGCATCACATAAATGCACGTTCACATACATCCAAATATATGTGTGTGTGAGTTCACATCATTTTTTACGAGCTCGGAGATGTGAATGTATGTGAAATTTACATATGATCTTCATAACGTTAGCTAAAACATGTTTATGAAAAAAAAAATTCTAAAAAAGAATTTTTAAAGGTGGTACCTTCTGGTGCGCTGCATAATGAGTGGTACTTCCACGAACCATATATATATATATATATATATATATATATATATATATATATATATATATATATATATATATATATATATATATATATATATATATATATATATATATATATATATATATATATATATATATATATATATATATATATATATATACATATATATATATATATATATATATATATATACATGTATATATATATACATGTATATATCTTTTGGTCACTATCTTTTGACTTTAAATATCCCATGATATATATATATATACATGTACTATATACATGTATATATATTATATACATGTATATATTATACATGTTGATATATTATATATATATAATATATATATATCTGTATATATGTATATATATATATGTATATATGTATATATGTATATATATATATATATATATATATGTATATATAATATATATATATAACACAACGGCTAATTTAATCATGGTTTTTAATAAAATATGCATGGGATATTAAAGTCAAAAGATAGTGACCAAATTTCCATATTAAGGGAAGCAAGTGGGGCTTTTTGTGATACCAAACATGGAGAAGTGGATGACCAAATAATACAATTGGGGTTGGCCATTGCATTTTGCATTTGCATTGCATGACAATTATGATTGACCCACCCACCACCCCATTTCTAATTTTGACTTTAAATATTAAAAGTCCACCATCAATGTTAGAACAATTTTTTAAAAGTAACTTCACTTTTATAGTTTGGGTTTTTATTATTATTGTAACCTAAGTTTTAAAATATATATTTGATTAGTATAATTATAAATATATATTATTTGTGAAGCTTAATGAAGAAATCCAATCTGTACCGTCAGATCTTGTTGCATTGGTTATGATCCGTTCATCTGTTGATAGGTTTGATTAGATAATTTTAATTTTACCCTTACAATCTAGGGCTAAAGCCGTACAATAGCAGTATACTTCTTAAGGTGTATCGATACCATACGTGTACTTTTTATATTCTTAATATGATACATTTACTTTTTTATGACCGGTTATTTCGTCGAGCTTTGCGCAGTTGTGGGAGAATCGTCGGTACGAACTTGTTCACCGTTGGATCTGCATGAAATTTGAGGGGAAGTTCACAACATATAGTCCTTCGATCTGGACGGTGGAGATCGTCATTGAAGATTTCTACAGAGGTCTGTAGGTGTTTGAAGTTGGCTGTGCTGTTTTTTTTCCTACTAGGTTATCACAAGGACGAGAGAGTGTATTTGTTGCTTCAATTATGGAAATTTAAACATTAATAAAAAGATAATTTTCACTCTTAACAAGTATAGTCAGTAACCGGTTAATGTAGTACGCGTATCAAAATTGAACGATTCAGAAAGTACACGTATAATATGAATAATTAAAATAAATGTACTATATCGATACATTTTAAAAAGTACAAAACTATTCTACGGCTTTAACCCTACAATCTATATCTATATCTATTAATAAAAGAAAACCTATTTGTCAAGTGTCACTCCCTCATCTCTAAATTTTTTTTGATTTTCCGTCTTTTTTCCATAATTAGATTTCTAACTTTACTAATTCATTATTAAGAAAATATTAAATTTAATTCAAATACTTTCATATTTAATGCATACAATTAAAAAAGGAAATATTTTAAATATTCTAATACTAATCTAAACTTAGTTCTAAGATAAAAAAAGTTAATATTTTGATTAATTTTTAATCAAAACATATAATTTTTTTTATCTTACAAATATGATATTTTCATTGTGTAAAAAAATCAAATGTAATCCATGATTTGTAATTTGAGGATTCATGTTTTTTTTTTTTTTAATGATATCCAACAACCATTAAGAAAATAAAAATTTGTAAGTGTACGTTAATTATTTTAATTAAATGTTAGTGTTTATGTTACTTTAAAAAAAATGGATTTAGCTTACATATTATGAGTTTTTCTTATTTAGAAAAAAAATAATTGAACTTATTGTATTAATAATTAGATAAAACTAGATTTTTTTTTAGTTTTATGTAAATCGAGCACACAATTATTTATTTATTTTTAAATTGAACTAATCTCACATGAGTATAAAAAAATAAAATTAAGTTTGAGTTAAAAGTTTATGGATAATCTTAATCTTGACATCTTACATAGATAGCATACAAAATGTTATAGTTGAAAAACATTATAAATGTTTAAATTGAATTGAACTTTTGATAAACTAAATATATGTTTATATCATAGGCATATAATAATTTTGTATTTCTTTATAAGCTTATATTCTGAAAAAAGTAATTAGTTTATATACATATATATATATATATATATATATATATATATATATATATATATATATATATATATATATATATGTGTGTGTGTGTGTGTGTGTGTGTGTGTGTGGGTGTGTGTGTGTGTGTGTGTATAGGGAATAGTTCTTTTGAGAACCATAAATATTGTGAGAACTTAAGAACCTTTTATGGCCTTTAGATTAATAGAATCAATGGTTGATATATTAGATGATTTTTTTGTAATTATTTAGAACTTCAATAATGAAGAATCTTGAAAATGTATCAAAAGGGTATTTTTGGAAAAAAAAAATCTGTTTTTTCTCTTTCTCTCTTACTTTTTTTCATTTTCATATTATTTTCCTTTCATAAGAATTGACTTTTATAGTAAAAAAAACGTTTTTTATACAAAAAAAATTTTCTATATAGAAAAATTATTTAATTGCTAAAAATTAACGTTTTTTATATAGAAATATTATGTGTCTATAAAGAATATTTTTTTTTTCTATATAGAATATGTTCACGAACATATTCTATGTACAATCTACGTAGAATGTCGTGTAGAATTTCAAGTATCATATATTCAACGTATATTACATGATAAAAAAATCAAAAACACATTGAAACAAAAAAAAGGATGATTTCATTTAGAAATTTTATCAAACACTTGGTATGCAACTGATATAAAATATACCAAAAAAAATACATTGAATAGTAATGTTAATCTACATAAAAAGATATAGAAATGTATAAGAAACATTAAAATATATAAAATATATAAGAAACATAACATTTTACATAGATTATGTGTGATTTTTTTACAAGTACTCTTATATTATATACTATCTAGATTATCATGTAATCTACATAGATTATCGTGTAAAACATCTAATAACTATTACATTTATTATAAATCTAATATCTTACAAATAATCTTCATTATAAAACATGGAAAATGAATCTGTCATATTCTATGTAGAGTATCAACGAACATATTCTATGTACAATCTACATTGAATGCCGTGCAATCTACGTAGAATGTCATGCAATCTACGTAGAATTTCATGCAATCTACGTAGAATGTCGTGTAGATTGTCAAATATACCAAAAACACATTGAAACAAAAAAAAAAAGATTTCATTTATACATTTTATCAAACACTTGGTATGCAACTAATATAAAATATACCAAAAAACATTGAATAGTAATGTTAATTATATAATAAGATAGAGAAATGTATAAGAAACATAAAAATATATGAAATATATAAGATACATAAAATTCTACATAGATTATGTGTGATCTTTTACAAGTAGTCTTGTATTATATTCTATGTAGATTATAATGTAATCTACGTATATTATCATGTAATCTACGTAGATTATCATGTAAAGCATTTAATAATTATTACATTTAATTATTGTAGGTCCCGAGAGGTTCCCAAAGTATATAGTTATAAGCTGTAGAGGGGGGGTGAATACAACAATTTAAAAACTACACACTCTTTTCTCAATGTTTGTATGTATTATCAACAATTTGTTAATTACAAACAAGCTTGAATGCGGAATAGTTCAAGCTGAGATGACAGATACAACAGTATGTTCACTAGTCTAAGACAAACAAGCTTGAATGCGGAATAGTTCAAGCTGAGATGACAGATACAACAGTATGTTCACTAGTCTAAGACAAACTCAAACTAGAATACAATGAATACACTCACTAAGAAGCACTAACTGTGTTTACAAGACTTAAGGGAACAACTTATGTAAAACAGCTTAGACACACAGATGCTGGTTTACACAGAAGGCTTGCATGCATAAATCACACTTGCACGTTCACCTCGTTGGTTTCAGCACTTAGCTTTCTTCACACCTCTTTCTGTCCTTAGAAGCTTCCTTTTATACTCACTCAAGAAGGATCTAAGAGAAACATCTTCATTGGACGGAATGAAAAAGGCAGAAGTCTTGTTTTGAAAAGACAACTAACCTTTTCTTGCACCTTTTCTGAAAAGCAGACTTGTCTTCACATGTGCAGAACTTTTGGTCTTTTTACTTTGTCCTTACTGTTGCATTGGCCTTTAACTAATTTAGGAATGTCAACTTTGCGTCTTTCTTCCTTGTAAAGGCCTATTTTTGATATAGAAAAAGGTTTCTGTCCCTTTTTTCAAATAACCTTTTGTCCTTCATGTTACAGAACAGCGTGGGCAGGCTGAGCAGTTCTGTGTTTCCACTTTTGTCTTCGACTTTTGAAACTGATCTGTGTCAAAAACAATACATCATGATGACTTGGAAACATATTCCATAAGTGTTTTAGCCTGTTTCACAACACAAAGAACAGGTTCTGTTCACAAACGAACAGTTCTGTTCACAAAGCACACTTAACATTAAAATTGCCCAAGCTGCTCAACAGCGTAGAGCAGCGTAGACAGTTTATGTCCAGCCTGTTCAGCAGACAGACAGCTTGACAAACTGTCTTAGTTGCAAACACATGCAACACTATAGAACAACTTTAGACTGATATTGCAAATCATTTTCCAGGTTTCATCAATAGGCATATAACAGGCCTTAAATTTAACCTTTCAAATGCATCAACAGGATTGATTATCAATCTCCCCCTCAGATGTAGAACAGGTTTTTTGACTTGAGGCCTTTTTGTGCCTAACAATCTCCCCCTATTTGCAATAACCAGTCTAAGCTGGTCTTATCAAAAATCAATATTTTTTACAGTACATTGCTGAAATAAAATTACAACATTACAGTAAAGTAAAAAGTCCAGTTTTATAATAACACTGATTCTTGATTACACTGAAACAAACAACATGTTCTTACAAGAGTACAACTAATGTACCTAATGTATATTTACAACTAATGTAAAAGCAAAATTACAACTTATGTAATAATGTACAACTAATGTACAAGATGTATAACTAACTAATGTACAAGATGTTTGGACTATTGAGTTGGGAGCAGATAATGGCAAGCCTGTCCAACTGAATGGACAGCTCCCATTCTTCACCTACTCAGATGGCAGGTGGACTTCATTGGACAGGGAGGGGGTGGCATCCCTTCTTTGAATTTCTTTCAAGTTTCTTCCCTTGTTTCTTCCATTTCTTCAATTTCAATTAAGAGAACATAAAGTTAGAATCTTGAAGTTCACCTCTGTCATAAAAACCTTTCAGCCATCCCAAGATGGCTGCTCTCCATAAGCTGGGAACTTTCTGAAGGAGGTGGCAATTCTGAAGGCCTGCAAGCTGCTTTTAGACAACTTTGTGTAGGTCTGAAGCGCTCTTGAAAAACTTTTCTTCTGAGATAAGGGATCTACAAAAAATCCCCTAACTCAGGCTCTTCAATTACTTTGCCATCCCAAATCTACCTCCTTCAGGCAGGCTGTGGTTCAACTCCTTTAATTTTTCACAGCATAATCTCCTGTTTCAATCATAATAGGAGTTCTTCCAGCTCGTATGCCTTTCTTTGTCCTTCTGGCCTTTATTTTGGGGTAGGTCACAGAGACAACCCTCTTTTACTTTTTTTGGAATCAGGCCAAGCTCACTTAGTCCTCTCCATCATCTTCTTGATGTTATGCCCTGAAGTCTTAGCCGGTTTCTGACTTAGACTGGCTTCAGGGCAAACTGCTAGTTCCACCATTTCCCCTGTATCCCATCTGTGCAACATCAGTGGTGAGTCGGAGATCCATTTCAGGGCCTTGTTTGCAACCCATCCTGGTGATCTGAAGCTTCCACTGTGTGCCTTTTCTTGCTTGAAATGGGAACAGCCTTTGACAATCGCTTCCTTGGCAAGCCTTCTATTAGCAACATCATGAAATTTTTTCTAGCCACGTTGTCAAAGTGGAATTTGGCTCTGCCCGGAGGGGTTCTTGAGTCTTGGTCACAGAGACTGAGCACCCTGTGCTTTTTCCTCCCCTTTTCTCCTGCTGATTCCTTACGCTTCCATTAATGGCTTCTTAATTCTTTTTCGCAACATCCAAGGAGAACATTTTTGCTTTTCTGGCTCTTGAAGCGCAAAAGATTGCAGCTTGCAGGCTTGTTGTTCTTAGCTTTTCTTCCATACTATTTCCAGGGCTTGAAGCTGTTCTTCTCTCTTGAACTCAAAAATATTTGTGCAATGGAAGACCCATCTCCTTTGCCATGGCTTTGTGAACTTAAGATCAGCTGCTTTTCTCTGCTGTTTGTTGATCAAGGCTGCTTTTTTTCTTTTCCTTTAGCTGCTGTAAGCAACTTCAGGAATTTCCCTCTTCTTCTTCTTCTAAGACAGATGCCTTTCTTCTACTGCTTGGCCTGTCCTCAGAAATGAATTACCTCCCCCTTAGACTGAGCAGGGTTTGGAGATTCAACTGAGTAGGCTGAGCAGGCTTGGGGAGGAGGCACCCCCCCTTCCAATGTAACCTGTAAAGGTCCCCCTTTCCCTGCTGGTTGACCAGTGGAGTTTGTAATAGGTACTTGATTAAGGTACTACGTGACTAAGGTACTAAACTCTAGGCTTGTTAGTTTTCGTTTTCACTCTCTTCTCTCTACTAACTACTTTAAAACTACTTACTATTACTAAACTAGGTACTAACGTTCTCTGTAAACTCTCCATCTCACTATACTTCTTATAACTAACATTACTTACTCGAGGTATAGTAGAAATCTGACTAAAAAACTAACTTAAACTAATGTACTCTCCACTGAACTACTTTATAAGAAAAACTCCTACTTGAGCTGAACGAACTTAACTAACTCAAACTATCGTTAAGACCGTAACTTAAACTGCTTGTCCCCTTTCTTCACTATTCTTACTCTATTGACGTGGTTGCTACTACTCTGCTTTCTATTTCCCTCCCCGTCGCCGTCTTACTCTAAACTCTTAACTAAGAAACTTACTAACTCTGCTTTCTGTCCCTTATGAGAAGAAGTTTTCTCCTTCTCATTCTCCCCCTTGACCCTTTTTCTTTCTCCCCCCTTCCTCCCCCTTGACTTAGTTCGTTCTAGGCTAAAGACTTCTCCCCCTTTGAAAGGGAGATGTAACCACCTTCAACACCTGGTCTGACTGAAGATACACACAGTCAGAAGGCTTTAACGCAAGCTTTTTTGGCAGTGTTTTGGCCAGAAAGTTTTTTTGTGGAGTGGTGGCAAGGGCGGGGGGCAAAAAGGCAAAAAAAAAACAGCAGGTTTGGAATTGAAGCAAGAGGTTGTGTGGGGCCAACCAGGCTTGTCCACTAAGCAAAGAAGCAGGGTTGGTCCTTAACCTGCCTGCAAGCCTGGGAAAGACAGCCCTGAAAAAGAGAAGAGGGCCTGGGAATCAGCAAGAGTGGTCAGCTTAACATGGTGTTTTTCCTCTACCAGAAGCTGTGAACAAACAACACAACAAACAACAGGCTGTTGAAAGCTGTGCAAGAATGGACTTCTCAAGAGTATCGTTTGGGCAC
>JAANYP010006396.1:65902-91082 GCA_020465985.1 Centrapalus pauciflorus | reverse complement strand
ACAATAATCATCACAGATGAACTCCTTTTGTGGTAAACCTCTTACCAAATTCTTTTTGACTAGAACATTCATAGATTTAAAGTTCATTTGACACATCCTTCTGTGCCAAAGAGCAGACTCATTAGATGATGCTTTGGATATCAAACAACTTAAAGTACTTGATTTGGATAAAAGATTTGTGTCCAAACAGTAAACATTGTCCTTTCTTGGTGTTCTAAGTAAAACAAGATTTTCAGGTATTTTGAAATCTTTTGAAAGAATAATGCACTCAGAATCTGTGAATACAACAATATTTTGTTTATCACAGATTTGAGACACACTCAATAAATTGTACTTCAGCTGTTCAACATACAAAACATCATTGAAGATCATATTGCCTGCTTTATCAGTTGCTTTACCTGTTACCTTACCTCCCTTGGAATTTCCTCCAAATGCAACAAACCCTCCTTCAAAGCCTTTGAAATTTGACAAGCATTCAGAATTGCCTGTCATGTGCCTAGAGCATCCACTGTCCAAATGCCATCTTGTTTTATGTTGTGACCTGTGGGTGCCTTGCACAAATAAAAGCTTAGTTAGTAGTGGAGTAAACCCAAACCAAGTTGGTTTTGGGTTGTCCTTGTGCATTGACAAAACTAAATACTGTTTGTGACTTTTTATACTTAGTGAGATCCACTGGTGGATTCTGTGAAGAATATTTAGTTATGACATGATATATCCAGGTGTTCTTTCCAACCTTTGCATTAACAGTCTCAGATGATCCATTACTAGTTCCAGTTTGAACTGGATTTTTAGTGCTAACAGCTTCAGAGTTTGCACTACCAGTTCCAACTTTAGGCCTGGCGTTTTCAACATTTGTATCAACAGTTTGATCTGAGTTTTTGCCTTTAACACACCATATCTGTTTAAAGTTTGATTTGGGTTTAGCCAAAACTTGTTTTTGGTGTGTGGACTGTTTTTTATTGACTTTTAAGAACCTGTGATCAACTATCTTCTTTGGAACTGGTGGACCAGGAGGTTTAGCCTTAGAATTCTTTGTGTTTTGAACAAATGTCTGTTTCTGAACCACAGTCTGTTTTGCAACAGATGGTTTATACAAACAATGTCTGGCCAAATGGTTTTTCCTGCCACAATGGAAACATCTTTTGACTGTTTTGATTGGAGAACCAGTTTTGTTAGACCATAACTGGTTCTTGTTCCTTTGATTTCCCCTTACCTGCTGTTGTTTGGGAAACTTTTGGACACCATGCTTTTGGCATGTGCAGATTGGAACAGTCTTACCCCTTTTATTAACTTTTGAGGAAGATGCAATGTTACAGTTAAAAGGTACAGAAACATATGGAACAACATTGCATACACTCATCTTCTCTTTTCCTTTCTTACTGGGGGTAGAGGTTTCTATAGAGGCACTCATTGTTTTGTGTTCTCTCTCAACTTCTTTGCACTCACAGCCTTCATTTGGAATCAGTTCTTCTTTAGATTCAGGACTGTTTTCAAGGATAGGATCTACAGTAGTCATTGACTCATCTAATGGTTCATTAACAAGCCTATCGGCAACTTCACTCATGGGATGAATGTATTTGTTGTTGTATGGGGGTGGAGTGGCTCTGTATCCTATGCCTTCTTTGGGATGGAGCTGAGATTTTACCCTATCTTTAAATTGAACTTCCATTAGGTGTTCCAGCTTTTGATTTGCCAATTTGAAGTTTCCTAAATCTATATTGACAGATTCTATTTTCTTGTTAGCTTCTAACACCTTCTGTTCAGCCTCATCTAATTTCTCATTTGAAGACTCTATTTTCTTATTCAGTTCCTTTTTCTCCCACTCATGATATGTTCTATCATGTCCCATTTGAATCTCATTATCTTTATAGTCATTGATCTGTTTTTCAAGATCTTCTATGGCCTGCATGTACTCATATCTCCTTTCTTCCATCTTAGCTAGAGTTTTGCACATGCTCTCATTATGATCTCTGTACTTTTTAACCATATTTTTGCATGTTTGAGAGCAGAGTTTAGCATTTACGTCAGATGGTAGTTCAGTGGAAGTGACATTAGATGTTTCTGCCATGAGAGCTTGATTTTGAAACTCCTCTTCTGTCTGATCACTCTAGTCAAACACATTGTCTTCTTGAGAAACAAGTGCTTGTGATGATGAAGCTTGATTAGTTTGCTGGGGTCTTGGTGGCTGTTGACCTTGGGATCTACATTCTCTGGCAAAGTGGCTAAGCTTGTGGCATTTAAAGGATTCAACTTTTGATTTATCAAATGCTGGTTTGCCTTCTGGTCTGGCTTGGAATTTTGATGTGCCAGTTCTTTTCAGAAATCTTTTAGCCCTCATAGTCAACATTGCATGCTGTCATTTCAAGTCCATCTCTTCTAGATCATCTGGATAGATTTGTTCTAAATCTTCAGCATTTAGAGCAAACAGTCCATCATTGGCAACAAAAGCTTCATAATGAACATCAGTAGAGTTACCATCAGCACCTGAAAAGGAATCACAAAAGTTAGATTTATCAATTAATGCTGATGATAGCAGAGCAGTGTTATGATTGTAGGAAAAGGATTTCTTTTTATTTTCAATCTCAGTTTCAAACACTCTCAGACTGTTGTACAGGTCATCCAACTCTATTTCATCAAGAGTATCTTTTGTTCTCCATTGGGCAGCATAGACTGTCCACTCTTCACCAAGTGATCTAAGGAATTTTCTGTTTACTTCATCTTGATCCAAGCTGACTTTGGCACTCTCCAATTCACCTATCAATTTATTAAACCTGTCAAAGATTTGATTAAGGTTTTCATTTTTGCCACCAGGTAAAAGTTTTCGTACTGCAGTGTCAGAAGATCTTTTTGATTCCTTTTGGTGCTAGCATTGCCAGCAAATCTTTTCTCTAAGACAATCCAAAGAGAATGAGCAGTATAGAACTTTTTAAACTTGTGTTGATAAACATTAGGAATGGATATCTGTAAAAGTGTAAGAGCTTTCACTTTATTCATTCTAGCCTTTCTTTCAAGTTCAGTCTTTGAAGGTGTTTTTATGGGCTTGCCCTCAGCATCAAGTTCAGGATCAACTACAGGAGGAAATTCAACAGCTTCCCATATGGCATAATCAATAAATTGAATGTGTTGTTGAATCTTGAGTTTCCACATCTCGAACTCAGTGGGTTTGAGCATAGGCACTTTGAGTCCTTGCCCAGATCCACTACTGCTATTATCAAATTCCATTGCAGAAAATTAAAAATTTTAAAAGAAAGCTTCTGACTTTGAAAACAAAGAAGAACCTGTCTCTGATAGCACTTGTCAGGATCAAAATCACTACCTAAGATTAACTGGTTTGAATCAATCAGAGTATAAAACCAATAACCTTGTATTAAATCAAAGTCCAATTAAGAAGTTTGCGGAATAACACTTAACTGTTTTAAGAAAAGCTTTCAAAACAAATAACACATAAATATAATAAAAATCAAATCTTTTGCATTGCCAAAGTCAATGATTACAATCACCTCTAATCTGTTTGATTAGACGAAGAACACAGACTGTTCTTAGAGTTTTACAACCTTAGAGGCTTATGAAAACTCAATCAAAAGGCAATTACAACTGAATCAAAACATGTACGTGCAAACTTACAATAGAAAAACCTATTCTATGTATATATAAAGCCTTCTGATTTGTTTCCTTGGAAAACTCTGATTTCTCTGGTAGTAGATATGCTTGAATCTTCGAATATAAATCTTTTCCTGAATTTCAGCACTTTCTGTTTATTGAGCTGTTGAGCAGCTTGATGACTATCTGTTGAGCAGCTTGAACTTGAACACTGGCAGCTTGAACTTTTGAACTAGCAGCTCGAACTTAATCAACTAACAGCTTGAACTTTGTAATTACACAGAAAATCTACTAACAGTATGAGAAATCTAACTAACAGCTTGACATACTTAGAATATTTCCCAACACACTTCAGTTCGTTCGTGATCACGGTCGCGATTTCTAAAGTGTGGTCGCGATGGGTGTAGGGCGGTGAGGATGGAGTATGGCCAGCAATTAGGAACATGGCCGAGATCATGATCGCAGCCGCAATCGCAAGCACGGTCCGATTGGTTGAGTGCGGGTTGCGATCCGCCTAATTGGGCCAGATTTTGTTGTAGGCTTTGAGGCCCATTTGGGATTACTTTCGAGGTCTGATTCAGTTATTGGCTCCGTGTATGAGTCTGTTATGAGTATTTGTTAGGTTTGAATTAATATTTTCGAATCTGTTATGTGTATAAGGTTGAGCCGCTAGTGAGTTGGGCCGAAATAGTATCCATAGGGATTCAGTTGGGTTGATTGGACGGTCAGGTAAGTACTCGAGTTCTTTTCCAAACGGCGCTCATTTTACGAGTTATATCTGTGTATCTATTGTGGTGTATTGTGTATAAGACAGAGAAGTGAGCCTTGAGTATGATTCCATACTTGTTATTATAGCGTACATGTGTATGAGATGAGATCTTTTTCAGAGTGTCCGCCATGAGTTCCATGCGGACTGTCATTCGCGATGGGTGATCGCGGAGGCTGACTGTCCATAACCAGTCATGAAGTATGTGTAAGGTCCACCCCTATCAGATCTATCAAGGCGTGACGGCGTAAAACGAGTGTGGAATCCTTGTTTAACGTTAACAGGTTGATCACGAACAATCACACGGGAACACGGAGCCAAACACGATGCTAGCCGATTGAATATCAACCCCACAAGATGTATGACTTCTCTGTTCACTCTGTTGCGCTCAAAATCGTCTGAAACCACGATTCTCAAAGTTGTTCAACTGTTAATGAGTTGTTGAACATAATCTCATCATATACACTTTAAGTTCGTGCATGTCCCAAGCCCACGGACTTATAAGTTCAAGCCCATGCAGCTAAGTTCGTATGAACTTGTCAGCCATAATTTCGTTCGAACTTATCAGCCATAACTTCATACCTCATGAACTTATCACTCATAAGTTCATACCTCATGAACTTATCATCCTTAAGTTCATACCTCATGAACTTATCAACCATAAGTCATACCTCATGAACTTATCATCATAAGTTCATACCTCATGAACTTATCTAGCTGTCATGAACCTAACATGCAATCAGGAACTTAATATACAATCATGAAATAACACATAAATATGAACATATAATAGTGACTTGTATTAATAAGGCTCAATTTATTACAAATGACTAATAATCACAAAACTAGACTATTGTCGTCACACCGGGTGTACCAACAAACTCCCCCTTGACGATAGCTTCTAGTTGATTTTCATTTATCTATAGTTGTAGGCCTATTTAGATTGCTCCCTGCATGCAGTCCCTCTTCAATACAAACTCTGACCACTCTCTGGTATTTCTTGCCTTCAAATTTCCATCCTTCGTGATAGAAAATCTGCTGCTCTTAGAGCTTCTGCAGGTCACCCCGAGATAGGTTTACGATATGAAAGGGATCATATACCTTCAAAATAACTTTCTCTTCTTCATCTTCCATTATTGCTTCATCTGTTTCATTGTCGACGTACCACCACTTCATGTTTCCCAGAACATCCTGTGGCATGGTTTTCAAAGGAACCTTCTTCAAGCACCTGAGTGGTTTGTAAACCATCTTAGCCCATGGTCTCCCAGTAAGAGGATCTATTCTTGTTTCATCCATCACTCTTTTACCAGCTCTTGGCTTAAGCCTTTCAAACCTTCCAGATCGACCTTCTCTTTTGATAATTTTTGCAACTACTTCTGCATAAGGGTCGTCTCCTAGGTTGATAAGTTCCTTCCATGATAATTCCTTGACTTCACACTTAGGCAATAAGTTGAAGTCCTTCAGCCTTCTTCTCAAATACTGTAGCCCATCTTTTCTCTTTAGAACGAATAGCTGCAGTCCCTGTCAAAGAACTAGCTCATAATACCACCTGATAGATCTCTTGAACTTTGCACTTTCATCTTCTTCTTCGTAGCCAAATCTATCTTCTTCTTTTTTTGAACCACCATCTCTTCTTTCTTCCTTTGAAAGCTCCCTGTCAGGCATCTCAAAATCTGATTCATCATTTAGCGTAGATCTCAGCATATCTAGATCTATCAGATTATGATCTTCATTCACATATAGTTTCATGACAGGTTGCTTATATACAACATTCTCATTAACATCATCATCCTCATCCAAAACTACTTCATCGTCTGACTTCCAATCAGGTTCATCTTCAGGAATAAACTCTCCTTCCTTAAAATCCTCCTGTTTTAAGTCTTCTTTGAGTCAAACCTTATCTCTTCTTCATTCAACCCTGACAAGGCTCTGATCAGATCTTCTTCAGTAACTTTTGTCGCCTCTGAAGCCTTGCCTTTTCCGTTGTCTTGGGCTGAAGAACCTGACTCCCCCTGAAGATCAGCAAGCTGAGCAGATTGTTGTCTCGAAAGATCTGCCAGCTCACGATCTTTGTTAGCATCTGGGTCATCTCCTTCATCTTCCCTACGAATATGCCTCAAGGCATATTCTTTACAACTCTCCCCCTGAGGTGGACGATCTTTCAACAATTTTTCCAGTATAGCCTCAAGATTTGCAATATTTTGTTGTTGATCAGCCACTGTCTGATCCAACTAGGCATTATGCTTTTGAAGTTCAAGAATCGCCCTTCTCAGCTGAAGAATATGTACAACCTGACTATCGATCTGAGCTTTAAGGTGAAGAAGGCTCTGGCTGTCAGATGATAATGATGTCGATGGGGTGGTTGTGGTGGTTTTCGGTGGTACTGTTGCTGAGGTGGAGGGCGTCGATTGTTTTGTTCTTTGTCGCTTCGCCCTCTGATGCCTCTTAACCAACGTCTCTTCTTCCGGCTCATTTTCTTCATCATCTTCATCTTGTAGATGCCATGACTATTGTTGTTCAGTCTGCGGCGACACAACCAATCTAGAACGATAACGACCAAGAGTCGTCGATGGATTTTCCACCTCCATAATATCCCTGGCCTCATTCGAGTCGGTCTCGGAATCAGGCTCAACAACCTCAGTAGATTGCTCTGACTGAGAACTTTCTATATCTTCAAAAATGTTCCCAGGTGCTTCAGGAGGGTGAAGAATATCCTGAATCACTACTTCAGCAATGTCAAATAGAGCTGCTCCCCCATGAGCAAATATATCTTCCAGAGATTCCTGTCTCGGATCAGCTCGAACGAATGGTGGAGGAGCCACTGCTGGAATAGGCTATTGTTGGGTATGTACTACTGCTGCTGGAGCCACTGCGGGGCCTTGTGGCTCATTATCCATCCAGCCATCTCCTGCTGGAGCCACACATTCAGCATTAATCAAGGCACCAAACAACGGGGTAAGCTCTGGACGTTCATTTTCAGCTCGTCTTTGGCTATGGCTTTGACAATCAGCAAAAATTCTTTTGTCTATGCCGGAGACAAAAACCACCTCCGGTGAGGGTGGTAAATTTGGCAGACAGTGACGGATTATCTTCATCACAAAACGAGGATACATCAAAAATCTTTCTCGACTATGAGTCGTTATCTGATGGATAAACTCAGTAAAAAAAGAAGCCCGAGAAATTGTACGTCTTATTGTACACCAGTGAGATCATCCCGATTGCAACTTGGATGTTATCACATTGAAACCGGCCTTTTTCAGGGCTAGACACACTAGAAGAACGTGCATCAGATATCTCCACTGCCCTATTAGACCACTCTTGACACATGAAGCCTTGGCCAAATCCAGCGAATGGCCCATTCTTGAAAAGCCCCTTGGCGAAGTGGAGCTGGGTAATCAGTTGGTCCATTTTGTTGTGCTTCAGTCCCCATATTTAGAATTATTCTCAAATCAGCTGCCGAGAACGCAATCTACTGTCCATTGACTATAGCCCTGAGTACGGGCGGCATGACTGAGCTGTCCAAATGTAGTGTACTCTAGGATTGGGGAATATACTGTATCATCAGACTAAGGTTATGTGTCAATGCATACGCCACTCGAGATCGAGTAAGAAATGCCAGAATTTCACGGTAAGTCCCAGCTTCTAGTGCATGCATGTCAATGCTAACAACCATATTGTGCTTATTCACGAAAGCACGCTCTGCCATTCCTGCACATGCATGCAATAAACGATTAAAATATGAAAAATTGAATTATTTGAAAACAATTAAGTTCGCACGAACTTAGGACCATACGAACTTAAATATAAGTTTGTACGAACTTAGTGTAATTTTTGAAATAAGTTCGCACGAACTTAAGGCACATAAGTTCGTGCGAATTTGTTCTTAAGGACAAGTTCGTGGTCGGCCCTTTTCAAATGAAACTCCAGATTTAACACTTTTTAGACTTAATCGACCCATGAAAGTAGTCCTAAAAGGTACAAATCGAGTTTATTAAGGTTCCTTTTTATGTTTTATAGCCTAAAACTTAGAGTTTTTAACCCTTTGTTATTCGGATATCAAAACCCAAATTAAACGATAAAAATACATTGAAACTCTCCTTACTTACTTTCTTTGATGGTTTAGAAGGTAAACCAAAATCACCAGAGTTAAGTTCGAGAGAAACAGTGGTTATCTTCGTTAAACAGTTACAAAACCGTAAATGACCGTTAAGTATGTAATCGTCGTGCTAAGTTTATGGTCGCCAAATTAAGTTTGTGAGGAAGAAATTCGTAGGCAGGTGAACGAATTTAATGCATTTGCACTATTTATAGACCCACATAATGTTCTACGAACTTAGATGGGTTAAGTTTGTAGGAACTTAAGTTCGTGCGAACTTATGCCCATAATTTCGTACGGACTTATTTTGTCACTAACTTAAACTGAAACTTGAAAAACTTTGAAAAATTTTCAACTTTCTCAACTTATTGCGGAACACATCACTTTGAGCAACCGATTTATCACACATCTGTTGTTTTTCCAACAGTAAAAAATCCAAGTATATGACCTCGATCCTAAGTATTTAAAATTTTATCTAGTAAACTAAAAGAAAATAAAATTAAAGTTAAATATAAAAATAAATTGCAAAGTAAATATTTTTGCGAGAAAGTCATAGAAGGTTCAATCAGATAGCATTGCTAACGCACTTCTGTAGTTGCATTTTCACACTTTGGAATTTTTAAAATCCCTTTATTGTTTGTTGTAACATACACACCATGCCGATTATTGGTATTGTTGTCCACTTAAACACGCAACACTAGAACTTTCCTTTGGCCTTTTTATTTACCAAGAAATTATCTTACATGACCCACACTTAGACATACTTATGTGATCCAAGCAGACATAAAATCATTATGACTTTTTGGTATTTGCAAATCATTTTTAAAAAGCAAACGCCGGACACAATTCTGTACTCACATACAACAGAGTGTCTTAGTTTGTCTTAGGGTATAGCATACTTCTTATATTTAGCCTAGATAGCGGTGACAGGTCTGTACTTACGTACAACAAAGCGACATATCTTGCTATATTAAGTCAAAACAGCGGTGACAGGTCTGTACTTACGTACAACAAAAGCGACATGTCTTGACTTTCTTTACGACTCATGCTTGCTCTTTATTTAAGATGTGTTTTAATGAAGCAATACATTTTCCAGACTGATTTACATACCTCATTCATAATTACATTTTATGTGAGCCCATAACCTAGAAATTAAGAGCTATTGATCATATATTTAAGTTAGCAACACATATGATAATTTCTGGATTGTTTTATTGGCTTTTAGGAAAATCTTCATGTTTTATGCCTACCAACACATCAGAACATGAATATGTATATCACTGAAGTTTATAGTGCATTATGTATGAAAGTTTAACACTTAGAATTTGTTAGTGTTTGCTAAATCTCGTCATGTTGAACCTTAAACTCTAAGACAGCTCTCCTTTTTTAATTTTTAATTTTTTTAGGTTTTTCCCCCTTTTTTTTAACTAAATTAACTAAAAGGACAGACTAAAAGCTAAAAGTTAAGAGAAAAATTATCTAATGAGGTCAGGTTACAATGGATTTCTCATCCCGTTTAGTTGGACTAACAACTCAAACCGTGATCTAGCAAATGCTTTTGTGAACAGATCCGCATAGTTGTTTTCTGTTGGAACTTTTACCAACTTAATAAGGTTTTTTCTGCACAGTCACGAATAAAGTGATGACGTATATCAATGTGCTTAGTCTTACTGTGCTTTACCGGATTATTGGTTATTGCTATCGTGGATTGGTTGTTTATCCTAATAGGAGTATGAGTATAAGTCAAACCGTAATCCCGCAATTGTTGCTGAATCCACAGAACCTGTGAACAACAGCTACCCGCAGCTACATATTCGGCTTCGCATGTGGATACGGCTACCGAAGTCTGTTTCTTGCATTGCCAGGACACCAGCCTCCATCCTAAGAACTGACAACCTCCCGTTGTTGACTTTTTGTTTAAGCTGCACCCTCCATAATCCGAGTCTGTGTAAGCTTCCAATTCTAGATCTCCATCGGCATGATACCAAAGTCCCAGCTTCGGTTTTGACTTCAGGTATCTCAGAATCCGCTTCACAGCTTTCATATGCATCGCTTTAGGGTTGGCTTGAAACCTGACACATAAACAAACAGCAAACATAATGTCAGGCCTGGAAGCAGTTGGATACATAAGTGACCCAATCATGGCCCGATATAACGTCGGATCCACATCAGCATCACTATCGGTACCCTGTCCGAGATTGTGATTGACTTGAATTGGAGTGCTGAAATGTGTTGTGAGCTTTGTTCCTTCCATCCCGAAGCGTTCTAGAATCTCATAGACATACTTCGTCTGATGAATGAACATGCCCTCCTTTCTTTGTTCAACTTGTAAACCTAGAAAGAAATTCAGCTCCCCCATCGCACTCATCTCGAACTTTGACTTCATGACCTTTTCAAAGTCCTTGCAAAGTTGTTCATTTGACGACCCAAAGATTATGTTGTCCACATAGACTTGTACCAGTAGAAAATCATTCCCTTTCCTCTTAATGAATAGTGTACTATCTATACGTCCTCTCTCGAACCCATTTTCCAAGAGATGAGTGGATAGTGTCTCGTACCACGCCCTAGGTGTCTAATGTAACCCATACAGAGCCTTATCCAATTTATATACTCTGTCCGAATACATAGGATCTGTAAACCCTGGTGGTTGCTCGACATACACCAGTTCCTTCATTTTCCCGTACAAGAAGGCACTCTTGACGTCTAGTTGATAAACTTTAAAGCCTTTGAAGGATGCAAATGCGAGAAACAACCCGATAGCTTCAAGCCTTGGTACTGGTGCAAACACTTCATTGTAGTCTATTCCTTCTTCTTGATTGAAACCCTTGACTACGAGTCTTGCCTTGTTTCATGTAACAATACCTCAATCATCTCTTTTGCACTTAAAGACCCATTTTGTCTCTATTGCAACTTCTCCACGAGGTAAAGGTACTAACTCCCAGATTTTGCAGTTTCTTGAACTGTGAGAGTTCCTCATGCATTGCTTCAACCTAAGAATTATCCTTTAGAGCCATTTGAATATTCTTCAGCTCAATTTGAGAGATGAAACATGAGTACAAACAGGTGTGGAATGCTTCGGAGTCGTTGATGATCGATAACAGCCCTGTGTTAATAATAACATGTAGGTCCCGAGAGGTTCCCAAAGTATATAGTTATAAGCTGTAGAGGGGGTGAATACAGCAATTTAAAAACTAGACACTCTTTTCTCAATGTTTGTATGTATTATCAACAATTTGTTAATTACAAACAAGCTTGAATGCGGAATAGTTCAAGCTGAGATGACAGATACAACAGTATGCTTACTAGTCTAAGACAGACTCAAACTAGTTTACAATGAATACACTCACTAAGAAGCACTCACTGTGTTTACAAGACTTAAAGGAACGGCTTATGTAAAACAGCTTATACACACAGATGCTGGTTTACACAGAAGGTTTGCATGCATGAAAATCACACTTGCACGTTCACTCTTGGGTTTCAGCACTTAGCTTTCTTCACACTTCTTTCTGACCTTAGAAGCTTCCTTTTATACTCACTTAGAGGATCTAAGAGAAACATCTTCATTGGACGGAAAGAAAATGGAGAAGTCTTGTTGAAAAGACAACATAACCTTTTCTGCACTTTTCTGAAAAGCAGACTTGTCTTCACATGTGCAGAACTTTTGTCTTTTTACTTTGTCTACTGTTGCATTGCCTTTAACTAATTTAGGAATGTCAACTTTGCGTCTTTCTTCCTTGTAAAGGCCTATTTTGATATAAGCAAAAGGTCTGTCACCCTTTTTCAAATAACCTTTTGTCTTCATGTTACAGAACAGCTTGGGCAGGCTGAGCATTTCTGTTTTCCACTTTGTCTTCGACTTTGTAAACTGATCTTGTAGTCAAAAACAATACATGATGACTTGGAAACATATTCCATAAAGTGTTTAGCCTGTTCACAAAGAACAGGTTCTGTTCACAAAGAAGAGAACACTATAAAAATGCCCAAGCTGCTCAACAGTGTAGAGCAGCGTAGACAGTTTATGTCCAGCCTGTTCAGCAGACAGAGTAGCTTGGACAAACTGTCTAAGTTGCAACACATGCAACATATAGAACAGCTTTAGACTGATATTGCAAATCATTTTCAGGTTTCAATAAGACATATAACAGGCCTTAAATTCAACCTTCAAATGTATCAACAGGTTTGATTATAAAATCTCCCCCTCAGATGTAGAACAGGTTTGACTGAGGCCTTTTTGTGCCTAACAATCTCCCCCTATTTGCAATAACCAGTCCAAGCTGGTCTTGTCAAAAATCACTATATATTTTTACAGTACATTTGCTGAAATAAAATTACAACATTACAGTAAAGTAAAAGATCAGTTTATATATACACTGATTCTTTACTACACTAGAACAACACATGTTCTTACAAGAGTACAACTAATGTACTAATGTATTTTACAACTAATGTAAAAGCAAAAATTACAACTTATGTAATAATGTACAACTAATGTACAGGATGTACAACTAATGTACAAGATGTTTGGACTGTTTGAGTTGGGAGCAGATAATGGCAAGCCTGTCCAACTGATGGACAGCTTCCATTCTTCACCTACCCAGATGGTAGATGGACTTCATATTAATGGAGAAGGATCATGAACCATCCTTTCCAGTTCTTCCCTTGTATCCTCAAGTTCCTCAATTTCACTTCTGATAATCATGAACTTGGGATCATTGAGCTCTCCTCTTTCATAGAAGCCTCTGAGCTGATCCCAGATGGCTGCTCTCCATTTGCTAGACTGCCTGAAAGAAACTGCAAGTCTGAAGGCGGCAAGTTGTCTCAGATCAACTTTGTACAGCTCTGAGGCTCTTTGGAAGCACTTCTTCTGAGTTAGGGGATCTACAAAAAATGCCCCCAGCTCAGGTTCTTCTATAATCTTGCCATCCTCAAACTCTATTCCTTTAGGCAGACTATGATCAACTCCTTTTATTTCAATGGCATAGTCGCCCTGTTCAATCAGCGTAAGGAGTAGCTCCATCTCTGTATCCTTCTTTGTCCTTCTGTCCTTTATTTTAGGGTATGTCACAGAGACACCCTCTCTTACTTCTTTTGGAATCAGGCCCAGCTCACTTACTCTCTCCATCAGCTTCTTGATGTATGCCCTGATAGTATTAGCCGTTTCTGACTTAGACTGGCTCAGGGCAACTGCCAGTTCCACCCATTCCCTGTATCCCATCTGTGCAACATCAGTGTGATCGTAGGATTCCATTTCAGGGCCTGTTGCACCCATCCTGGTGATATGAAGCTTCCACTGTGTGCCTTTTCTTGAAATGGGAACAGCTTTGACAATCGCTTCCTTGGCAAGCCTTCTAGTAACAACATCATGAAATTTCTTTCTAGCCAAGTTGTCAAAGTGGAATTTGGCTCTGGCAGAGGGTACTTGAGTCTTGGTCACAGAGACCTGAGCACCCTGTGCTTTTTCTCCCTCCTTTTCTCCTGCTGATACCTTAGCAGCTTCCATTAATTTCTTTTGCACCTCCAAGGTAGACATTTTAATTTTCTTTGCTTCGTGGAGTGCAAAAGATTTAGCAGCTTTAGCAGATTCTTCTTCTTCTCTCAATTCCTCCAGAGCTTGAAGCTGTTCTTCTCTAAACTCAAAGTACTTGTGCATAGGAAGACCCATCTCTTTAGCCCTGGCTTTGTGAAACTTAAGATCAGCTGCTTTCTGCTGTTGTTGATCAATGGCTGCTTTTTGTTTTCCTTTAGCTGCTGCTGTAGTGACAGCATCCTCAGGAATTTCTTCTTCTTCTTCTTCTTCTTCTTCAGTTAGAATTAAATGCCTCCTTTTACTGCTAGGCCTGTCCTCAGGAATGACTTCCTCCCCCTTAGACTGAGCAGGGTTTGGAGAGACAGCCTGAGTAGGCATAGCAGCTTGAGAGGCACCTTCAGCTGTACCTGTAGATGTCCCTGCTGGTTGACCAGTGGGAGTTGTAGGTACTGCTTTCTCCTTAGGAGAAGAGGTTTTCTCCCCCTTAGACTTAGTCTTCGAGGCAGATGACTTCTCCCCCTTTGAAGGAGATGGAACAGCACCTTCAACACCTGGTCTGCCTGAAGACACAAAGTCAGCAGGCTTACCAGCAGTTTTGGCAGCAGGTTTAGGGCCAACCAGGCTTGTCACTAAGAAAGCCAGGTTGTCCTTAACCTCTGCAAGCTGGGAAAGACAGGCCTGAAGAGAAGAGGCTTGGGAATCAGCAAGAGTGGTCAGCTTAGCAATGTTTTCTCTATCAGAAGCTGTGAACAACAGGCTTTGAAGCTGTGCAAGATGGACTTCAAGAGTATCTTGCACATCAGCAAGGTCTGAGGACACAGTATTTGATAGAGAGCCAATAAGAGTGTTCAGGCCGGCCAATGTGTTAGGAAGGGTAGTGTGGCAAGAAGTGAGGAGAGATGACAGCTGTTGTGAAATGGCTGCCATAGAGGACACAGAGTCCTGTTGTAAGGAGAGGATAGAAGAGAGAGAGTTGGATACAGTTTGCAGCTATGCAGTGAGTGCAATCAGCTGTGAAGAGTTGTCAGTATGGGAAGGGACTGGGAAGGATTCTTTGAACATATCAAAGAAGCCTTTGAGCTGCTCAGACACAGAGTCTGAGATGATGGATGGTAGGGAGTGCATGGTGTTTTCCAAAGAACCAACTTTGTTAGTCAGCAAGGAAAGCTGATCCTTCAAAGGCAGGTCTTTGGGAGATGGTGGTGTATGGGTAGATTGTTTGGAGTGGGTAGATGGAGAAGATGATGATGAGGCTGGTGTTTGAGGATGTGATGGAGAGGGAAGAGAGACTTTGGACAGAAGCTCCATAGCCTGGGCAAAAGTAAGATAGCCCAGGTTGGAGGGATCAAGAGGTCCTTCAGCAGCGGCTGTAGCTGCATCACCAGGAGAAGGGGATGATGTTTGGGGCCTTTCAGATGCTGCTTGTGTTGCAACACCCTCATGAAGACCAGTGGTGGTTCCCTCTGCAGTGCCTTGGTCTAAAGGCACCTCATCATTGGGAGATGGGATATGCATTTCAACATCAGCAGTGGTGAAATCTGCTGATGGAATGTGCATGAAGGGAGCAGCCTCACCTGAGGGATGGTGTGATCCCTGAGGTTCATCAGCTTGGGTTGTTGGTCCCTCAGCAGCTGTTTGGTGTAGAACAGCTGTATCATGGGGAGCAGAAGTTTGAGGCTGAGCTGCTGATTGGTCTATATTAGCAGCGTGGGCACCTCATGCAGACTCAGGGTGTGAGGAGATATGAGTGGGGGACAATGTGGACACAGTATGGAGTGGAGAGGACTCCTGTCTTTCAATATCCTCAGCCTGTTGGGAGGCTGGGATAGTTGATGTGGGTATCTCCGTTTGTACAACTGGTTCCTGTTGGGAGGAACCAGAGGGTTTAGGCTGACTCTGGGTAGACTCAGATTGGAGTGAAGCAGGCTCCAAATGAGCTGAACCTGCTCCCAAAATAGGAGAGGCAGCTGGGGTTGCTTCTTTTTCAACTGAACCCTGTTGAGAGGGAACAGAGGAGATGGTTTTGTGGGCTGTTTTCTTTTTGGCTAGTGATTTGCGTTGGTAATGGATGGATGATGTGGGTGATTGTGGAGTAGGAAGAGGATCTGTTTGGACAGGATGTGAGACTGGGTCAGGAACAGTGGGGCTGGCCTGTTCCATAGTCTCTTGTGCCACAGAGGCACCAGCCACAAAGGCGTCAGGCTCAACAAATGAACCAGGGTGAGGAGCCTGCTCCTCCTCAGCCACAGAGGCTAAAGGAACAGACTCAGACTGAGCTGTTTTGGCCTTCTTTTTCACAGGCCCAGCTTCAGTTGCCAGGGTCCTTTTGACAAGCTTGGACCTGGCTTTGGATTTTCTGGTGGGAGCAGTCTCTGGATCCACCCTCACAGTAGAGGGTCCTTCCACCAAACCTAACAGCCTCCTCATTGGTGTGGATAGAGGAGGCTCAGTTTGCAGGACCGGAGTATAATAAACTCTATTCCCTATAACTGGGAATGCAGCAGTCTTAAGTAAAGGCTGAGAGTTATAGAGACGCTCACCACAAACATGTCTGAAAATGAGGCTCAGAAACCTGGGATATCGAACAGCAGCTGGTCTTGACTCTTGCTGCACCAGGTTCCTCAAATTCACAAAAATCCATTTGGCCATATCCATGGTAGTTCCATCCACAAGCTGCAGAACTACAGGGATTTCATCACGGCTCAGTTGGTCAAAGGAAACAACTTTGCTGCTGAAGCACATCACCACAGAGGCGAATAAGAAGCTGTAGGTAGGAGAGAGGTCCTTCCTGAACAGTGTTGCTCCAATTTTTGGTTCTGCTACACCACAAAAGTGCAGCAGATTCTTCATCTGTTCATCTTCAGGCTGTGGTCGATCATATTGTGCAACCACAGGGAGACGAAGAACTTCCCTGAGCAGATGAGTGTTGATCTCAATGGTCTGAGTCCCATTGAGAATGGTGCCCTTGATGAGTGTTGATCTCAATGGTCTGAGTCCCATAGTAATATGGTCTCACTTCCATTCTGGGACAGGAAGAGGTTGCATACTACCATAGGGTTGTTGGTGCTCGGCTTTGACTAGACGACATGTTCTGCACCTTTCAACATACTGACCGACATCTCTTTTCAATCCTGGCCACCAGAAGTCGGTTTTCAAGTCGTTGTACATTTTTGTGCTGCCAGGATGAATCGAGAATTTGGATTGATGAGCTTCTGCAAGAATTACCTCTCGCGTGTTCCCGAACTTAGGAACCCAAACTCTACCATAAATACCCTTTAATCCAGTTCCATCATCTTGCATTAATGGCAACTGAATTCTGATATCTTCGTCTTTAACATTCTCTTCTTTTAGGGCCTGTAACTGAGCAGCCCTAACATCATCTATGATTGTTGAAGTCAGTATCGTGGAGGTCAAGGCATAGCAGTATGCCTTGCAGTACGCTTTCCTGCTTAAGGCATCGGCCACTACGTTGGCCTTCCCTGGATGATAGAGAATCTCACAGTCGTAATCTTTTATCAGCTCCATTGATCTTCTTTGCCTCATATTCAAGTCCTTCTGACTGAATATGTACTTCAAACTCTTGTGGTCGGTGTAGAGCTGACACTTGGTTCCATACAAGTAGTGTCTCCAAAGTTTGAGAGCGAAAGTCATAGCAGTTAGCTCTAGATCATGAGTAGAGTAATCTTTCTCATGTGGTTTGAGTTGTCTAGAAGCATAAGCTATGACGTTTCCTCTTTGCATTAGAACAGCACCTAAACCCGTGCCTGATGCATCTGTATAGACTACAAAGTCTTCGTTCCCTTCAGGCAGGGCTAACACCGGTGCTTCACTTAGCAATTTCTTCAATTCGTCAAAGGCTACTTGCTGTTATTCTTTCCAAAAGAAAGTAGCATTCTTGCGAGTAAGCTTTGTAAGCGGAACGGCGATTTTGGAGAAGTCCTTGATGAATCGGCGGTAGTAACCAGCCAATCCCAGAAAACTACGAATCTCGGTGGCGTTGCGGGGTGATTCTCAGTTCTGGATAGCTTCGATCTTTGTAGGATCAACAGCAATCCCAGCACCAGATATCACGTGCCCCAAGAATTGGATCTGAATTGATTGTTTAAGAGGTACAAGTTAATAAAAGAATTTATGTTTGAGTATAAGGATCATGAAATTGTTTCAAACGTTGAGACGTACCTGCCTCAACCAGAACTCACACTTCGAGAATTTGGCATAAAGTCGCTCTTTGCGTAGCAACTCTAATAATTCTCTCAGATGTGTAGCATGATCCTCTTCGGTCTTTAAATATATGAGAATGTCATCGATGAACACGATGACAGATTTGTCGAGCATTGGCCGGCAGACTCGATTCATGAGATCCATGAAAGCAGCCGGCGCATTTGTGAGACCGAATGGCATTACCAGAAACTCGTAGTGTCCGTAACGAGTTCTGAAAGCCGTCTTTGGAATGTCATCAGAATGTACTTTGAGTTGGTGATAACACGAACGAAGATCAATCTTCGAGAAGTAGCTTGCGCCTTGTAACTGGTCGAAGAGATCATCAATCCGGGGCAACGGGTATTTGTTTTTTATTGTGACTTTGTTGAGTTCTCGATAGTCGATGCACATTCGCTATGTGCCATCTTTCTTTTTGACAAACAGAACAGGAGCACCCCAAGGAGATGAACTTGGGCGGATAAAACCTTTGTCAAGTAGCTCCTGTAACTGCTTCATCATTTCCTGCATTTCAGCAGGGGCTAGACGGTAAGGAGCCTTTGCTATTGGAGCAGCTCCGGGAATGAGGTCAATGCGGAATTCCACTTGGCGATCAGGTGGCAATCCCGAGATATCTTCTGGAAAGACATCAGGAAATTCGGAAACGACGGAAACGGTAGAAGGAGATTGAACTTCAGCCTTTGCATCGACAGCGTAGGCTAAGTAAGCTGAACAACCCTTGGCAACGTGCTTTCGGGCTTTTGCAATTGAAATAAGGCATAAGTCGCCTTTGTGTCTATCACCATAAATGCATATGTCTCGGCCCTCGGGAGTGGTAATCTTGATCATTCTTTTCTTGCAAACGATTTGGGCCTCGTTATGAACTAACCAGTCCATGCCTACTATGACATCGAATTCCCCGAACTCCATAGGGATCAGATCTATATTGAATACTACGTCTTCTACCAATAATGTACAATTCCTATATACTTTGTCTGCTTTTACTAACATATTGCTAGCAGTCTCTATGTCAAGTACAAATTGCAGTTTGGAAGTTGGCATGTTAAATTGACGAGCAAATGTAGTGGAGACAAACGAACGATTTGCTCCAGAGTCAAACAGTATACGTGCAGGAATTGAGTTAACATAGAACGTACCAGTGACCACCTCCGGGTCATCCTTTGCTTCTTCAGCTGTGATTTGGAACGCCCTTGTTGGAGCCCTTTGAGATTGATCCCTGCGAGCTGTGGAAGCTACAGAAGATCTTGCTGTTGATTGTGGAGCATTCTGATCTCGTGGGGGTTTCGGGCAGTCCCTTGAAAAATGGCCAAGTCTGTGACAGTTGTAGCATGCATCATCTTTTCGTGGACAATGCTCCCAGTGATGGCCTTTCTGCCCACAGCAGAAGCAATACATGTCCTGAGTCTTGCACTCCCCAGAGTGCGCTTTTCTGCATCGCCTCCAGTCTCTCATTTCTGAACTGGCCGAAAAGGCTCTTCCCTTCTTGGGTGATGATGACTGTTGATGGGATTGAGGAGAGAATCGGGAGGATCCAGACTCCCGCTGCCTTTTTGGTGGCGACGGTTGAGTCGGTGGTGCGGCGGCTGAACCTATGACAAATCCGGATAACAGGACAATCTGCTCCACATTCCGAGCAGCCTCGAGTAATCCAGCAAACGTTGTATACCGAACCCCACTCATGGTTCGGCGAATCTCATAGTCTAATCCGGCCTCAAACCGGGCTATCTTTCTCTCTTCTGTGTCTACTTGATGGGGTGCGAACAGACTCAATCGAGTGAACTCAACGGCATATTGTGTAACCGTTTTCGTTCCTTGAGTCAGATTCAGGAACTTTGCCTCGAGACGTCGCTTCTCGTCGGCTGGACAGTACTGTTGAGAAAACACTTCCTTAAACTCGTTCCATGACATGTGTGACACTACCTCCATCGTCAACACATGTGTCATTGCGTCCCACCACATAACAGCGTCCCTTGCAAACATAGCAGTTGCAAAGCGGAACATGTCTTTATCAGCGCAGTCGCTGATCCTGAAAGTTCGTTCCGTGGTGGTGATCCATTCCAATGCTGTAACAGCATCTCCGGTTCCATCAAAAGTAACAGCTCCGTTACTTTTGAAGTCCTTAAACCTGCAACCCCTTGATCTGTTAGAAGACCCAGTGTCTTGTCTTTCCTCTTGATCATCCTGTTGTTGTTCCTTGTTCTTTCGCTTATCGGCCTTTCGTTTTGCCTCGGCCTCATCTCTGGCCCTTAACTGATCAGCAAATGACTGAGCCTGCTCAGCCATTCGTTTGGATTGTAGCTCATTGTTTTGTTCCATGAGAGCTTGCATCATCTGGAACATTTGCTGAGGAGTCATATCGTCTCCTGACATGTTCTGAAATATAACAACTTATATTTAGAACATTTATTTGTAAGTCCTAAGTGTACAGTTACCCTTTGTGTTTCCCCGTGTGCATGTCAATCCTATCTTAGTTCAGATCATTACTTAGAAGTTCATTCTAATATCATAACCTAAGTTTGAGTCCAAGTCCTCGCGGACACTTGAAACCTCAAACTAATGCTTTGATACCAAACTGTGACGTCCTTGTTAATTAATGAAATAATTGTAGCAATCACCAGTATCGACTAACAACCCAATGAGTAATCATGATAATTGAAATTGAATACTTAAATTAGAATTAAGCAAATCCACACTAAAGCAATAGAATACATGTCTACAGTGATAAGAGTCTAACTATTACATCAACATAATTGTTTTAGAAGTAGAAATCCCAGCCCAAAGCTATTACATTCAAGTACCAATAGCTACTAAGGTCTCCGGGATATTGATTTGATATGCTTAAGTAGATGGTCCAGCTACACTCTTGCCTTTGCCTGTAAACAATGTGAGTCAACAGTAAGCTAAATGCTTAGTGAGATAACAGATTATGCATACAACAAATATTTCTTTACAAACAATGCTTAACCATGGGCAGTGTAAGCCCCATGTATGTGAATATCGGCAGTGTAAGCCTCAGTGTATGTGAAAAACCATGCAGTGCAAGCATGGGTTGGCAGTTCAATATGCTGATCGGGGATGTGCCGAACCTGATGGGATACGAGTGGGATGATCAGTCCCCGACAGTGGCCTGCTGTCAGCCCCAGTCCAGGTCGCATCAGATTATGAAGTAATGATCATGCAGTGCAAGCATGATGTATATAGATGCACTTTCAAATGAACGCTGGCTACATGTGTGTTACATGTCAAGTACGAGTGTGCATCATAACAACAAATCATTTCATGAGTGCCAAATGAAGTATATGAACAACGTGAACATGCCATTGAATGTATAAACATGAATGCAAAAACAATAAATGTTCGAATGACAATCTGTTACTCACAGTGATTGGTTTTGTGACTTGATCCTGAATCAATGTGTGTTTTGATAACACCACAATGATCTGTAATGTAAGTGTAATAGTGATGTAATGTCAGTAATTGCTTAAAAATTGTATTCTTGAAAATTAAGTGTAATTAGGTTCTGATTTCGGACCATATCCGAATTCGGATGGATCCGAAATCCGGATGGTCCTCAGGTCCGAATTGGGGGGGTGATCCGGATTGGGTGCTCCGAAATTGCTATGTGTCCGAAGTTGACATTGGTCCGAAATGGGTAATGGTCCGAATTGAGGTTGAGTCTGAATTGGTCTATGTGATCCGAAATATGTGGTCCGAAATAGGATGAACAGGACCCGAATTCGGATGGTCCGAATTCGGTCCATACGGATCCGAGTTCATACTTAGTGAATTTTCCAATATTTTCCAGAATTATGTTTGGGTTATTTTTGCATGTTTTCGAGTCTAATACTGTAAATATGAACTTAAATGCTATTATTTAGCTTATATCATCATATTTATGCATCAAAACAACCCATTTATATGACTTTTTCTACAAGTCTCGATGAACACACACACTAAAACACACACTTAATTCCAAAATCATACTTAAACTTCGAATCTGATTCTGAATTTTTGTATACAACAAGATACATGCTCGATTTAAACATATCATCAATAAATCTATGATTCGGTTTCTTATAAAACCGAACCCAAACATCAAAATATTGAAATTTTGAGTGATTCTTACCTAAAATCGTTTGTTGTAGCAGTTATAGTTCCTAAATTGCAACTTGTTTCCAACTTTTGCACTTGAAATTTGTTGATTCTTGTGTGTTCTTGGATGGAGCCGAGAGGAAGAGAGTAAAGAGAGAGAATCGGTTTAGAGAGAGAGAGTAGAGAGAGAGTGTGTTGGTGGAAATGAGAGGGTTTTTCCCTTTTTATTTCTATTTTGTCCCATATGCACATCATACCCCTCAACTTCGTATCTTTTATTTAACTGATAATATGATCGAAATTAACTTAAATTGATATAATCATCCAAAAGTACAACAATTAAGTCCTTAAAATTGCAAATTACATATAATTAAAATTTGGGATGTTACAACGAAGATGAAACAGTATGTAGGTATTTATAGGATTTGAATGGTCGTGTGTATGAGAGAGAAAAGATTTGGGCGGTTTGATTTGAAATGTTAGTTGACGGAAAAACGGAACGGTTGTCCATGTCAGAACATTTGTCAGACCACTTGACCTTTTTAATCACTAACACACGTAACCCACATTATCTGCGGTAATTAAGTTAAATAAAACATAATTTAAGTAACTTAATTATGAAGAAAGGTAATTAAACTTCTGGTCTACGCTGTTGGTCAAGCCTGTGATGATCAGGGTCACCACAAGGTTCTCAGTCTTCAAGCTGTTCTCCCTTCAAACTGTGCCTTCAGCCTGCTCTCTTTTGTAAGAACAGGTTGTGTTCAATAGTTGAACAGGTTACAAGACAATGGCTTGTAAGACAGTGTGAAGAAGTGAACAGGTTGAAGATTGGACCATCAGAGCAGGCTGGACGAATAAACTGTTTTTGTTCAGCCTGTTGTATGCTTAAGCTGTTCAAGTTTTTCAGACAAATGACTAAGTACAGAACATGTATAACCTGTTCTGCCTAAGCTGTTCAGAGAAACTTGAGCAGTGTGAAACACACAAATTCTTAGACCTTTGAGAAACACTTAGTCACTATTGTTTAACATGCCCAGCTTGCTGACAAGGTAATTAAACCTTGTTTCATCCAGAGGTTTGGTGAAAATGTCTGCAAGCTGTTCATTTGTGGAAATAAAACTTACCTCCACATTACCCTTCTGAATGTGATCTCTGATGAAGTGATGTCTGACTTCAATATGCTTTGTTCTTGAATGAAATACTGGATTGTTGGAGATGGCTATAGCACTTGTGTTATCACACAGAATAGGAGTTTTCCTATACACAAGGCCATAATCTTCAAGCTGATGCTGCATCCACAGAATCTGCCCACAGCAGCTTCCAGCAGCAATATACTCAGCTTCAGCAGTAGAAGTGGACACTGAGTTCTGCTTCTTGCTACTCCAACTGATCCACTTTCCACCAAGAAGTTGACACCCACCTGTTGTGCTTTTCCTATCTAACCTGCAGCCTGCAAAATCAGAATCTGAATAACCTGTTAGCTCAAGGCTTGAGTCTTTGGGATACCAAAGACCCAAACCTGGTGTACCCTTTAGGTACCTGAAGATTCTTTTGACAGCAGCTAGATGAGATTCCTTTGGATCAGCTTGGAATCTAGCACATAGACAGGTGACAAACATAATATCAGGTCTGCTAGCAGTTAAGTAAAGCAAGCTCTCAATCATGCCTCTGTAAGCTGTTACTGAAACAGCTTTGCCACTAGCATCAGCATCCAATTTTACATTGGTTGCCATTGGGGTTTTAATAGGAGAACTTTGATCAAAATTGAACTTTTTCAAAAGATCTAAAGTGTACTTTCTTTGATTTATAAAAATTCCAGTTGAGGTTTGTTTAACCTGCAATCCTAAAAAGAAAGTTAGTTCTCCCATCATACTCATTTCATATTTAGATTTCATGAGTAATGAAAAATTCTTGCATAACTGCTCATTAGTAGAACCAAATATTATGTCATCCACATAAATTTGAACAAGCATAATATCAGACTTCACTTTCTTTATGAACAGTGTGGTATCCACTTTACCTCTGGAATACCCATTGCTCATAAGGAAATCAGTAAGAGTGTCATACCAGGCTCTAGGGGCTTGTTTGAGACCATAGAGAGCTTTGTCCAACTTATAGACAAATCCTGGGTGTTTTTTATTTTCAAAACCTGGAGGCTGCTTGACATAGACTTCTTCTTGCAGCTTCCCATTCAAAAATGCACTCTTCACATCCATTTGAAATACCTTAATGCTCTTATGAGCAGCGTAGGCTAGATACAAACGAATTGCTTCTAGCCTGGCCACAGGAGCAAATGTTTCATCATAATCAATTCCTTCCTCCTGTCTGTAGCCCTGAGCAACAAGTCTTGCCTTATTTCTAATGACATGACCTTGCTCATCCATCATGTTCCTGAAAACCCATTTTGTGCCAATTATAGTTTTACCTTTAGGAGCAGGGACCAGCTTCCATACTTTGTTCCTCTCAAACTGATTGAGTTCTTCTTGCATGGCAGTGATCCAATTGGCATCTTTTAATGCTTCATCAACCTTCTTTGGCTCCATCAGTGAAACAAAACTAGAGAACATACAAAAGTTCCCTAAGCTGTCCCACCGAGTTTGTATCCCTTTGTTGATGTCACCAATTATTTGATCATTGGGGTGACACCTGATCCACTTAGGATCATTTTTCAATGATGATTTACCTGAGTTGTTAACATCTTCAGCAGGTCCAGTTGAACAGCTCTCAAGATTTTCAGACACACTGTTGTCTTGAGCCTGTTTACTTGTTGAACATGTCTGACCACTGTTGAACATATCAGCAGAGGAACTGGGAAAATCAGCATTGATAGGTTCTGGACATGCAGTTGTAATTAAGTCAGTACATTTATTCACACAGGGTG
>JAANYP010006396.1:0-62138 GCA_020465985.1 Centrapalus pauciflorus | reverse complement strand
ATTGTTGATCCTGTGGTCCATTGTGATTGTGGGTCCATCATAGACAGTACACAAAGTATCCCACATTTCTTTTGCTGTCTTCATTTTCTCAACCTGTTTGAACACATCATCAGGAAGAGAAATGACCAGATTGTTTCTGGCCTTTGCATCCAGAGCCACCAGTCTCTTGTCTTCATCAGACCATTGAGCTTTAGCTTTCTCAAAGGTCCCGATTTCAGGAGCAGCTCCTTCAACCGCTGGAGTTATGGTAGTAACAGAGGTTGGCACATAGGGACCCTCCATCACTATCTCTGGCAGTTGTACATCCAGATTCTCTAAATAGAGCATCATTCTGCACTTCCAACCAGAGAAGTTTTGATGATTAAATTTTGGAGGTTTGCCCATAGAGCCATTGTCATAGTAAGAAGAATTTGCAGCACTGTTGTCCATGGAAACTTGGGAGAATGAGAGATCTAGATGACACACACTCTAGCCTGCTCTGATACCAGTTGTAGGTCCCGAGAGGTTCCCAAAGTATATAGCTTTAAGCTGTAGAGGGGGGCGAATACAGCTATTTACAAACTACACACTATTTTCTCAATGTTTGTATGTATTATCAACAATTTGTTAATTACAAACAAGCTTGAATGCGGAATAGTTCAAGCTGAGATGACAGATACAACAGTATGTTCACTAGTCTAAGACAAACTCAAACTAGTATACAATGAATACACTCACTAAGAAGCACTCACTGTGTTTACAAGGACTTAAAGGAACAGCTTATGTAAAACAGCTTAGACACACAGATGCTGATTTACACAGAAGGCTTGCATGCATGAAAATCACACTTGCACGTTCACTCTTGGTTTCAGCACTTAGCTTTCTTCACACTCTTTCTGTCCTTTAGAAGCTTCCTTTTATACCACTCAGAGGATCTAAGAGAAACATCTTCATTGGACGGAATGAAAAAGGAGAAGTCTTGTTGAAAAGACAACATAACCTTTTCTGCACTTTTCTGAAAAGCAGACTTGACTTCACATGTGCAGAACTTTTGTCTTTTTACTTTGTCTACTGTTGCATTGCCTTTAACTAATTTAGGAATGTCAACTTTGCGTCTTTCTTCCTTGTAAAGGCCTATTTTGATATAAGAAAAAGGTCTGTCACCCTTTTTCAAATAACCTTTTGTCTTCATGTTACAGAACAGCTTGGGCAGGCTGAGCAGTTCTGTTTTCCACTTTGTCTTCGACTTTGTAAACTGATCTAGCAGTCAAAAACAATACATGATGACTTGGAAACGTATTCCATAAAGTGTTTAGCCTGTTCACAAAGAACAGGTTCTGTTCACAAAGAACAGAACACTTTAAAAGTGCCCAAGCTGCTCACCAGTGTAGAGCAGCGTAGACAGTTTATGTCCAGCCTGTTCAGCAGACAGAGCAGCTTGGACAAACTGTCTTAGTTGCAACACATGCAACATATAGAACAGCTATAGACTGATATTGCAAATCATTTTCAGGTTTCAATAAGACATATAACAGGCCTTAAATTCGACCTTCAAATGCATCAACAGGTTTGATAATAAATCTCCCCCTCAGATGTAGAACAGGTTTGACTGAGGCCTTTTTGTGCCTAACAGGATTATATTTTGATTTCTTAGAGCTTTTGGATCATACACGATTCAGATTACAATACCTATATTGTTTATAGGTATAAATTTCTGATTGGAAATGTATTTGTGTAGTAACTTCAACTGATAAAACCCATATGTCATCCGCATTATTAACTATCGATGACAGGGTTGTACAGTTAACCCACTACTTATTTAGAATTAAACTTCAACTGGCAACGGAATTAAATCATTTATTTGTATAAGAAACTTATTATTAGTTACCATTGGGGTCTTTTGGCGTCTCTGGTGTCTCCTCAGCATCCTTAGCAGTTATATGGAAAGCTCGCGCCTTTGCTGTAGGTATCATTGTAGTACTCTGCTGGATTGTTCGGCGAACTGGTTGTTCCTGATTAGTAAGCATACGTGCATTTGGGCAATGCTTGGCATAATGTCCACGCTCACCACAGTTGTAGCATACGTCGTCTCTTTCTGGGCACTCATCGATTCCATGTCTTATCTGTTTACAAGTGTAACAGGTCACATCTATAGGGTTGCATCGTCCACTATGGAATTTACTACAACGTTTACTCGATCGTGCTCCTGACTGTATGGAATAGATGCTAGTCTTCTGAGGTGTAGAGGATGCTTGTGATTGCTGCTGACTGGACTTTGATGAACTGAAGAATCTACTGGATTTCTGCTTCTTAGGTGGAGATGGACAAGTAGGACTTATAGCCATCATAACAGGTTCACAACTAGAATCTGTGAATTCCCGCTCCACTATTCTTGCTGCTTCCACTATACTGAGATACGTTATGCTACTCATTTGTCTTCTATATGTTGGATTCAGACCCAGTCTGAATCGGTTTATCTTACGCTCTTCTGTTGCTACTTGATATGACGAGTAACCGCAAAGTCTTGAGAACTCATGCTCGTATTCATCAACGGTTTTAGTTCCTTGTTTCAATTGCATCA
This sequence comes from Centrapalus pauciflorus, assembly GCA_020465985.1. Classification (NCBI taxonomy): domain Eukaryota; kingdom Viridiplantae; phylum Streptophyta; class Magnoliopsida; order Asterales; family Asteraceae; genus Centrapalus; species Centrapalus pauciflorus. The sequence continues at coordinate 59,578 of JAANYP010006396.1, read as the reverse complement.
ACTGCATCTCGAGTTCATCTTGTTTGTCTGTTGGACAGTATTTGGCGTTGAACATTTCCAAGAACTGCTCCCAGTCTAGTGTCATAATTGCTTCCTCACGATAGATGCTCCTTTGTGTTTTCCACCAGGCTCTAGCAGCTCCAACGAACAGTGCTGTAGCAAACTTAACTCTATTGCTGTTCAGACATTCTGAGATACTAAAGATCTCTTCAGTATGACTTATGTAGTCTAACGCTTGTATTGGATTTAATGTGCCTTCAAACGTTATGGCACCACTCGCTTTGAAGTCTTTGAATCTACAGCCTTTTGGCTGCACAACTCGTTGATTGACATGCTCATTATCAGATTCCGATTCGCTTGACTGTTCATTTTGCTTCTTTTTATGTTTATTTCTCTTTTCAGTTTTCTTTATTGATTCAATTTGTTCTAGCATAAACTTGTTTTGTTTCTCATTATTCTGGGTTATTAGTTGTTGCATCATTTCCAGGACTTGCTCTGGGGTCATGCCACCTGATGGTCCACCTTATCCTGACATAGCTTTGAAATTCAAATCACTAAATACTTAGTTCATTAGTCTAGCACATTGTACCCTTTCATGTCCCGTCCTACTAGTCTCTGAAACCTATCTTAGTTCAAGCCATCCTGTCATGATTGATATTATAGCATTGCACAAGTTTGAGATCATGTATTACACGTAATACAATGATTCACTCAAACTATTTCTCTGATACCATCCTGTAAGACCCAAGATTTCTCAAAGGTCTTAAGTCTAGGCCCCAGTAGCAATGCAATATCAATCAGGAAACTAAGATAAAATTAACAGTACGGAATTAAAGTTAATTACAATCAGAGACAATTTTAAGTAATAGGGTATAATCTTCTAGACTATTACATCAAAGCACAAAAAATAAACTAGCCCCTGAACCCCAAAGCTCTATTATCTGATAATACCAAGGTGTTGAAACAGGTTCTAAAGCACTTCAAGCTCTTTCAGAGTCCTGACTTATGAACTAGGTCCAGCCAATCCTTTGTCTTTACCTGAAAAATAATGCAACAACGGGGTAAGCTTATTTTCTTAGTGAGATTGTAGAATTTCACATTTAACATGCAATTATGAACGCGGAAAGCACATGCACTGCACTCGGCTCATGCACGGCTCAGCTCTATTGCTTATGCACTGCACTAGGCTCATGCACTGCTCAAATCTCGAAGGGACATTGGCCAATTAAATGCTCTTTCGATGTGCGTCTTTGCTCAGCTCCCAGTTATAAAAGTATTGTTGCTCTTGAGACTTTTAGACAAATTCATAAGGAATGCTCGGAAAATGATAACACCATACACACACATCATTAGTGGGGATCAGCACCGTACTGGGCTAGCTACTAGTAATTGCTGTATGTGTATCATCAGAATGCTCAGCTCTAGCTACCCTCTGTGCTTTCATCATGTAAATCAGCACATCATAAGCCTAACATTAACCCAACACTGAGCAATAGTGATGGAGTTAAGCTTAACAATCAAATGACTCGTCAATGAAATAGAAACTAGAAGAATAAATGATCTGCTCAACAATTCATAGTAATCATGGCAATTTATCAATATGCTCAATAATATCAGAATGCCAATAAAATCAGGATAATGCAACAAAATTCTCAATTCACATAATTTGCAGTTAAAGTAAAATCTACAACTCACAGCTACTAGTTATTTGCACTTTCTGGCTCTGGCTCTGTTGCTCACAATCTGTAGTGGATTAGATATCTGACTTATATCAGACTTTCAGATGCTTGCCATTTTGCTTGTTGCTCAATCTGTTAATCATATCATTTCTGATATTTATTAGCCTTTGAATCAAATAAATTCAATGTTCGTTCGTTGGTCTTTAATCTCAAAGTCTCATATCTTGATCATACGGTCATCAATCTTATTAGAATCTTTCTTAGCTTTCATTTGCTCAGTATAATTCTTATGAAAACATGTCTAATCATGTCATACGCTTATTTGATGTTTATATGCTCATAAGGTCGCATTTTTTTGGAATATGATCATGCATATATATATATATATATATTCATATGATTTCTAATTGATAGTATTTCTTAATTTTATAGATCGTGATTTCAATTACTGATCATTCATATTCTTTGTTAATTAATATTCTCAAAAGATCAGTATATATATATATATATATATATATATATATATATATATATATATATAATGATTTTGCTAATTATCTTGTCAATTTATGAGTTGTCTATGTGATTTATTCAATATATTCGAATTTGAGGAGTGGGGTTCAAACTTATATATTAAATTCGAACATCATGATAAATTCGAATGCCACAAAATCGAACATAGGCCAAATTCGAAGCCTCATTCGAATTTAATGACCAAATTCGAAGCCTCATTCGAATTTAGCTCACAAATCGAGTTTGTTCATGCATTTCGAGTTTGTTCTTGTCATCTCGAATTTGTTCATCTTTTCAGCATTTAAAACATACATTTCTATGTTAAAAATCACGAATATGTAAAGTATTAAGCCTAGGTTCGATTATATTATACATAATCTATCACTTCCTGTAACTCTTTCTTGATTAAACTCCAACTTGTTTGCAAATTATGGTGATTTTTGGATGAAATTGTGAGATATTTTAGAGAGAGAGTAGAGAGAGAGAGAGTAGAGGGAGAGTAATGAGTGATTAATGACCTTAATTTCGTTTATATACTTCAGCTAGTTATATTTGCAACTTAACCCGCTATTACTTTTGTATCTTACATCTCTTTTATTTAATTATCTTTAATAATTTATTAAATCATAATTTAAATATTTATATAATTTAATTAAATATTAAATTATAATTCAAATAATGTAATAATATTACATTATTGGTTCGATAATCAGATAATATACGTTTGGTCAAAAGCTAGGTTGTTACAATTGTAAATGAGGTATGCAAATTTATCTAGGGGATGTATAGCAACATCAAAATACATCTTAAACAAAGAAAAGAAAAAGTTTTGAAAAGAAAAGGAAGTCAAAACAAGTCGCTTTGTTGTACGTAAGTACAGACCTGTCACCTCTGTTTTGACTTAAGCTAGCAAGATAAGTCACTTTGTTGTACGTGAGTACAGACCTATCACCGCTGTCTTGCTAACTTAAAAGGAACTCTAAGACAAACTAAGACACTCTGTTGTATGTAAACACAGAACTGTGTCCGACGTTTACCTTTTAAATAAAATTTGCAATACCGAATAGTTATAATCATTGTGTGTCTGCCTTGATCATAGAAGTATATCTAATGTTGGTACACCCTGTGTGACGATAGCAGTCTAATCGATCTAACATTTTGGTTTAAGTAATATTCAACATTCTGGTTTAACGAGTGTTTGATATTTGTGTTTATATATGTTTGATAGTAATTGATTGTATGTTTGAACTTGATGTAACATATTACAAGAAGTTCAAACATAAAGATCAAAGATTAATTCAAGCATAAACATAAGTTGGCTAGATTCGAATTATATATGGGTTGACATTCGAATCTGTGATAGATTCGAATGTAACCATAGATTCGAATATGACCAGATTCGAGAGTGTCTTTGTGGACAGACTCGAATGGGCCTTGGGCCAAATTCGAGTTTGGCCCACATCAGACTCGAATCAGGGTCTATAATTAGGGATAGACTCGAGATATTATCAGACTTTTTGCAGAATTCGTGAGGGATTAAGCAATAAGCGATCTCGAGTTTATCAGCTTGGTGCGTGTTCTTTCGGAGAGAATCAGTTCGTAGGATCGTTCGTGTGTCGTTCGTTCAGCCTCTGATAGTCTCCGTGTTTCGTAGTTGAGAGTTGTTTCCGTCTACCCGTTAACGAGGATTCCGCACTCGTTGACGGCTCCGCGTCTAGATAGATCTCGTATAGTGGTAGACCTTACAAGTGGTATCAGAGACTACGGAGTGTTCTTGGTGTTCTTCGTGTTCATCTTGATACATTCTAGGTTTCTTGACGCTAGTTGGACGGTTTTTCTCTCAAAAACGTATTTTCAAGCTTAGCAAATTCTTATTCGGAAAACACTTTGTGGTTTTTCACGTTTTTTGGTCGAAATCAGTATTTTCCATTAGAAAAATACTGGTTTAATCTGAAAATCGTTAAAAAATCAAAGTGTTAGCCGTTTTTCGAGTTTGCGGCGCTCGAATCTAATAAGGGTAATTAGGGTTACACTTTAGTCTCGAGTCTAACCAAAATCTGCTCCTTTCGAGTCTGTTTCAGAGGGTTTCGAATCTACCTAGTTTCGAGTCTGTTGCTTCATTCGAATAGGATCTCGAGTCTAGCTTACTTTCGAGTTTAGTTCGAGTCTAGTTTAGTTTCGAATCTAGGGTTTCGAATCTGCTGTTGTTTCGAGTTTGCTGACCTTCGAATCTAAGGACTTTCGAATCTGACATAATTTCGAATTAATTGAATTATAACACTTAATCGAATTTAATCCCAAATAAATTAGAATCTGATTACATTCGAATCTACCTAGATTCGAAAGAATTAATTCTCATTAGTTTCGAATTAAATTAATTAAGTTCAATTCAATTACTTTCGAAAAGATGTCTAATCTTCAGAAATTCCTAGAGATGGACCACGAGGTCGGGAAGGCAAACACTCCGCCCAAGCTGATGAAGATCGAGGATTATTACTGGTGGAAAGATCGGTTTACCGATTTCGTGCGCTTTAATGACATGCGCATGTGGGTGTGTATCGACGAAGGATATATTCCACCGGTTTCTGAAGTTGAAGGCCGTCAAAAAGTCTTGTCATACCAAATGATGAAGGAGGATGATAAGAAACTGTTTGAAGCCGAAAACAAAGCTTTCTCGATAATCCGTATGGCTTTACCTCAGGATATACTGCACACATTTCGGACTCAAAGGACGTCGAAGGAACTTTGGGAGTCTCTCGAGAAAAGGTGTAAGGGTAATCCTAGGGTGCGTAGAAAGCGTACAGAGCTGTTAAAACAACAGTTTGCAATCTTCAAGGCGTTAACGGAACTTGAAAGTCATGGAATTGAGTATTCTGACACTGACAAGAACAACAAGCTTCTTGATGCCTTACCAGCCAAATGGGCTATGTACGTGGCAATGATCAAGCTGAATGAGGATAAGTACTATACTCAATCTCTGGATGATATTGTGGGAACGTTGAGGGCATATCACTTCGAGCTACTGAAGGCCGAAACTGACTATGAACAAGTCCAGAATCTAGCAATGTATTTTGGGAAGACAACAAAACCTTCAGTCACAGCTGAACCGAAGCCTGCTACAGCGTTTTTCACCGGAGAAACGTCATCACCAGCAGAGTCTGAAGAATCATTGAATCGCGCGTTCTTAGGATTAGGAAGATCGGAAGAACCGCAACCTCAAGTACAATCGGCATCGCCATCTCAGAGTTATTCGAAGATGCCCATGAGCGCAAAGTCAGCGGAAGAACATTTGAATCTGCTTGCTTCTTTTGTGGCCGCGTATGGAAATTGTGTTCAAGGGAAGATTAACGATCCTGCTCTCTGGGATGAGGACTACGATCAGGTTGATCCTGATGATCTTGAGGAAATGGATCTTAAGTGGCAACTGGCCATGGTAACCCAGAGGGTTAAGAGATTCATTAAAAGAACTGGGAGGAATCTGCAGATGAATAACAAGGGGATAGGATTTGATAAGTCCAAGGTGAAATGCTACAACTGTCAAGGACTGGGACACTTCGCCAGGGAGTGTCAGAGACCGAAGGTGGAAACATACCAAGGGCAGAGTCAGCATCAGGGACAGTTCCAAAATCAGTCCCAACAACGATATCTTCCAAGTTCATCAACTGGTCAAGCCAATCTAGCGGGTCTTCTATCCAATGTTACTTCAGACAAACAGCTAGATGGTACGTATGACTGGAGCTCACATCCTGAGTCGAATGCTAGAGCCTTCATGGCTGAAGTCACAGAAACGGGGTGTGATGGGGACGAGCAGACCACACGGGACAGCAGTCCGATGTGGGTAGAAAAGGCGAATGATCAGACAGTGCTGGAGTTTGCTGCTCAGATGGCCAACGTGGAATCTGATAACTCAAAGGTTAGTCTGACTTATTCTCTATTTCGTGAATTATGTGCTTTGTGTGTTAATTCTAACGATAGGTTAAATCTAGTCCTAGAATCACATAAAACCATATCTGCTCAAAATGAGAACTTAAAAATTGAAAATGCTAGCCTAAATGATATCAAACAAGATCTTAAAGAAAAGCTTAAGGCTGATGCTCAAGACGTAGTAGTTCTAAAAGACAAACTCAGTGAGCAGTGTGTTAGAATAGAGCTAATGTATGAGCACGTAGAAGCATTGACCAAAAGTCTTAAGGATAAGGACATAGAGCTAGCCGAAACAAAGGTAAAGGTAGCAGAGGCAAATAGCAAGTTGGAAAAGTTTAGGAATTCGAGCCTAAACCTAGGGAAAGTTTTAGATGCCCAAAGACAATCTAAGAAGCCCGTAGGTCTAGGATTTCACGAAATTCCTCCACCTTTCAATGCGAACTATGTGCCTCAGCCTCAGGAGAAAACTGATAAATCAGTAGACTTAGAGGACCTACCTACACCGACACCAGAGCCTATAGTGGAAAATCCACCTAAGGTGGCTGACTCAACCGTCAAGGTTAAGAAAGTCAAATTTGTGTCTTCCTCTAGTGAAACACCTGCAGGAAAACAGAAAATTGCTTGGGCTGATCAGGTCGATGAGCCAGACACCATAGATGTACCAAAGGAAATAGACAATAGTGAGACACCTAGATCTAAGGGAACACACAAAAAGTCCATAGATAAGATGTCTTGCTTTAGATGTCACGAGAAGGGGCATGTTGCTTCTCACTGTCCGCTTAGGAAAGCCGATGTTACACCTAAGACAGTGAATCCAACACCTGTTAAGCCCTCAACCAGTGTGGCGAGCACCAGTAGTTCTCAAAGTACCGAGAAAACTGTGCAGGCCGCACCCAAACAAGTTGTTAAAAACACACCGGTTAAGGTTGGACCAAAGGAAGTGATTAGGACAAATTCACCGAATCGTGTCATTAATCAATCTAGGTCAGCACCACAACAAGTCTATAGGAGCACAACACCTAGCAGGTCACACACTCCAGTTAGGTCTCATACTCCAGTTAGACAGTATGCACCGGTATGAGCTCAGGGTTCACAGTCCGAAATGCCATATAATAGGAACTATTCTAAGGCTCCACAACAAATGCCTACTCCAAGGCAAAGAGTGAACTTAAATCACTCGGCACCACAACAGAACACAGTTCAAAGGCCCAAGTCACCTGAAAGGCGAGATGGGTATTTGAAAGAGTTTAAGTATGTGGACGAGAATGGTATTACCAAGTCAGTCATGGCTTGGGTTCCCCGTGATACCTAACCTATTTTCTTTCATGTGCAGGAGATTACCACAGGTCCAAACAACAAGTGGTTCGTCGACAGTGGCTGCTCCAGGCACATGACAGGGGAACCAGGTCTATTTACAGACTTCAAGGGTGGGAATCGGGGATTCGTATCATTCGCGGGTAACAAGGGTGGAAATATCACGGGTACCGGAGTGGTCACTAATGGGACAATCACGTTGGACCAAGTTTATCACGTTGATAAACTGGTTCACAATCTCATTAGTGTATCTCAAATCTTTGATAAGAAGAACTCGGTGTTATTTACTGACACTGAGGCGTTAGTGCTAAAGCCGGGATTTAAGATTCCTGAAGAATGGGTTTTGATGCGGGCGCCAAGGAAGAATGACTTGTATATGCTGGATATGAACAAGCCGGAGTCTTCGATGGGGCCAATCTGTCTATTATCCAAAGCTTCGGAAACGGAATCCGTACTGTGGCACAGACGCATGGCTCACCTGCACCTAAGGAAGATGAATTACATAACGAAGAATGGACTGGTGCAGGGAGTGCCTATGAAGAGCTTTCAGTTCGAGGACAAGTGTCTACCGTGCATGAAGGGCAAGCAACATAAAAAGACACACAAGTCCAAGAAGCAGAATTCAATATCCTCAACATTCGATTTGTTGCATATGGACCTTTTCGGCCCTATCAACAAAAGGAGTATAGGAGGTAGTTGGTTTTGTTTAGTTATCACTGACGATTACTCACGGTTTTCTTGGGTTTTCTTTTTAGGTACAAAGGACGAGACGGCTTCCAAGCTTATCGGGTTCTTAGACCAAGTGGAGAACTCCTACGGAACAAGGGTTAAAAATATCCGTAGTGATAATGGGACTGAATTCAAAAACACTGTAATTGGTGTATATTGCCTATCAAAGGGCATAGTGCATCAATTCAGTGCACCATATGAACCTCAACAAAATGGGGTGGCCAAACGTAAAAATAGAACATTGATTGAGGTTGCAAGGACTATGCTTTCGGATTCAAAGCTTCCTACCATGTTTTGGGGGGAGGCAGTGAATACCGCATGCCATATTTTAAACCGAGTCCTTACAGTCAAATCTTTGAACAAAACATGCTATGAAATTTTGAATAAATGGCCACCTAACTTAACTGGATTTGAACCGTTTGGTGTACCATGCACTCTTTTACGAACAAAACATCAACCGAAGTTTGGTGAAAAGGCTGACGAAGGATACTTCCTAGGTTACGTGCCGAACTCACCAAACAAACGGGTTTTTAACAAAACGAGTGGTACTGTGGAGATTGTGTATAATATTGAAGTCACAAGTTATACACATGAACCCCAAACTGGTCCGGAATGGATATTTGACTATGATAAGTTATTTGAGTCATTTAACATTCCTTTGGATGATAATGCAGGTACAATCGAAAAGGACATGGCGACGTTGCACCTAAATGACGATGGCCATATTTTTCCGAGGACTACGTTTGAATCCACATCCGAGCCTACTGCGACTGTAGATAGATCTCCAGAAGTTGCTGATCAAGAAGCACCTATCACTGAGAATCAGACTCAAGCAACAAGTTCCAACTCTGTGGAAAACGTCCATGAGGAGGAAAATGTAGAAGCTGAGCCTGTTCCCCCATTAGGTGAAATAGGATCTAACTTAGGAGATAATCTAAGGGTTGATGATATAGAGACCTCTAGGATTAACAAGAACCATCCATTAGAAAGCATCATAGGAAATCCTAATGAGGGTGTGAGGACTCGGAGTAGTGTAAATAACAACACTGTGTTGTTGTCGATGATAAACGACTCCGAGGCATATCACACATGTCTATATTCATGTTTCATATCGCAAGTAGAGCCTAAGAATGTGCAAATGGCACTTAAGGATAACTCTTGGGTTGAAGCGATGCAGGAAGAACTTTCGCAATTTTGGAAACTAGAAGTGTGGGAGTTAGTTCCATTACCTCGAGGGGAAGTTGCCATAGGAACCAAATGGGTTTTTAAGTGCAAAAGAGACGATCGGGGTATAGTCACGCGCAACAAGGCTAGGCTAGTTGTAAAGGGTTTCAACCAAGAGGAGGGAATCGATTACAACGAGGTTTTTGCACCAGTAGCAAGGCTAGAAGCCATTAGGTTGTTTCTAGCTTTTGCCTCCTTCAAGGGCTTTAAGGTATATCAGTTAGATGTTAAGAGTGCTTTCCTGTATGGGAAAGTGAAGGAGTTGGTTTATGTAGAACAACCGCCCGGATTTACAGATCCAAAGTATCCTGATAGAGTATATCGCTTAGATAAGGCTCTATATGGATTGCATCAGGCACCTAGGGCGTGGTATGAGACTCTATCCAACCATCTGTTAGAGAACGGTTTTGAAAGGGGTAGGAGAGATAGTACTCTGTTTGTTAAGAGGAAGGGAGAACACTTTATCTTGGTACAAGTGTACATCGATGATATCATCTTTGGATCATCAGACGAACAGATGTGCAAAGATTTCGAGAAGGTGATGAAATCTAAGTTCGAGATGAGTGCTATGGGAGAGTTGAATTTCTTTTTAGGGTTACAAGTTGACCAAAAGAAGGAAGGGATGTTTATCCATCAGACTAAGTATGTCTATGACATATTAGAACGTTTCGGGATTGAAGGAACAAAGTTGACTGCCCACTTCAGCACGCCGATTCAAGTGAATCATAATCTCGGACCGGGTACTAAAAGTGATACCGATGTGGATCCGATATTATATCGGGCCATGATTGGATCACTTATGTATTTAACTGCTTCAAGACCTGACATTATGTTTGCTGTGTGTATTTGTGCTAGGTTTCAAGCGAATCCGAAGGAGATGCATATGAAAGCTGTGAAGCGGATTCTACGATACCTCAAGTCGAAACCGAAGCTGGTTCTTTGGTATCACGCGGAGGGAGATCTAGAGTTGGAGGCGTTCACGGATTTTGACTACGGAGGATGCAGCTTGACGCGCAAATCAACAACTGGAGGTTGTCAGTTCCTAGGAGGGAGATTGGTATCCTGGCAATGCAAGAAACAAACATCGGTAGCCGTTTCAACGTGCGAGGCCGAGTATTTTGCTGCTGGTAGTTGCTGCTCACAGGTTCTGTGGATACAACAACAATTGCGGGATTACGGTTTCGCTTACACTCAAACTCCAACTAGGATAGACAATCAATCTACAATTGCTATAACAAATAATCCAGTTAAACATAATAAAACAAAGCACATAGACATAAGGCATCATTTTATTCGTGATTGTGCTGAAAAGAACTTAATCAAACTGGTAAAGGTGGCAACAGAAGATAATAATGCTGATTTATTTACCAAAGCATTTGATAAGTCACGGTTTGAGTATTTAATTCAACTAAATGGAATGCGCAACCCAGAGTAATTTCACCTTAGTAGTAGTAAGTTTATTTTCTTTTAGAGTAGTAGTATTTCTTTCTTTACAGTAGTCTGCTAATTTAGGTAAGTTGCTAATTTAGGTAAGTTTCTAATTTAGGAAAGTTTCTATTTTTAGTAAGTTTCTATTTTTAGTAAGTTAGTAGGTTAGCTTAGTTTACTGCTTTTTGCTATGAAAAACAAAAGAAAAAAGAGAGAAAATTACAAAAATACAAAAAAAGAGAGAATATCAGAAAATGAGTTAAGTCTTAGATACATAGGTTCAAAGTGACGAAAATTAGCTCCGTCGTTACAGACTCTAAGTATTTAGGCTTTCACACATAATGCAACTAAACTCTAAGTGTTATACTTTATTTAGTTTGATGTGTTGGTAGGCATAATACATATAGGGAATCTCAAGGCTAATAAAATATTCTAGAAAAAGTCAAGCGTGTCACTAACTTAGATGTACGACCAATCGGTCTTAATTTTTATGTACCAGACATACAAACTTTGAGTCTAAATGAGGTATGCAAACTTTCTGGGGATGTATGGCAACATCAAATACATCTTAAAATGGAAAGAATAGAAATATCATACAAAACTGAGAGTCGAAAACATGCAACTCTGTTGTACGTAAGTACAGACCTGTTGTCTCTGTTTAGATTCGGGTTAGCAGATATGTCGCTTTCTTGTACGTCAGTACAGACCTGTCACCGCTATCTGCTAACTTTAAAAATAAACTTTAAGTCAAACTAAGACACTTTGTTGTATGAAAATACAGACATGTGTCCGATGTTTGTCTTTTAAAGAAAGTTTGCAAATACCAACAAGTTAGAATCTTTGTCTGTGTGCCTTGATCATAAAAGTATGTCTATGTCTGAGTCACGTAAGATAATTTCCTGATAAATAAAAATGCCAAGGGATATTCCGAAATGTAGAATGTTTAGAGGGGTAAAATACCAACAATCGGCTAAATAGGTATGTCACGACAAACAATCAAAGGAATCGAAAATTCCTAAGTGTGAAAGTTTAAATACTGAAAGTAAGTATCAGACATCGCTATCTGATTGAACCTTTCTTAGACTTACTCATCAAAAATATTTTGTTTAGAGTTTAGCATAGGTTGTTAATTTTAATAAGTTTAGCGTAAGTCTTAGTTAAATTTTTAGTCAAGTTTAAAATTTTCTAGGTTTATTTATCTTATTTTATTTTATTTTACCTTAGTTTATTTTATTTTAGTTTATTTTAGTTTAATTTTTACTTAGGTAAAAGGTCAAAAAATTACTGAGGGTGCATTCAAAGTTGGATAAAATAAACATGGCGTGAAATATCTTGTGCTTAGGGTAAAAGATTGGGCATAGTTTATTTTGTTACACAATACCGTAGAAAAAGGTTGAAAAAGTTGAAGTTATTTCAAAAATTTTCGAAATTTTTCTAAGTGTTTGGTGTTTTCGAGTTTAGGACAGACTCGAAGTGGGAAGGCTTCGAATCTGTCAGTAGATTCGAGTCTATCCTTAGAATCGAGGGTTGGTGGTATATATAGGTCAACAGTGAAGTCATTTAAGACTTACTGTTTTCGAATCTATACACTCGAATCTAACAAGGCGATTTCGAATCTATCCTCGAGTCTACCGTATCTCTCCTAAACGACATTTTGTCGAGATTATTGCAAAAGTGCTCGATTCTACTACTGTATCTAGGTATAATCAACTTGATTGTACAAGCTTCATGTAGTTTTATACACAATTTTAGGCAAAATCATCGAGTTTTGAAGATTTAAGGGTCGAAATAGGGTTTTTGCAAAATTACCAAGTTTGGACCGATAAATAGTCAAATTAAAGGCATATATCTGTGATTAGTAACTAGTGGGACTATTGAATGTAATTTTCTAAGTCCAAAAAGGTTAAAATCAAGAGATTTGGTCTTTAAATAATGTCGGGGGTTCGAATCTGTTCATGGGGTGTCTCGAATCTGTCATTAGATTCGAGATGACCAGGACATTCGAATCTGTCCATCAAACTCGAAAAGAGACAATTCGAATCTGTTACTTTCGAATCTGTACTTTATTTGCTTTATTTAATTTAAATTTTATTAAACTTGTAGAAATTTAATTGTGTTGGATTTTGTGCTTAAACAAGTTCAAAATAAAACAGATTTGAATTTAAAGAAGTTTATTGATTTTTAATGAATCTAATAGTTTTGTTTATTGTGCAGAAATGGTTGTTCGAGCGTTTGTGCCTAAGCACAATATGGTGCTTCATCCAGATCATAATCTCCCTGAGGCGCAGGGATTTAGACAAGAACTTGATTTCCTAGTAGAGTCTAGGATCGGTTTTGCACTATCTCATAATGTGCAGCTAGTGTTACCATATATTCGGCAATTCTATGATCATCTGCAGGTAGACTACTCGGTCACACCGACAGTTCTACGTACTCGCATTGCTGGACAACCGCTGGTCTTCTCGGCAGACATGCTACGACAAGTGTTGCAGCTTGGATCTCAAGACGAAGAAGCTGGACCGATTGAATTTCCTCTGAACATAAGGCAAGCAGCCTTTCTGAAAATGGGATACAGTCAAGATGTGACGAAAGTGTCATATATGAAGAGCGGCTTAATAGGACAATGGAGATTTCTTGCGCATGTTTTTATGGTATGCTTTACTCCAAAGAAAGTAGGGTTTGATTATATGGTTGCGAAAATGCAGTCTGGGATAGTCGCAATGGTGTATAATCGTCCATATAGTTTCTCGGAGATGTTCTTCTCAGAATTTGTTCACCAGACCACCGCGCCAGAAAATCAGCAGTTCTAGCTATATCCAAGGTTCATTATGATGTTGATCAGGCATTTCTTGCCAAATCTGCCGCCGTCAAATGACATCCAGAGCGTTGCTGTTATGGATAAAAGGATTTTCCCTGACTGTTCCTCGCACAGAGGAAGGTTGGCTGTTCCTGTTGAGCGTCCGTTATTCGGAGCAATCTTGGATAGGGAGTTTCAAGCCCCGGATGTTGCCAACTGGGCAGGGGTAGTTGAATTTCAACCGAGACAACCACAACCACAACAACAACCACAGCCACAGCCACAGCGTGCTCAAAGGCGTAGACAAAGATCAGCTGCGAGTCAAACTCAGGCGTCAAGGCCTTCGACAAGTCAGCAGCCGGAAGTTCAAGAAGCCGGGCCATCCAATGTTCAAACTGAAGCTGAGCAACTGTGCCAAACACTTAATGAAATCTGGGAGGCAGGGCCTCATGCGAACGAAGATGTGGCTGCAGCGCTAGTAGGTGAACTACTTAGTCCACCAGAAGGAGAGGAAGACGTGTTCAGAGATGTTGAAGAGTACGAGCCAGAACAGACTGATAAAGTTTTGTCATCATCTGAAACAGAATTGGAGGAAATGGAGAAGCTAGAAGTTGAGGCTCCTGAGTCAGTTTCGACTGAACCTACTGTTCAAATTGGAACGTATGGATCAAGATTGGTCGTTAATGAAGAAGGATCGAGGAGGAGAGTAGTCAGGGAATCTGATGATTCAGATTTTGAAGAGGAGGAAGTTGCTCCCTTAGTGACTCGACAAAGGGCCAAGCGTCACAGGTTCATGCAAGGGTCATCATCAGCATCTGATGCACAACAACCTCAAACTCAAACTCCAGAACCTCAAGCCACCGCTCCACCACCACCACCACCTCAACATGAACCATACATTCCATCACCATTCATCCCTACTCCTATTCAGTCCATTCCATCTACCTCGACCACCTACGCTGACAACCAAAGGTTTGTGCAGCTTAAGGGACGCGTTGACTTCCAGCATGTCCAAATCTTAAGCCTAACAAAGGCGATCGGCGAACTCCAGGCGCATAATGCAAATCTTGATAAGGATAATGCCGAGTTGAAGAAGATTGTGGAGAATGTCAGGGAAGAGAACACAGAGTTAAAGTCCTTTATTGCAGATCAATCAGAAGAGATCCGATCGATGCGGTCCCTCCTTGAGCAGCTAATGCAAAATCTAAAAGCTCAGGGGGAGACAAGTTGTAGGGATCATGAGGAGCAGCGTAGAGATGAAGATGACGAAGGCAATGATCCCGATGCACCTAATGAGAATGAGCCAGTAGATTTTCCTGCTGCTCAGGCTACACAAGTTCAGGGGGAGCCCAGTCAAGTTGAAACAGAAGGAGGAGAAGCTGGTTCGTCAAAAACTTTGGATAGCGACATGATAGATGCGCTGAAAGATATTGAGGAAGAGCTTATGGAATTTGACTTTGAAGACGAAGTCGAAGAGTTGGAGGAAGGTGAGTTCATTCCGGAGGAAGTCGTTGACTGGAAATCGGATGATGAAGTGTTAGATGACGAGGACGATCATGTCAACGAGGTGATAATAAACTCACAACCTGTCACGGAACTATATGTGGGAAATAATCATAATGTGATTGATATTGACTACATCAAGATAGCCTCAGTCGAGGACACTGAACTTGAAGAGGCAGAGAAAGAGCCATCTAGAGCTGAGTTGATAAATCTTTGGTTTAAGAATGAAGAAAAGAAAGATCAGCTGAAGATGAAGAAGAAGATGAGAGTTCCGGGTGCTGGAAGTTTTTCAGGAGGAATAATAAGTTGGTTCTTTGACAGAGAATTGCAGCTGTTTATTTGGAAAAGAAGAGATGGCCTCCAATACTTGAGGCGAACACTGAAAGTGTTCAACTCACTGCCCAAGATTGAAGTTAAAGAGTTAGCCTGGAAGGAGCTGATTAATATTGGAGATGATAAGTATGCCGAAGTGATTGAAAGAATTATAAGGAAAGAAGGGCGATCAGGCAAATTTGAGCGACTTAAGCCAAGGACCGGAAAGAGGGTCGAGGATCAGTCGAGAATAGATCCTCATACAGGTAGGCCATGGGCCAGGATGGTATACAAACCTGTGAGGTGTCTGAAAAAGTACCAATGAAATCGATGCCACAGAATATTTTGAGCAACATGAAATGGTGGTACCTCGATAATGACACTGCTGAAGCCATCATGGAGGATCAAGACGAGAAGGTCATTTTGAAGGTATATGATCCACTGCATTTGATAAATCTATCAAAGGACGACCTGAAGAAGCTACATGATCAGCCTATCTTCTTTATTGAAGCATGGAAATCTGAAGCCAGGAAGTTCCAGAAGGTAGTTAAAGTTTGTATAGATGCTGGTTTATATGCAGGCAGTAGTATATATAGTTCTAGTACTTAAACTTGATGTAAATAGTTAGAAGCTATCGTCAAGGGGGAGTCTGTTGGTACACCCTGTGTGACGATAGCAGTCTAATCGATCTAACATTTTGGTTTAAGTAATATTCAACATTGTGGTTTAACGAGTGTTTGATATTTGTGTTTATATATGTTTGATAGTAATTGATTGTATGTTTGAAATTGATGTAACATATTACAAGAAGTTCAAACATAAAGATCAAAGATTAATTCAAGCATAAACATAAGTCGGCTAGATTCGAATTATATATGGGTTGACATTCGAATCTGTGATAGATTCGAATGTAACCATAGATTCGAATATGACCAGATTCGAGAGTGTCTTTGTGGACAGACTCGAATGGGCCTTGGGCCAGATTCGAGTTTGGCCCACATCAGACTCGAATCAGGGTCTATAATTAGGGATAGACTCGAGATATTATCAGACTTTTTGCAGAATTCGTGAGGGATTAAGCAATAAGCAATCTCGAGTTTATCAGCTTGGTGCGTGTTCTTTCGGAGAGAATCAGTTCGTAGGATCGTTCGTGTGTCGTTCATTCAGCCTCTGATAGTCTCCGTGTTTCGTTGTTGAGAGTTGTTTCCGTCTACCCGTTAACGAGGATTCCACACTCGTTGACGGCTCCGCGTCTAGATAGATCTCGTATAGTGGTAGACCTTACATCTAAGTATGGGACACATAAGGTAGTTTCTTGATAAATTAAAAAAGCCAAAGGAATTTTCAAAGTGTTAAATGTTTAAAAGGAAAATTATACCGACAATCGACTTGGAATGTATATCACGACAAACAATCAAAGGAATAAAAAAATTCCTGAGTGTGAAAGTGAAATACTGAAAGTGCGTTTGACACCGCTATCTGATTGAACCTTCTTTGACTATCTCGCAAAAATATTTTGTTAGTATAAGTTTTATTTTTAAAAGTATTTTTGAGTTAATTTCAATTTTATGCTACTTCATTTTACTTTATTTTATTTTATTTTATTTTATTTTATTTTAAGTATTATTAAATAGGAAAAGGGTCAAAGTTACTAGGATGCATTTTTAGTTGGGAAAACAAAAATTGCCTGAAAATCTGTTGCTTAGTGTGAATGATTTTGCAAAGTTGGAAAAATTCCGTTATATGAAAAAGTTGAAAAGTTGGATTTTATTCATGAATTTTCAAAATTTTTAGTTAAGTTTGATTACCAGACATGTTCGTAGTTACCTTCGAACTTGCTGGAAGTTCGAACTTAAGCTAAATTCGAAGGTGGTTGATATAAATAGGTCAATAGTACTTCATTTAAGTCATCTAACCTTGAATTTGCAATCTCGAACTTGTCTAGGCGATCTCGAACATATCTTCGAACTCGTTGATTTAGAATTTTCTCTATTCCTCGAAGTTTTACTACTGTTTCTCGAACCTTCATACATACTTAGGCATATCGAACCAACAATATCTAAGTAAGTGTAAGATTAGGGTGTTTTGGTGGTTAAAATCGAGTTTTAAGTTTTATGACATTTAAAACTAGGTGACTTTAAATCACAAGTTTTAAAAGCAATAACATAAAATTAATGATACATAACCTTGATTAGAACCTAATAGGACTAGATTACACTGTTAATCAACTAAATAGGGTTAAAATCATGATTTTCAAGTTGAAGGTGACTGACTTTGAACTTGTTCTTCTGGTTCGAACCTGTCAGAAAGTTCAAACTTGTTGAAATATCTATAAGTTCGAAGTCAGCCATGTTCGAATGGTTGTCTCGAACTTATCTATGTTCGAATGCTTTTTAAAATCATGAATTTGTGTAAGTTCGAATGTGTTAGACTTCGAACTTAATCAAGTTCGAAGTTATGCAAGTTCGAATGACACAAATTTAATTTTAAATTAATTTCTAACTTTCTTGTGACTTTGTGTGCAGATATGGGAGACCGTGCATTTTTTAATAAGCACAATATGGTAATGGCTGTCGATCTACAGATTCCTGAGGCTCAGCCATACCGGCATATGATAGAATTTTTGACACAGTCAAGAGTGTCGTATGCACTTACGCATAATTAGCCGGTTATTCTAACTTATGTGAGACAATTTTGGCAGAATCTTCAAGTGGACTGCACCGTAAATCCTACTGTTTTGCGTACAAGGGTAGGAGGACGACCGATAGTCTTTTCTGCTGAGCTTCTACGATAAATTTTGCATTTGGGAGCAGAAGACCAGGAAGCCGGCCCAATCGACTTTCTGATGCATATAAGGAAAGGGGCCTTTCTACGAATAGGGTATGCTCAGGACATTACAAAGCGTCCTATGTGAAGAGCGGCCTCATTGGCCAGTGGAAGTACTTGGTCCACGTCATCATGGTGTGCTTCACACCAAAGAAAGCAGGATTCGACACGATGGTGTCAAAGCTGCAGTCAGCATTGATTGCCCTGGTCTACAACAAGGCTTTCAGCTTCTCGGAAATGTTTTTCGGGGAGTTTGTTCATCAGATTACTGCCCCTGCCAGAGAAAGATTTTTGATGTATCCTCGCTTCATTATGATGATTATTCGTCACTTCCTGCCAGATCTGCCACCGCTACCTGAGCAATCTGGCGTTGCTATAATCGATAAGCAAATTTTTGCCGACTGCCAGACCCACAATGCACGAATGGCTGAGCAAGTCAGGCCACAGGTGGCTCCTTTGTTTGGTGCAGTTATAGATCCGGACGTTGTTGCTCCTGAAGGAGATAATTGAATTGGTGAAGCACCCCCTCAACAATAGCAGCAGTAGCAACCCCAACAGCCAAGAGCACAAGCACCGACAAGACGCACTCCGGTTGCACGAACAATTCCCGGATCCCAATCTGCTACAGAAACTAGTGGGCCATCCACTTCAGCACCACAGTTAGACCAACGGGAATAGACGTTGGAATAAATATGGGAACAAGGAGCAGCTGCTCAAGAAAGTGTCGCTGAACAGCTTGTTCAAGATATTTTGGAACCCCCAAGTGATATGGAGGACATATTCAGATAGGTCGATGAGTATCAACCTCCTGTTACCGAGACCCAAGGCACAGAAGGTCGTGAGGAAGGAACAGAGGCTCGGGAAGAGGTTGAAGGTCAGGTAGAGACCGCCTCTGAATCTGAATCAAGTTCAGAAGAGACAGAAGCTGAAGAGCCAGCTGTTACGATCGAAAGATATGGTTCGAGAGTTTTTGTTCGAAGAACAAAGATGACTCGCCCTGCTCTCCGAGACAAGGAAGAAGAGATGCAGATTTCGAGATAGAAGAAGAAACCCAAATTGCCACTCAACAAAGGGCAAAAAGGCATCACTTTATGTAGGGAGCTCCGTCTACTTCTGCTGCTATTCCATCTCCTTCAACCGCCGCTCCATCCACCTCCGTCGCCGCTTCATCAACCTCCGCCTCCATTCCATCCACCTCCACCTCATTCATTGAAAATCAGCGTTTCACTGAGCTGAAGAGCAAAGTAGATTTCCGAACAGTCCAAATTTTCCAACTCTCTCAAGCAGTGAACGAGTTGCAGCAGCATAACTCGAGGTTGGACCAAGAAAATGTCAAGTTACAGACGACAGTGGCGGCTCAGCAAGAAGTGCTGACGACTCAGCAGTCTCATATCCTGACTCTGTAGACCCTGGTGGAGCAAATTATGAAAGATCTACAAGCTCAGGGGAAGAGCAGTTGTCGAGGAGATGAGTTAAGATAAATAAGACGAGATGATGATGAAGGTGATGATCCCGACATGCAAAAAGGTAGCGAGCGAGTAAATCTTTCTCAACAGACTACTCAGCAAGCTAATATTCAGGGGGAGCCTGGGTCATCAGGTACAGGAGGAGGAGAAGATATGGTTAAAGGCAAGGCTCCAGAGGCGTCAGAGTCATTTGATCACGAAATAATTGGAGCCTTGGCCGATATAGATGATGAGGATGAAGTAATGTTTGATTTTGAAGATGAAATAGAAGATCTTGAAGAAGGGCAGTTCGTCCCAGAAGATATTGCAGAATGGAGATCTGATGACGAGGTATTGGTTGATGAGGAAGATGAAGCCGGTGAGATTATCATTCAGCAACATCCTATCACCGATACATATACGACGGCAGAGTAGAATATGATTGACATCCAAGTGTTTAAGGATGCTTTAAATGTTGAATCAGAGAGTGAAGAGCCTGATAGGGAGCTCGCGAATGAAGAGAAAAGACAACCTTGGTTCAGAAAAGAAGAAAAGAGGTCTGAGTTAGCA
The DNA here is from genome assembly GCA_020465985.1 of Centrapalus pauciflorus. Classification (NCBI taxonomy): domain Eukaryota; kingdom Viridiplantae; phylum Streptophyta; class Magnoliopsida; order Asterales; family Asteraceae; genus Centrapalus; species Centrapalus pauciflorus. The sequence continues at coordinate 39,314 of JAANYP010006396.1, read as the reverse complement.
GTGAAAAAGAAGATGAGATTGCCTAGTCCAGGAAAGCCGGCATTCTCAGTTGGTTTTTCGATAGAGAGCTACAGCTTTTTATGATTAAGAGAAGAGACGGGCTGCAGTACTTGAGGAGAAAGCTAAAAGTTTTCAGTACACTGCCAAAATGCGAAGTCAAAGAACTGACGTGGAAGAATTTGATAAACCTAGGAGACGACCAATACGCTAAAGTGATAGCAAGAATCATAAGAAAAGAAGGTCGATCTGGAAGGTTTGAGAGGATAAAGCCGAAGGAAGGAAAAAGAATAATGGTTGAATCAAGAATAGATCCATTGACTGGAAAACCTTGGATGAAGATATTCTATAAACCAGTGCGATGCTTAAGGAAGGTTCCGTTGTAGACAATGCCACAGGACGTTCTCGCAAACATGAAGTGGTGGTTCGTCGACAACGAAACAGCAGAGGCAGTAATGGAAGACCATAAAGACAGAGTCCTTTTGAAAGTATAGGACCCTCTACATCTTGTAAACCTATCTCATGAGCAACCAATCTACTTTCACGAAGGTTGGATATCTGAAGGCAGGAAGTATCAGAAGGTAGTCAAGGTTTGTATAGATAAGGGTTTGTATGCTGGTAGCGTTTTGAATAAGCCTAGTATCTTAGACAAATTGAATATCTAGTTAGAAGTTATCGTCAAGGGGGAGTCTGTTAGTGCATCCTGTGTGACGATAGCAGTCTAAATGTAGATAGTTCTTTTGTAGTAGTTCAGGCTTTGTAATTACCAGTTAATACATATGTTTGATATTGGTTATGTATGTTTGATCTTGTTTGTGTTTGATGTTTACATAAGTTTAAAGATAAGTTCAAACATAAGTTCAAAGGCTAGGTTCGAACTTATGGTGGACAAGTTCGTGGGCTTGGGCCTTCACGAACTTGTCTGGGCCAAGTTCGAACTTAAGGTTTATAATTAAGGTTTAATCAGTTTTGATTAAGGACTTTTGGCAGAGATCAACACCCAAAGCTAAGTACGTATTAGTGAGTGTTTTGTAGAGTGTTTTTGGAGAGATTCACCTACTGGGACGTTCGTCGTTGACGTCTATCAGTGTGTTAGTCTCCGGTTTTCGTGTGCGTGATCGATCCGTTAAACCCCTAATGAGGATTCCGCACTCGTTGGACGGTGTTGCGTCAAGATCGGATCCGTAGGTAAGTGACCTGACAGAAGGGAAGGAGATACTTACTGGAAATAGAAAAACAAATCTGTACTCGATAGACCTAGCCTCTATAAATCTGAAGAAAGATGTTTGCTTATTATCCAAAGCAACATCTGAAGTATCTTGGCTATGGCATCGCCGTATTTCACACTTGAATTTCAAAGAGTTAACCATCCTTGCAAAAGGAGGGTTAGTCAAAGGGCTTCCAACTCATAGATTTCAAAAAGAGCAGTTGTGTGCAGCCTGTGAAAAAGGAAAGATGGTTAGGGCGTCTCACAAGTCAAAAGCTGAACACTCTTCAACGAGAGCATTGGAACTACTTCATATGGACTTGTGTGGACCAATGAGAGTACAGAGCATAAACAAAAGAAATATGTGTTGGTGATTTTTGATGACTACTCTGGAATACACATGGGTATTCTTCCTGCGATCTAAGTTTGATGCTACCGAAATTATAATCGACTTCGTTCGCAGAATTCAAACCAAGTTGCAACTTTCAGTTCAAACCATTAGATTAGATAATGGGATAGAATTCAAGAACAAATCACTCGAGACGTTTTTAAATTTTGTGGGAATAACTCATCATTTCTCTGCAGGCCGCACTCCACAACAAAATGGTGTAGTTGAACGAAGAAATCGCACCCTAGTGGAATCTGCAAGAACGATGTTGGCATATTCAAACCTTCCGTTATTCCTTTGGGTTGAAGTTGTAGCAACGACTTGTTTTATACAGAACACATCAATAATCAACAAGATATTCAGTAAGACTCTGTATGAACTAATAAATAAACAAGTACCTATTGTAAATTTTTTTCATGTCTTTGGATGTAGTTGTTTCATCTTAAACGACAAAGACAATCTGGGAAAGTTTAGTCAAAAAGCTGATGAAGGGATCTTTATTGGCCATTCAAAAGAGTCTGTAGCCTTCCGAGTCTACAATAAGAGGACAAAGACTGTTAATGAAAGCGTCAATGTGAAATTTGATGAAGGCTTTGTAATGGCTTCTGAACATACCAGTTCAGGACCCGATCTTAACCAGCCGACTTCTACGAAGTCATCTGAACAGAGTGAAGAAAATAATGATAAAAAAGAAACTGTTCAAGAATTTTTATGAAGACTACTTTGAACAGACCAAACCTAATGTTTCAAATTTGGTGCCTGATAGGATTACCGAAGATCCAGTCGTAGTCTCAGATTATTCTCATCAACAAATTTCGAAAGAAACTAGAGAGGTTTCAACGACAGATGTACATTTACCAGCTGACAGTGTACAACCTATTCAATCTCCAATATCTTTTGAAAACCCATCGCCTTCTGAAAATTCAGAAACCCCGATCTCAGTTGATATACCATCAACCTCAGAAGCAAATCCCCGAATTCTCTATCTGGACTTAAACCCTAATCAATACCAAATTCAACCTTACCCACATACTTTTAAATGGACAAGGAATCACTCAACTGAAAAACATCATAGGTGATCCATCAGCCTCAAACTAGAAGAGCAACCATGAACGAGTTCTTGTTTTCAAATTTTCTGAGTAAAATTGAGCCTAAGAATGTGAAAGGAGCTCTCCTGGATGCTGATTGGATTGTGGCTATGCAAGAAGAGCTAAATTAGTTTGAAAGGTTGAAGGTCTGGAGATTGGTAGAGCGACCAAAAGACAAATCCATCATTGGCACGAAGTGGATGTTCAAGGATAAGAAGGATGAACACGGTGTCATCATTCGGAACAAGGCTCGCCTAGTTGCCAAAGGATATAGCCAGCAAGAGGGAATTGATTATGATGAAACATTCGCTCCAGTTGCAAGGATAGAAGCTATTAGAATCTTTTTGGCTTTTGCGGCTCATTAAAACTTTATTGTTTATCAAATGGATGTAAAAACTGTGTTTTTAAATGGGGAACTGACAGACGAAGTATATACATATCTGGCCGAAGGGTTTACTTATCCTTCGAAGCCTGACCATGTATATATTTTGGATAAATCCCTGTATGGCCTTAAACAAGCACCTCATGCTTGGTATGATCCACTTTCAACTAATCTGTTGAAATGTGGATTTAACAAAGGTGCAGTGGATACAATCCTGTTTATAAAACTTCAGGGTCCAGATATCATAGTTATTCAAATATATGTAGATGATATAATATTTGGGTCTACTAATCCAGAAGTTTGCAAGAAATTTGCTTTCTTAATGTCCTAAAAATTTGAAATGAGCATGATGGGAGAAATCAATTTTTTCTCAGGTTTACAAGTGAAATAACTGACTGATGGTATTTTCATCAATCAGTCCAAATATATTCAGGACACATTAAAGAAGTTTAACATGGTCAATAGCACTCCTATGAAAAATCCCATGGCTCCAGATTCCAAATCAAAACTCGTTGAGGACATTTCAGGGAAACCTGTAGATGTAACTCATTATCGAGGCATTATTGGGTCATTAATGTATTTAACTGCAAGTAGACCTGATATTATGTTTGCTACATGTGTTTGTGCTAGATATCAGGCACATCCGAAAGAATCACATTTGGCTACTGCCAAAAGAATTTTAAGATATCTAAAGGGAACACCAAACTTAGGTTTGTGGTATCCCCGAGAATCATAATTTACGTTAACTGCCTTCTCTGATGCTGATCACACAGGTGACAAAATCGATAAAAAAAAGCACATCAGGAGCAGTACAATTCTTAGGTGACAAACCCGTCTGCTGGTCATCCAAGAAACAACATTGCGTTTCACTGTCTACAGCCGAAGCTGAATACGTTGTCGTATCGTCGTGTTGTTGCCAAGTGTTGTGTATGAAGAGCCAACTCAGAGACTACGGGTTTACACCACAAAAGATTCCAATTTATTGTGATTCTCAAAGTGCAATAGCCATAGCTTCCAATCCGGCGCAACATTCTAAAACCAAACACATAGACATCCGGTATCATTTTATTAAAGATCATACAGAAAATGGTAGTATAGTATTATATTTTGTACCTATTGAATATCAATCAGCTGACTTGTTTACCAAAGCCTTAGATGAAAAACTTTTTAATTTTTTGGTATACAAGTTGGGTATGTTGAATCATTAGATTTAAACATTCAGTAGTTACAAATTATAATTTTAAATATACATTTTTTATTTGATCTGAATTTGATGTTAATCTCATATATTTTTAAAGTTTAAATTTTTCAGAGTTTAACAGATCTGGATTGTCGTGTACAGGGGGAGCGGACAGATAATTTTATCTGTTTCTTAAGAATCTGATAAATTTTTATCTGATTTTTTTATAGGGGAGAGCTGTCATTTAAAGAGATATTAATCTTAGGGGGAGCTTAACTGCAAATATCAAGGAGGAGCAATTTCTGTTTTTGTTTAAAAAAAAATTTATTGTTGAAATTATTTTTACTTTGTTTTTTGTTGTTGTTAAAATTTTTTTAGTTGTTAATTTTTTTTGGGTACTATTTTGTTTTGTACAAAATTTGTTTGATATGTGTTCAATCTGATTTTTTGTTCATTCAATTTTTTTAGTTAGTTAATTTTTTTAGTGAAATTTTTGTGTGTGTGTGTGTGTGACTAGTTTAGTTGTAATAAAATGGACTTAAAAATGAAAACCAAAATTGTGAGTGGGCCGGGTTTCAAACTTTTTGAATTTGAATTTTCGACTATAAAGCTGAAATTCAATTTCAAATTCACTTTTTCAAAGTCTTCAATACTGTTCATCAACTTCACCGACTCACTCATTTGGTTTTCTTAATCACGAAGCAACAATTTATAAATCAGATTTTTGACATTTCTGATTAAAATTGTAAGTTCGTTTCATATTTTCCATTCTATTTGTTTCATTTCAGTTTCAGTATACGAGTTTTTGGTATATGTGTGTGTTTGTATGTACCTAGTATGTGTTTATGGGTTTTAGTGTGTTGTTGCTTACAATCTGAAATTAATGGTGTGTTTGTATACGGATTTCATTCATGAACTTGAATTTCAAATTTCAATTCTCAGTTTCAAACACACAAACATGAATTTGAAATTTTCAGTTTTAAAGTTTTTCGAGTTCATAAATCTGAAAATTGAATTTTTTGGTATGAATTGGTTGCTTCTGGACAATGTTCAGTAAACAAATTATGTTTAAAATTCGTTTTCGAGTAGGAAACAACTCTTGGTTAGGACAAATAGTCCTTAAAATTAATTGTATGAAATTTTCAGTGATATTGGACTTAGAAATATTTTTTTATCATTTTCTCGATTAACATTTTAGATCGAGAATGTTTGACTCTTTAATTGAGTTGACTGAAGGTTCACTCGAGAAACTTCAAGTTTCATTCGAGTTGAACACTTCTTGAATCGAGAAAGTGTTATTTGTTATTCGAGTTGGCTAATTTGCAAGACCTAGAAATATTTTAGACTTTTCCTCGATAACATTGCTGGTTCGACTTCTATCGTGTTTATTTCGAGTTGGTCTCATAGTTGATTCAAGTCCAATTAGTCCATCTCTTCTGACCGCAGATTTCTGCAGCTAAGTTCGAAGACCGTAGACATCAATTTTTTAAAAAACAAACAGCACCTTAATGATTTCTGCAGCTAATTTCTGGCAAAATGTTTTATTTTTCTATTTGCAGGATTCCATTTGATTATCTGCTAATACTAACATGTCTATTATTTTTCACATGTTTCAAATGGCATCCCTAGCTCAATCCCAACCTTCAAACTCATCTGATTCCCATTCATCGTCAAATCATACCTTGGTTTCCAAACCAGTAAAATCTGCTTTTGTCACCCGACCTTCACCTTCCACACTCATCCCAGACAATCAATTAGTTAAACCTAAATATTGCCTGCCCTTTCGAGACAACAACCATCGCCTTGATCCTAAAGTAATAAAAGTCAGCCACGCGATCATAGTAAACATTCTTAAAGGACATCCTTTAGGTTATCTACTTCAATACAAACCTTCAATTCCCCAAGTGTAGGTGCAGCAATTTGGGCACACAATCAAGTTTGTCCCAGCTGATGGTAACCATCACTTTAAGGTTATCATTGATCAATTTAAGTCGAAGATTACACTATCAAGACTTAGACATAATCTATTTCTGCCACGTCGAATCGATACTGTAAACTTTGCAGAGCTAGCAGATTTCAAGGATTTTGTATCCGATGAAGAACTGGTCCATGATTTGATCTGCCTAGGATACTCTAAACCACTACCGAAAAGTTCTAAGTTCCATAGAAATGGACTTAATGGAGAATGGTACACACTCTTTGGTATTGTCAACCGATGCATGACGTCAAAGCACACTGGAATAGATAGGTGCAGCATTCACTGCCTCAGAATTTTTCATGGGATTGCATTTAACAAACATTATGATTACGCTCAGTGTATCTAGGAGCACCTGAAGGAGGTGGTGTTAGCAAAGACGACAAATAGAGCACGAAAGTTTGTCCCACTTCAGCGCTTTATTCAAATACTGATAAGGGGAATATTAAGGGGCAATGAACAGATTCCGAAAAGCTCAAATGCTCAGAGGTGTCCTGATTATGTGATGATGAGCTTGCATGGAGTACAGGATTCACCGACTGCAAATGTAATGTCGATTCCAGAAGCTTTACTCAAGTATGCGGATCAGAAGAGTGAGCATGTGAAGTTGTATACAATATATCACGCTCCTGTAGAAACCCAAGAACCGGTTTTTCTTACCCAGAGGGCTTTAGGTGAGCAGGAACTTTAGCATGGGGCTGAAGTTCAGGGCATCCAATTTGTGAGTGAGGGAGTAGAAGTGCAAGAAATGGGTGGTGAGAGCAGCTAAGATTCTGAACGTACACTGTCAAATATAGCTGAGGGAGATGCAAAAGGGAATGATGATAATGATGATGATGATGATGAGAGTTGTCATGATCCTAATGAGGGAGGTGCAGGATTGATAGATATTTCAACTGCTCAAAGTATTCAAGAAATAGACATTATTGAGATAGCGAGAGAGTGTGTGAGGGGGATTTCTAGCCCAAACAGTCGGGATCAAACCACATCCGTTGTTAGCTCCCAAATGGGAGTAACATTGAATTAGTTGGTATCCCACTAACGTCTTCACACCCCACTAGCCACTCATTCTCCTCTCAAGAGGAGAATGTTTCACTTTCTCACCGGGATGAAACATATAATCTATCTGAAAATCTTTTCGATTTTATGGATATTGAACAAAGTACACATCTGCCCGGGTGTACGACTTCAATTCTTGCACAAAGTCTAGAACCCATACACGATAGGACACTCGAGTCCACTTTATTCTTTGAAGTAAGTGTAGCTGAACTTTGTGTTACTGCCGGAACAACCTTAGTAACAAAAGCATTTGTTGCTCCATCACTTGAAGAGGTTGGGAGTCCAGTAGGAGATACATCTTTGCCAACTCTAAGAACTGGCCACATAGATGTTCTTTTCACAAGTTCGATTGTTGTGACAACTGGAAGTCTTAGTGACCCAGTGGTTAGTCTTTCCCCGTTTGTTACCGAAACAAAGTTGGATGAAGCCTTGACTGCGGCAGTTGTGGGAGTTATCAAGCATATGTCAAGCCAATTCTCAGAGGTGCTGAATCAGATGACCAACATTCTTAAACTTTTAAAAGGCAAGAATGTCACTGAAGAGGAAGTGAAACAAAAAGATCCAACTCAAGCTACTGAAGAGCTAAAAGACTTTGTATATGATCAGTTTGATCAGATGCGTGAACGCATGATTGGATTGGAGAGCACAGTCATAACAACTTTAGGTAACATGCTTGAGAGAGTTTCTGATGTTGAAAAATCTTGCAAGGCTCAAGCTTCTGCTCGGAAGCGTAAGCATGATGAGCATGATGAGGACTCCGATGATGCTCCTCATGAGGGAGAGAAGAGAAGGAAGCTTGATGAGCCAGGAACTGGTCTTCTAATGATAACGTATCCAGAAAAGGAGAAAGGCACAGAGGTTCAAGAAAAGGGTGAAGCTGGAAGCTCTAAATAAAAATCTGTTGATGCTCAAACCGGGCTGGAATTGAATCTTTTTGAAGATGTTCCAGTTCTTTTGAGTATTCAATCATAGTTTTACAATTTTGATGAACATAATGATTCTGAAGATGAAGTTCAAGAACAGACTCCTATGATTTAGGAAGTAGAGAAAGATGTAGAGATTGATTTGTCTGAAGACGATGATGTGATTGAACTAACAGATGTTGCTGTGAGAGCAGAAAGAATTGAAGAAGAAGAGGTGTTAGTTCAAGAGATTTTGAAAGATGATATACCTATACTGACGGTTGAAAAGCCTGAGGGTATGGTAAATGTTAAAGAAGAAGTGATTGAACCATTTCATGTGGAGAGTGTGATACCACAAGTAGTTACAAAACCGAACGAAGTTGAGATAATGGACAGGTTTTTCAATGAATACATCTTAGCTGACGAATCACAAAGACAACATCGGTTGAGATTTGAAGCTCAAAAGATTGTCCAAGAAGAGATCAATGATATTTTGATTCTTCTTAATGAAGAAGAGACTAGTAAGAAGAAGAAAAAAGGGTTGGAGCTATCATCTAAGATTTCTGCTGAGTATGTCAGAAAAAGGAATGAGCTACCATATCTTGAGGATCATCTGGAGAAGAAAATTTTCTGCAAGAGACAAGCTCCATGTATACTCAAAGTTCTGGAGCCTAACAGGCCACACTTAGCAAATTATGCAAGTTTCTTACAAAATAAAGCTCAGCATGTTGATAAAATCAGAAGTGAATTTAGGATCGTTGATCTGGTCAAAATAGAAAAAGATCGGTTTGTTAAGATTTTCTATCCTACTTTCACTGTGACAAGATCAGATGGAAACACGTATAAGTTTACTGAAGCTGATATGTTCTGGATGCATCTGATTGATATTGAAGATTTATTTGATGAATTGTGTCGGAATAAAAGGAATAAGCATTGTAGGTTTGCACTGAAGACACTATTTCATTTCATGCATATTAAACTGGTGCTTATATCTGTGCAATACCTGCAGATCGGTGTTGAAAGGGGAATGAGGAATATTAATGTTACTCCGCCGAATCGGGTTATCAAGTTTGCTGGTGATTTGAAAGAATATCAAGTTATCATGGTAAAGCGTTCAGCAGTTATGTGTAAAGATAAAGATAGAAAGCTGAGGGCCATGCGAAGCATTGAGTTGAACAAATTTTGTGATGGAACGCTTCAGAAAGTAATGAGTGGTCTGAAAGGAAAGTTGGCAGCTGATAAGAAGAGAAAGACGAAGAGAGGATCATTGAGTGCATATGATAAAAAGCTCATGGTTGAATTTATTTCGAAGATCAATTGAAGGCTTTCTAACCAAAAGGGCGTTAGACGTTTTGAGATGAAGTTGGGGCTATCAAAGTGAAGACTGAGTTTATTTCATCAAAGGGGGAGAATGTTAGATCCAATTTGTAATTGATGAAATAGATAAGTCTAGGGTTAATATTGTAAATATTACATAGTTATATTGTCATATAAATAGAATGTAGACTTTTGTAAATGTCAACACTGACATTCTGTTTTGTGATTTTGCACGGAAACTTGTAAAGGGAAATTAGGGCTACAGTTCGTATCTTCATTTTCTCATCTCTGTAATACGATTTTGGATATAATCAATCATTCGGTTAGTATTAATTCTTGTTCTTAATTGTGTTCTTATTACTGTTTGATTGATTTAACTGGATTTACACAGTGATAGACTCCTTTGGCTTTGCAAAGAAGAGTTCATATTGCCTAACAAGATTGTTGATCTTGTTATCCAGAGTGATAGTGAGACCATCATAGACGGTACACAAAGTATCCCACATCTCCTTTTCAGTCTTCATATCTCAACCTGTTTGAACACATCATCAGGAAGAGAAATAACCAGGTTGTTCCTGGCCTTTGCATTAAGAGCAACCAGCTTTTTTTCTTCATCAAACCATTAAGCTTTTGCCCTTTCAAAGGTCCTTATTTCAGGAACAGCTCCTTCAACAGCAGGAGTGATAGTAGTAATAGAAGTTGGCATATAGAGAACTTCCATTACCATCTCTGGAAGTTGTACATCCAGATTCTCTAAATAGAGCATCATTCTGCACTTCCAACCAGAGAAATTCTAATGATTGAACTTGGGAGGTTTTTCCATAGAAACATTGTCATAGTAACAGAAAGAGCTGGCAGCACTGTTGTCCATGGGAAAATAGGGAGAATGAGATCTAGAGTTAACACACACTCTATCTGCTCTGATACCAGTTGTAGGTCCCAAAAGGTTTCCCTAGTATGTTGCTCTAAGCTGTAGAGGGGGGCGGGGGTGAATACAACTATTTAAAATTCAACACACTTTTCTCAATATTGTTTGTGTATATTATCAACAAGTGTTAATTACAAACAAGATTGAATTGTGGAAGGGTTCAAGCTGAGATGACAGAAACAACAAATGTTTAACTAATCTAAGACACACTCAGACTAGGAAGAATGAATACACTCACTAAGATGAACTCACTGTTTACAAGAAAGACAGATGGACAGCTTGAATAAGAACATCTTGGACACAGGTTACTGTTTTATTCAAGCAGACTTGCATGCATGAAAACACACTTCTTTGCACGATCTGAATATCACACTCTCTTGGTTATCTCACATTCCTTAGAAGCTTCCTTTTAAACTCTCACTGAGAATCTCAGTGAAGCTTCCTCATTAGACAATGAGATAGTGGGATGTCTTTCCAAAAAGACAAAACAACTTTTCTGCACATTCTGACACAGCAGAATTGTCTTTACATTGAAGAATCTTTATCTTTTCCTTATTGTCTCTGTTGTAGAAGACTTTAACTAAAAGAGGAATGTCAACTTTCAACATTTCATCTTCTATTATAGCATTTTGATATTAGAAATGGTATGTCACCCATTTCAAATATCCACTTTGTCTTCATGTAACTGAATAGCGTAGGCAGTCTTTGCAGCTTCTGTTTTTCCACTTTGTCTTCGACTTTGTAAACTGATCTTGTAGTCCAAAACAATAAATGAGGACATGGAAACATATTCCATAAAGTGTTTAGCCTGTTCACAAAGAACAAGTTCTGTTCACAAAGAACAGAACACTTAGAATTTGTCCAAGCTGCTCAACAGGATAGAGCAGCGTAGATAGTTTATGTCTAGCCTGTTCAACAGAATAGAACAGCTTGGGCAATCTGCCTTAGTTGCAACAAATGCAACAGGGTAAACAGCTTTGACTAATATTGCAAATCACTTATCAGGTTTCAATAAGGCATTAACAGGCCTTAAATTATACCTTTAAGTGCATCAAACATATTTGATTAATAATCTCCCCCTAAGATGTAGAACATGTTTGACTGAGGCCTTTTTGTGCCTAACAGTTACAGTTAAATAACATTAAATATGTTTTAGCAAAATAGTTAGCACAGTATAATATATAAAGTTCACGCACATTCACACATCCTAAATGTATGAAATCATGCATCACATAAATGAAAGTTCACATGTATTTAAAATTATGTAAGTGTACATTCACATCATTTTTTGGTTAGGAGATATGAATGGATGTAAAAATTACATATGATTTTTATATAGCTTAAAATCTATTAATAATTATTAACTAGAACTATAAATAATAAAAATAATTAATTGAAGATTTTAATAAGATCTTTGTAATGATGCAATTTATGTAACGTGATTTTCATTTTTATATTATATATTTAACAAAAATGACAAATTACTTAAATAAAGAATAAATAAATTAATAAATATTATATAAATAAAGGTAAAAGTTGTAAGATACTAAATAGTTTAAGGGTATGAATTAAAAGTTCAAATTACATTCAATCCAAGTGTGTGTACACTCGTGATGTATCACCATCGCATGTCACTATCACACGTTTTTGTGCTTTCATCAACATATCTCCGACCAGCGTATGAAATCGTCAATCGATCCACATTGTTAATGTTCTTCATGAAACTGGCAATGATTTGTCTGATTTCGTAAGTTTATTGGATTTGAACGGTCTGAAAGGAATGTTTAGTGTTCGGGGCTTGTTGTGTTCTTCATGAAACCAACGTTCATATTTTCCTAGTTCGTAAGTTTATTGGATTTGTTTGATTTTGTAAGTCTATACATGTTATACTATCTAAAGTCTTTGTTGGATACCAAAGCCCTTTTCTATTTTGGTTTGTTATCTTTTTATTCTATATTGTCGATTATGATATTTCTTAGAAATTTCTTTCATTCTTAGATCGAAATTTTGGGTATCTTTGTTTTTTTATAGAAGGCCCAGATTTAGGACGATGAATCGTAGACTCTTTATTTGATTTTGTTTGTTTTCTTTATTTAATTTTTGGTTTAAGGTTTCCTAAATCAACATATGATATTAATTTTTATAATCTATAGACGATGTTGGTTCTACAGTTCTACACTAAATTTAGGTTCTATAATGATCCTATATATATATATATATATATATATATATATATATATATATATATATATATATATATATATATATATATATATATATATATATATATATATATATATATATATATATATATATATATATATATGTATATATATATATATATATATATATATATATATATATATATATAAGTGAATACCACTTCTAATGCAGCGTACCAGAGGGTACCACTCTTAAAATTAATTTTTTTGAATTTTTTTTCATAAACATGTTTTAATTAACATCACACAAATTATATATAAAATTTACGCACATTCACACATCCTAAGTAAATGAAATTATGCATCACATAAATGAAACTTAACATTTATGAAGAAAAATTTTCAAAAAAGCTTTTTAAAGTTAGTATCTTCTGCTGCGCTGCATAATGAGTGGTACTCTCCCAAATACACACATATGTATGTATGTATATAGTTATATACACATGTATTTATATGTATATATCATAATATATATATTTATATACACATGTATACATACATACGTGCATCTATATATATATATATATATATATATATATATATATATATATATATATATATATATATATATATATATATATATATATATATATATATATATATATATATATATATATATATATATATATACATACATGTATACATATATATATAGATATATATAGGGTAGGGTTCTTTTGAGAACCTTAAATATTGTGGAAATCTAATAACTAATCTCAGCTTTTGGATTAATAGGATCAAAGGCTGAGATGTTGGATGACATTTTTGAAATAAAAAATATTTCAAGGGGCATGGTTGTTGGAAAAAAGAGGAGGAAGGGGTAAAAAGGAGAAAAATTTTGAATATCATTGAAAAAGCACTGCACGCTTTTTCCAACACAATTAATGCCCTCATCGATTTTCTCTTTATCATTTTTTTCTACCAAAAAAACCACCAGAGTTTTTAGATATTATACAATGTATTCTATGAATAATATACAACTTTATATGAAGATTTGAATATATTCTATGGAGTCAACATAATATTCTATGGTGAATATACAACATTCTATGACGGAGATACAAAGCAACACAATCCGATCGAACATTCGACAACCACAATCAATGGTGCCCATGATAGAATCTTTTACAACATACATTAAAACAATGGATTCAAAACTATGATGCAAAAAAAATGTGTAACATTTCTAGTTACATAGAATAGCAATATTCTATGTAGAATATGTGAACTATCTACGTAGAATATGTGAACAATCTACGTAGATTAGTGGTATTCTATGAAAAATATGTGAACATTCTGCGTAGAATTGGGGTATTTTATATAGAATATATGACACTTACCTAAGATCTATATAAATTTGCAAACAATCTGTAAACAACTATAAATGTGAGAAGATCTATATAGATTTACACTGACATAGAAAATATGAACATCATAAGATAAGATAAAATCTGAGAAAAATACAAATTAAAGAATCCAAAATCTATAAATGTTTATTGAAGATCTATTCAAACAACATAGAATACAAAAATCTATATAGATTTACAGACAATGTATAAAAAACTACGAAGAATACAAAATAATCTACGAACAATATATCTTTTTGCCGTGCCTTTCCTATTGTCTTACTCAGAGCCATCGTTGTTTAGCAAGGTCTTGAGCGTTTCATATTTACCCGATTCTGCGATTTCAAAATATAAAATAGACTAGAAAATATGAACATCATAATATAACATAAAATATGAGTAGAATACAGATTAAAAAATTCAAAATCTATAAATGTTTATAGAAATTCTATTCAGACAACATAGAATACAAAAATATATATAGATTTACAGACAACATAGAATGCAAGATATTCTATGTAGAATGCAAGATATTCTACGTAGAATGCAAGATATTCTACGTAGAATGCAAGATATTCCACGTAGAATGCAAGATATTCTACGTAGAAGAAACGTTAAATAAAGCAACGAATACTCGAATCAAATATAAACATGACCTGGATTAGGAGAAAAACAATCGTCGACCTCCTCATCGGCTGCAAAATCATTTGGAAAAATATTACACGGGGTCTGTTGAAATGTGTCGGTCGACTCCATGGATTCAGGTGAAATAAAAAAAAAACGGAATGGATTTCCGGCGACGGAACTAAGCTTCTTCTTGCCGGAAAAAATGGAAGAAAAAGAAAAAATTAATGACAAACTCATTGATGATTGCATAGTTTAATTAAAGGACAGAAAGTTGGAAACTTTTCTGAAAAGTTGCATTAAAAGAAGGAGGAAAAATGACTGATTTGCCCTTAGTGGACCCAGCCATACTTGAAAATATTTACAACAATGCCATTGATTATCCACCTTGATCATATTTATCCAAGAGCTGAAATTGGTTCTTATGTTCCCACATTATTTAAGGTTCTTAAAAGAACCCGATCCTATACATATATACATATACATACATATATACATAAATACATACACATATTGTAACACCCTACTTTTTCTACAAATAACACGTATAACTTATAGTCCACGTCATCCAATATATAACGTAATTATCATCAAGGACAAACAGCTAATAATTATTAAAAAAACATTGTATGCATAATAATCTCAACTGAACGGGAACAAACTCCCGTTAATAATTTCTAGTTATCCACAATAAGTTAAAGGTTACAGTCATCCAAGGTAGTTTGGCCAACACACCATACCATAAAACAACAAAAGTCTACTTACTGAAGTAGTCACTAGCTAGGGTCCACGAGGCGGGTCTTTGCTGGTGCCCGCTATATCACTAGCCTCGGTTTTCGTACCTAAGATGCACAATGAAAACCACTGTCAGCTATAAAGCTGGTGAATCACAGTTAAACAACAAATAAGTTTTAGCAAAATAGTTAGCATGGTATAACAACTGAATAATAAACTCTACGTGCGGCCGGCAACGACAGCCCGAGCCTTATCGGGAGCGACCCGGAATAGCCTGTGTAGCCCACTCCACGAAGTAGTGGCTAGGCCAAGACCTCTGGATTGGGAATGACCCAACAGGCCTCTACTATACATATAACAACTCAACATATGATCCACGTGCTCTGCTGTGTGCTAACATATACTCAACGTATAAAAAGGATCATCACGGGACCCGGATAGTGAAACAACAAACCTCTTTTAAAATACGATTATCAACGTCAGTGCATCTAATAAACAAAGGTAAGTAACTCACCTAGAACACAACTACAACCATGATATCTGCTAAGGTCTTGATCGGTCCCAGGCCCAATTAGAAGCCTGACAACAATTAAATAGAACTACAATTTAACTACTACTCAACAAACACATGACAATTATATTACTAATTCTACAGACTCAACATAAGTCAACTAGTCAAATCCCACGAGCGCGGCCAGGAGCGCGGTCGCAATCACCCCATCGCGGGAAACCGTTGCGGTCGCAATGGCACCGCGTTGTTCATTCTATCGCGACCGAGTTCATCTGAGCGCAGCCAAGCTCATACGACCCGTGATCCCCATCTCAGTCGCGTGTACTGCCAGCGACCAACCCCAACTGCCGCAACCTGATTGCGGTCGCCACCAGGGGAGCGCGGCCGCGATGCAGTGACGAAAAGAAAGGTCTGCACTCTGTTTTGCTCAGCCATTGGGTTTAATCCCCATAATCGATTTCTAACAGCTATAGAAAGTGACATTTCTCCCAATCCACAGCCATTAAAGTACAACAATAATTCATTTCATTTCCATAACAATTACTAACCTCAACCCACTTTCTTTTGCTTGATTTTAGCTTGAAGATGAAAGGAGGGATGGAATTCTAATCCATTGGCTATTGGTACTACTGGTGGCCTCCTTCCAGATCAATTCTCACTCTTTGCAACTAGATAACACACACACACACACACCCCCCATTGAGTAATTTGTAAAATGAAGTAAAGATTCAAAAGCTTTAACTTTATATACGTTTTTGGTCCCAACCAATTAAACGGGTATAATACTCATTACCCACTAATTTAACACTCGTTAACTCAATTACTCCCAAATTAATAATTCGGGTTTAAAATGTTATTTAATTCATTAAAACAACCTCAATCTCATAATTACTACTAATTCGGTTATTATCTCAACCGACTAGAATTTACACGTAATAGCAATCTACTTTACCAAATCACGTGTAATTGACCAGTTTAACTCCACCAACTCATCAAGGTTATTACCAAAGCCAATAAAAATACTCCACATACCTGATACTAGTTTTCGGATGTTCCAAATCTCCCAAACTAGAACTGATCCCGTCCTCGGGATCTCGACTTAGGTGAATAAATGAGGATAGCGTTGTCGCATGTCCGCTTCGGGTTCATGGGTAACGTTGGAACCTTAATGATAGCTTCGTTGCACCAGTACCAATGGAATCTCCTTGTTTTGTAATTTCTTCACCTTCCGATCTATGATGACCTCGGGATGTTCTACATATCTCAATTGCTCGTCAACTTCGATCCTCTGACATGGGAATAGTCTCTTCGTGTGGGGCCAAACATTGGCACAGATAACTAACATGGAATGTAGAATACACTCCACGCAACTCTGGAGGTAACTCTAATTTGTAGGCCTGAGTGCCTACACTGTCTACGATGCGAAACGGTCTAATCAACCTTGGACTCAGCTTACTTCAATGGCGGAATCGAATGACACCCTTCCATGAGGATACGTTCAGTAGTATCACCACTCACCTGCCTCAAACTCTAACTCCTTAGTCCTCTTATCGGCATAGCACTATTGTCGAATCTGAGCTACCTTTAGTCTCTCTAACCAGTGCCATCTTCTCACTGGTATACTGAATGATATCAGGACCCGTAATCTCTTTTTCCTCCACATCTCTCCAACATACGGAAGTGCGACACTTATGACTATATAGCGCTTCGAACGGTGGCAAATTGATGCTTGAGTGGTAGTTGTTGTTTTAGGAAAATTCAACTAAAGGAAAATGAGAATACCAACTACCACTAAAATCCATCACACAAGCTCGTAGCATGTCCTCCATTGTCAGTTTTTTACGCTCGGACTGTCCATTGGACTGGGGATGTTATCCAGTACTGATCTGGACTTTGGTGCGTCAACGCTCGCTGTAAACTCTGCCAGAAGTGAGAAGTAAATCTGGCATCTCGATCTGAGACTATAGAAGCTGGAACTCCATGTCTGGAAATGATCGCATACAGGTAGACACGAGCAAGCTGATCCATAGATACGTCTCTTTGATTGGCAGGAAGTGAGTTGTTTTCGTGAGTTAATCTACTACTACCCATATCGCGTCATACCCACGGGGAGTCTGTGGTAACTTTATGATTAATTCCATCGTGAAGTTCTCCTAACTCCACTGTGGAATCTCTAACGGCTGTAATCGACCATGTGGCTTCTGGTGCTCTGCCTTCACCTATAGGCAGGACAAACAACACTTAAAAAGTTCAACTATGTCTCATTTCATACTGGGCCACCAATAAAGTACTCGGAAATTCTAATACATCTTCGTGCTACCAGGATGGATAGTAAGGCGAGACTTATGTGAATCCTCTAAATCAGCTGACCTGCATCACCCGCTTTAGGAACCCAAACTCGTCCCTGTCTCGTGTATAGCCCTCGAGAGTCTGTCTCAAACTCCTGCAGCTGGGCCAACATATGTTCTCCCGGGTTATTTTTTGCGTGAATCCCTATGACTTCGGTTTCCAAAAGTCTCTCTATCAGCGTAGAAGTCACCTCAACTATGTAATTACGAGCTCGACCTTGACTAGAAGATCCACGCTCCTTTTGGCTCAACACGTCTGCTACTACATTCTCCTTCCCCGGATGATATTGGATATCGCAGTCCTAATCCTTAATCAAATCTAATCCCCGTCTCTGTCTCATATTCATGTCTTGCTAGCTAAATAAGTATGAAGGCTCTAATGATAGGTAAACAATGTCAAGGGAACTTCGTACAGGTAGTGACGCCAGATCTTCAGCGCAAACACAATAGTTGTCAACTCTAGGTTGTGGGTAGAATAGTTCTTCACGTAGTCTTTCAACTGATGAGAAGTTTATGCAATCACCCGACCCCGCTGCATTAATACATAGCCTAATCTAGTACCAGAAGCATCACTGTATACAATGAATTCACTCTTGCCCTCTAGCAGCACTAGTACTGGAGCCTGACACAATCAGTGCTTTAATTCTAAAACACAAACTCCTGATCTTCAGTCCACTCAAATGGAACTGATTAAAGAGTCAAACGGGTCAACGGTACAACAATCAAGGCGAAATCCTAGATTATAAGGAGGACCAAAAATTTCGAAGAGGGGTGCATAGGGGGGGCACATGGCTACGTCGAGGCCTATGCCCCTATCGAGTTAAAAGACAGATTATCTTCATCTTCTTCTTCATTTTGCTAACCCTAGACACCCTCTTAACCTACGACTGAGGTGCGACTTCCCCTTGAACCTTCAATTTTTCTCCAAATTCCATAAATCTAAGCTTTAAATCAGTCCTACCATCATCACTAACAAAGATCCAGGCTCAAATTGCTCTCTTTTTAGTCATTTTAACTCATTTGAGGGATTTTTTGGGTAGAGTTGAATGGAAGATAAATCAAGTTTTGTTCATCTTTTTAACCACTATTCACCAATGTTTGTGATTTTACTTAAGATACATGTTTTATTTCATAATATTTGAGTTGAAAGGAAGTAAGAAAGCTCCATGTTCATCAATGGAGTTTTTGAGGTAATTTTGATTTTTAGAGTCAAAATATGATGAAATTACATATTTAAAGATGCAAATTTTGGATAATGTGTTATGAGTTTTATGTTTAGATAGTATATTAGTTAGTTTGCCATAATTAAAGCTTGTGTTCTAATTAGATTTCTAAAAGTTGGTTGCCTAGATATGCATATATATATATATATTTCCAATTTATAGGTAACTAAGGTAGCTAGCTAAGATTCAAATATTATGCGCTGAGTATTGATAAATCTTGTTATGACAATTAGTTTGCTAGCTAAATAAGTATGAAGGCTCTAATGATAGGTAAACAATGTGAATGGAACTTCGTACAGGTAGTGACGCCAGATCTTCAGCGCAAACACAATAGTTGTCAACTCTAGGTTGTGGGTAGAATAGTTCTTCACGTAGTCTTTCAACTGATGAGAAGTTTATGCAATCACCCGACCCCGCTGCATTAATACATAGCCTAATCTAGTACCGGAAGCATCACTGTATACAATGAATTCACTCTTGCCCTCTAGCAGCACTATAACTGGAGCCTGACACAATCAGTGCTTTAATTCTGAAACACAAACTCCTGATCTTCAGTCCACTCAAATGGAACTGATTAAAGAGTCAAACGGGTCAACGGTACAACAATCAAGGCGAAATCCTAGATTATAAGGAGGACCAAAAATTTCGAAGAGGGGTGCATAGGGGGGGCACATGGCTACGTCGAGGCCTATGCCCCTATCGAGTTAAAAGACAGATTATCTTCATCTTCTTCTTCATTTTGCTAACCCTAGACACCCTCTTAACCTACGACTGAGGTGCGACTTCCCCTTGAACCTTCAATTTTTCTCCAAATTCCATAAATCTAAGCTTTAAATCAGTCCTACCATCATCACTAACAAAGATCCAGGCTCAAATTGCTCTCTTTTTAGTCATTTTAACTCTTTTGAGGGATTTTTTGGGTAGAGTTGAATGGAAGATAAATCAAGTTTTGTTCATATTTTTAACCACTATTCACCAATGTTTGTGATTTTACTTAAGATACATGTTTTATTTCATAATATTTGAGTTGAAAGGAAGTAAGAAAGCTCCATGTTCATCAATGGAGTTTTTGAGGTAATTTTGATTTTTAGAGTCAAAATATGATGAAATTACATGTTTAAAGATGCAAATTTTGGATAATGTGTTATGAGTTTTATGTTTAGATAGTATATTAGTTAGTTTGCCATAATTAAAGCTTGTGTTCTAATTAGATTTCTAAAAGTTGGTTGCCTAGATATGCATATATATATATTTCCAATTTATAGGTAACTAAGGTAGCTAGCTAAGATTTAAATATTATGCGCTGAGTATTGATAAATCTTGTTATGACAATTAGTTTAAAGTTTAGTTGCATAATGTGATGGCAAGATATATATATATATATATATATATATATATATATATATATATATATATATATATATATATATATATATATATATATATATATATATATATATGGTTCTAAACATAATAAGCATAATGTGTATATGTGTAATTATATATTACATAGCTAAGGTTGTTCCCTCACACAGTGTGAATGGTGTTCTGTAGATGTCACGACGAACCCGCGAAGGTACTCATGCCGCTGAAGCACCCGTTGATTGGAAACGTAACTTGTTGCTCTTGCAACGCCTTCCAAAGATGTAACCAACATTCTTTCTTTATAATAAATTTTCGAGGAGAGTTCTTGTAGAAAAAAAGGGTTAAGAGAGAGGAATTCGAGGATTACGATATTCCATGTTTATTTGACTTTTTTAGAAAGGGGTGTTGGATTTAGGAGGGTTACAGATTTATCAGACGAACGTAGTAGAGTGGATGTCGACCCTTAGAAATGAGATGGGTCGATCATATGATGAATTTAGATTGATAGGCACTATGCATGGAAGGAAGGTGATTATGGATGCAAGAATTCTTCGCCAACTATTTAATCTTGATACTGGAGTTGGGAACGAGGGGTCAACACAAATCGGGTATGAGTATAGATCTAAGTCACAGCCAGCGTTACCCGACCAAACTTGGACGGAAGAGTGGGTTGAACAAGTTTGCAAAGTGTTCAACTGTAATACAGAGGCAGCTAAAAACTATGTTTCTTATAACCGAAAGGATCTATCCCCGCATGCCAAGTTATTACATAAGATTCTCGTGAACAATATTTTTCCACGAGATAGTGACCTCTCAAAGGTCAGGCACAGAGATGTTACGGTCGTGTACGCTCTTCTTATGGGAAGGCCTAAATTGTCCTTTGCGTGAACAGTCATGAAAGATATCTGGGCGATGTATGATACGATAGATAGGACAATCATCCCCCACGGATGGCTAGTTTCTAACTTTTTTGAGAGGATGGGTGGATTGGCACCCGAGTCTTCGACTACCCCGATTTCGGCGGCATACTTGACAGTCGCCATGTTCCCCATTTTAGCATTTATGGAGGTTGATGAGGGCTTTGAGATATACGACAAAGACACACATCAGTTGTAAGGTCTTGCACTACACAGATCTATCTAGACGCGACACCGTCAACGAGTGCGGAATCCTTGTTAACGGCTTGACGGATACAACTCTCACACGGAACACAGAGACTATCACAACGCTGTACGGACAACGACGAACGCAGCTACGAGATGATTCTCTCAGAAATAACACTCACAATACTGATAAACTCGAAATCGTCCTCTTGCTTAATCACTCTCAAATTCTGCAAAAGTCTAATAATTATTCGAGTTAACCTCTAATTATAGAGTCTTATTCGAGTTTGCCTTGGACCAAACTCGAATCAGGCCCAAGGCCCATTCGAGTTTGTCCCCTAGACACTCTCGAATCTACCCTATAATTCACATTCGAATCTGCCATTTCACATTCGAATCTACCATTTCACATTTGAATCTACCATAAATTCGAATGCTATTTACTTGTGAATTCGAATTTACTCTAAATTCGACTTTCACATATTAAACCTATATTTGAACTTATGTTTTAACTTAACTTATGTTTGAATTTATCTTTGAACTTTATGTTTGAACTTCTTGTAATACATTACATCAAGTTCAAACATACAATCAATAACTATCAAACATATATAAAAACATATATCAAACATTTGTTAATATTCATGACTTCCACAAAATGCTAATACTACTTAGACTGCTATCGTCACACAGAGTGTACTAACAGACTCCCCCTTGACGATAGCTCTAACTATTTACATTTTGATTAAGTACTAGAACTATATATACTACTACCTGCATATAAACCTGCATCTATACAAACTTTTACTACCTTCTGGTACTTCCTGGCTTCAGATCTCCATTCTTCAATAAAGAAGACAGGTTGATCATGCAGCTTCTTCAGGTCGTCCTTCGATAGATTTATTAAGTGCAGTGGATCATACACTCTCAAATAACATTATCCTGTGTATCTTCCATTACTGCTTCAGCTGTAATATAATCGACATACCACCATTTCATGTTGCTCAAAATATTCTGTGGCATCGATTTCATAGGCACTCTCTTCATACATTTTACAGGCTTGTACACCATATTGGCCATGGTTTACCTGTATGAGGATCTATTCTTGATGCGTCCTCGACTCTCTTCCCAGTTCTTGGCTTGAGCCTTTCGAATTTCCCTGACCGACCCTCTTTCTGTTGGTACACCCTGTGTGACGATAGCAGTCTAATCGATCTGCATTATGGTTTAGGTAATATTCTGAGTATTAACCAAGTATTTTGATATATATGTTTAATATGTGTTTGTCTGTTATTGATTGTGTGTTTGAACTTGATGTAACATATTACAAGAAGTTCAAACATAAAGGTCAAAGATTAACTCAAGCATAAGTTAAAACATAAGTTTCAAACACTTAGTTATATATGTCAAAGGCTAGATTCGAATTGCATAAAAGGATACATTCGAATCTGTGATAGATTCGAATGAGTCCTTAGATTCGAATAGGCTAGATTCGAATCTGTCAGATGGACAGATTCGAATGGGCCTTAGGCCAGATTCGAGGTTGGCCCACAACAGACTCGAATCAGGGCCTATAATTAGGGATAGACTCGAATGATTAAGTGACTTTTTGCAGAATTCGTGAGGAATTGAGCAAGAGGCGATCTCGAGTTTATCAGCTAGGTGAGTCCCGTTTCGGAGAGAATTAGTACGTAGGATCGTTCGTGTGTCGTTCGTTCAGCGTCTAATAGTCTCCGTGTTTCCGTTGGTTGAGAGTTGTCCGTCTGACCGTCAACGAGGATTCCGCACTCGTTAACGGATCCGCGTCTAGATAGATCTTGCAGTGGTAGACCTTACAAGTGGTATCAGAGCCTACGGAGTGTTCTTGGTGTTCTTCGTGTTCATCAGATACATTCTAGGTTTCTTGACGCTAGTTGGACGGTTTTGCTCTCAAAAACGTGTTTTTGAGCTTAGCAAATTCATATTCGGGAAACACTTTGTCGTTTTTCACGTTTTTGGTCGAAATCATTATTTTTCAATTGAAAAATAGTGATTTAATCTATAAAACGTCAAAAAAATCAAAGTGTTAGCTGCTTTTCGAGTTTGCGGCGCTCGAATCTATAGGGGTAATTAGGGTTTTACTTTATTTTCGAGTCTAACCAAAATACGCTCCTTTCGAGTCAATTTCAGAGTGTTTCGAATCTACTTTGTTTCGAATCTGTTGCTTCATTCGAATAGGATCTCGAGTCTAGTTTAGTGTCGAGTTTATTTCGAATCTAGTATTATTTCGAATCTAGTGTTTCGAATCTGCTGTCATTCGACTCTACTGTGCCTTCGATTCTAAGGGTCTTCGAATCTATAGAGTCCTTCGAATCTGATATAACTTCGAATCTAAGGAGTTCCTCGAATCTGACATTATTTCGAATCTAATTGACTTTTAAGACTTAATCGAATTTAAATCTCAAAAGATTTAATATTAATTAGTTTCGAATCTATCTAGATTCGAATAAGTTAATCTAAATCAGTTTCAAATTAAATTAATTAAGTTCAAATTCAAATTCTTTCAGAAAAGATGTCAAACCTTCAGAAATTCCTTGAGATGGATCACGAAGTTGGGAAGGCAAATGCACCGCCAAAGCTGATGAAAGTTGAGGATTATTACTGGTGGAAGGACAGATTTACGGATTTTGTACGATTCAACGATATGCGCATGTGGGTGTGCATAGATGAAGGGTACATTCCACCAGTATCTGAGGTTGAAGGCCGTCAAAAGGTTCTGTCATACCAGATGATGAAAGATGATGACAAGAAACTATTTGAAGCTGAAAACAAGGCTTTCTCCATTATCCGTATGGCGTTACCTCAAGATATCTTGCACACATTTCGGACTCAAAGGACGTCGAAAGAACTTTGGGAATCTCTCCAGAAAAGGTGTGAGGGTAATCCACGGGTACGTAGAAAGCGTACAGAGCTGTTGACCCAACAGTTTGCGATTTTCAAGGCTCTTAAGGATGAACAGTTAGATGATATTATCACAAGGTTCTATCATCTGATAACAGAGCTTGAAAGTCATGGCATTGAATACTCGGACACTGACAAGAACAACAAGCTTCTTGATGCCCTACCAGCCAAATGGGCTATGTACGTGGCCATGATTAAGCTTAATGAAGACAAGTATTATGCTAAATCACTTGATGACATCGTGGGAACGTTGCGGGCATATCACTTCGAGATGATTAAGGCTGAGACTGATTACGAGCAAGTCCAGAATCCAGCTATGTATTTTGGAAAGACATCTAAATCATCCGTGACAGCTGAACCGAAGAGTGCTACAGCGTTTTTCACCGGAGAAACGTCATCGCCACCAGAGTCCGAAGACTCACTGAATCGCGCGTTCTTAAGGTTAGGAAGATCGGAAGAACCGCAACCTCAAGTCCAACAGGCATCGACCAGCCAGAGCTATTCGAAGATGCCGATGAGCGCAAAGTCCGCAGAAGAACATTTGAATCTGCTTGCTTCCTTTGTGGCAGCTTATGGAAATTGTGTTCAAGGGAAGATCAATGATCCGGCTCTTTGGGATGAAGATTACGATCAGGTCGACCCTGATGACTTAGAGGAAATGGATCTTAAATGGCAATTGGCCATGGTGACCCAGAGGGTTAAAAGATTCATTAAGAGAACTGGGAGGAATCTACAAATGAACAACAAAGGGATAGGATTTGATAAGTCTAAGGTCAAATGCTACAACTGTCAGGGATTGGGACACTTCGCCAGGGAGTGTCAAAGACCGAAGGTAGAATCATACCAAGGACAGAGTCAGCATCAAGGACAGTACCAAAATCAGTCCCAACCGAGATACCTTCCGAGTTCCTCATCTGGTCAAGCCAATCTAGCGGGTCTAATATCCAATGTCACTTCTGACAGACAGCTAGATGGTACCTATGACTGGAGTTCACATCCTGAGTCCAATGCTAGAGCTTTCATGGCTGAAGTTACTGAGAATGGTTGTGATGAAGATGAGCAGACCACAAGGGAAAACAGTCCGATGTGGGTAGAGAAAGCGAATGATCAGACCGTGCTGGAGTTTGCTGCTCAGATGGCCAACGAGGAATCTGATAACTCTAAGGTTAGTCTTTCTTATTCTCTATTTCGTGAATTATGTGCTTTATGTGTTAGTTCTAACGATAGGTTAAATCTAGTCTTAGAATCACATAAAACCATATCTGCTCAAAATGAAAATTTAAAAATTGAAAACGCTAGCCTAAATGATATAAAACAAGATTTAAAAGAAAAGCTTAAGGCTGATGCTCAAGACGTAATCGTTCTAAAAGACAAACTGAGTGAGCAGTGCGTTAGGATAGAGCTTATGTATGAGCACGTAGAGGCCTTGACCAAAAGTCTGAAAGATAAGGACATAGAGCTAGCCGAGACCAAGGTTAAGGTAGCAGAGGCAAATAGCAAGCTGGAAAAGTTTAGGAATTCGAGCCTAAACCTAGGGAAAGTCTTAGATGCCCAAAGACAGTCTAAGAAGACTGTAGGTCTAGGTTTTCACGAAATTCCTCCACCGTTCAATGCAAACTATGTGCCTCAGCCTCAGGAGAAAACTGACAACTCAGTAGACTTAGAGGACCTACCTGAACCGACACCTGAGCCTACAGTTGATAATGCACCTAAGGTGGCTGACTCTACCGTCAAGGTCAAGAAAGTGAAATTTGTGTCTTCCTCAAGTGAAACACCTGCAGGAAAACAGAAGATTTCATGGGCTGACCAGGTCGAAGAGACAGACACAATAGATGTACCAAAGGATGTAGACACCAGTGAGACACCTAGATCTAAGGGACCAACCAAAAAGTCCATGGATAAGATGTCTTGCTTTAGATGTCACGAGAAAGGGCATGTTGCTTCTCACTGTCCAAATAGGAAAGCAGATGTTACCCCTAAGACAGTGAACCCAACACCTGTTAAGCCCTCACCAAGTGTGGCAAGCAGCAGTAGTTCTCAACCTACCGAGAAAACTGTGCAGGCCGCACCAAAACTTGTTGTGAAACAAACACCGGTTAAGGTTGGACCAAAAGAAGTGGTTAGGACAAATTCACCGAATCGTGTCATTAATCAATCTAGGTCAGCACCTCAACAAGTCTATAGGAGCACCACACCTAGCAGGTCACACACTCCAGTTAGGTCACATACTCCTGTTAGACAATATGTTCCGGTAAAAGCTCAGGGATCACAGTCTGAAATGCATTATAATAAGACTTATTCTAGAGCATCACAACAAATGCCTACTCAAAGGCAAAGAGTGAATCTAATTCACTCGGCACCACAACAGAATTCAGTTCAAAGGCCCAAGTCACCTGAAAGGCGAGATGGGTACTTGAAAGAGTTCAAGTATGTGGACGAGAATGGTATTACCAAGTCAGTCATGGCTTGGGTTCCCCGTGATAACTAACCTATTTTTCTTTCATGTGCAGGAGATAACTACCGGTCCAAACAACAAGTGGTTCGTCGACAGTGGTTGCTCCAGGCACATGACGGGGGAAAGAAGTCTTCTCACAGACTTCAAAGGGGGTAATAGGGGATTTGTATCATTCGCTGGCAACAAAGGAGGAAATATCACTGGAACTGGAGAAGTCACTAATGGGACGATTACATTGGATCAAGTTTATCACATTGATAAACTGGTTCATAATCTCATTAGTGTATCTCAAATCTGTGATAAGAAGAACTCGGTGTTATTTACTGACACTGAGGCGTTAGTGCTAAAGCCGGGATTCAAGATACCTGAAGATTGGATATTGATGCGGGCTCCAAGGAAGAATGACTTGTACATGCTCGATATGAACAAGCCAGATAATTCGATGGGTCCGATCTGCTTACTATCAAAAGCTTCGGAGACGGAATCGGTTTTGTGGCACAGACGCATGGCTCATCTGCACCTAAGGAAAATGAACTACATAACGGAGAATGGTTTGGTGCAAGGTGTGCCTCTGAAGAGCTTTCAGTTTGAAGACAAGTGTCTACCGTGCATGAAGGGCAAGCAACATAAAAAGACACACAAGTCCAAGAAGCTGAACTCCATAACCTCGACATTCGATTTGTTGCATATGGACCTTTTCGGCCCTATCAACAAAAGGAGTATAGGAGGTAGTTGGTTTTGCTTAGTTATCACTGACGATTACTCACGGTTTTCATGGGTTTTCTTTTTAGGTACGAAGGACGAGACGGCTGTGTAAGGTCTACCACTGACAGATCTATCTAGACGCGGATCCGTTAACGAGTGCGGAATCCTCGTTGACGGTTAGACGGACAACTCTCAACCAACGGAACACGGAGACTATTAGACGCTGAACGAACGACACACGAACGATCCTACGAACTAATTCTCTCCGAAATGGGACTCACCTAGCTGATAAACTCGAGATCGCCTATTGCTTAATTCCTCACGAATTCTGCCAAAGGTCCGCTAATGATTCGAGTCTATCCCTAATTATAGGCCCTGATTCGAGTCTGTTGTGGGCCAACCTCGAATCTGGCCTAAGGCCTCATTCGAATCTGTCCATCTGACAGATTCGAATCTAACCTATTCGAATCTAAGGATACATTCGAATCTATCACAGATTCGAATGTCTTCCTTTACATATTCGAATCTAGCCAATACATTTAAACACTTAAGTGATGAAACTTATGTTTTAACTTATGTTTGACATACTCTTTGACTTTTATGTTTGAACTTCTTGTAATATGTTACATCAAGTTCAAACACACAATCAATAACAGACAAACACATATTAAACATATATATCAAAACACTTGTTAATATTCAGAATGTTACTTAAATCATAACGCAGATCGATTAGACTGCTATCGTCACACAGGGTGTACCAACAGACTCCCCCTTGACGATAGCTTCTAATTATTTACATTACATCAAATTTAAGTACTAGAGCTATAGACGCTACTACCTGCATATAACCCTGCCTCTATACAAACTTTAACTACCTTTTGGAACTTCCTGGCTTCAGATCTCCATGGTTCAGTGAAGAATATAGGCTGATCGTGAAGCTTCTTCAGGTCGTCCTTAGATAGGTTTATCAAATGCAGAGGGTCGTATACCTTCAAAATTACCTGCTCGTCTTGATCCTCCATTATAGCTTCAGCAGTATCAATCTCCAGGTACCACCACTTCATGTTGCTCAAAACATTTTGTGGCATTGGCTTTATTGGCACTCTTTTCAAGCATTTGACTGGCTTATAGATCATTCTAGCCCAAGGTCTTCCAGTATGAGGATCTATTCTTGATCCATCCTCGACCCTCTTGCCTGATCTCGGCTTAAGCCTCTCAAATCTGCCTGATCGCCCTTCTTTCCTTATAATTCTTTCAATAACGCTCGCGTAGGGATCATTTCCAATGTTGATCAGCTCCTTCCAGGCTAACTCTTTAACTTCAATCTTGGGCAAAGAATTAAACGCTTTCAATGTCCGCCTCAAGTATTGAAGTCCATCCCTTCTCTTCAAAATGAACAGCTGCAGTTCTCTGTCAAAGAACCAGCTAATAATCCCTCCACAAAAGTTTCCGGCACTTGGAATTCTCATTGTCTTCTTCATCTTCAGCTGATCCTTCTTTTCTTCCTTCTTGAACCAAAGATTTAACAGATCAGCTCTAGATGGCTCTTTTTCAGCTTCCTCCAGTTCTTTATCCTCGACTGAGGCTACCTTGATGTAATCAATATCAATCACATTATGATTTGAGCTCTCATAAAATTCAGTGACTGGTTGTGAATTGATGATTACTTCATTAACATTATCGTCCTCGTCCTCTATCACTTCATCGTCAGATTTCCAGTCAACAACATCATCTGGAATAAATTCCCCTTCCTCCAACTCTTCCATTTCATCTTCAAAATCAAACTCCATCAGCTCTTCTTCAATATCTTTCAGCGCATCGATCATGTCGCTGTCTAAATTCCTTGAAGAACTAGCTTCTCCTCCCGCTCCTCCTACTTCTCCCCTTTTACTAGGCTCCCCCTCAGATTGAGCAGTCTGAGCAGCAGAAAAATCTACTGGCTCATTCTGTCTTTGTGGGCTGGGATCATTGCCTTGGTTGTCTTCATCATCTTCATCTCTCGGTCTCTGTGCTTCCTGATCACGGCACGATGTCTCCCCCTGAGCCTGTAGATTCTTCATTAACTGCTCAATAAGGGAGCGCATCGACCTTATCTCGGCTGACTGATCGCAAACAAAGGCCTTCAGCTCTAAGTTCTCTTCCTGAACTGTGTCCACTATCTTCTTTAGATCGGCATTATGAGTCTGAATCTCGCCGACTGCCTTTGTTAGGCCTAAGATTTGGATATTTTGGAAATCGACTCGCGCTTTGAGCTGCTGAAACCTTTGATTGTCGGCGTATGAGGATGAGGTTGATGGGATGGACTGAATTGGAGTTGGAGTGATTGGTGATGGAATATAGGGTTCGTGTTGCTGAGGTGGCGGTGATGGTGAATCTGTGGTTGGTGCTTGGGTTTGGGCTGGAGAGGTTTCTGGTTGTGCTTCCGAGGTAGAAGACGACCCTTGCATAAATCTATGACGTTTTGCTCGTGGCCTCGTCACTAACGTAGCAATCTCTTCTTCTTCATAATCGGACTCCTCCAATTCCCTGGTCTCTCTCCTCCTCGAACCACCTTGATTGACAATCAATCTAGAACCATAAGTCTCAAAACGACTCCCAGTTTCGGTAGTTACCACCTCATGAACTTCATCTGATTCGGTTTCAGATTCCGAAGATGTCAATCCTGCCTCAGCCCCCTCTGGCTCATATTCGTCAACATCACGAAATAGATCATCATTATCTCCTGGCGGACTCAGCAGCTCATCCACCAATGCTGCTGCAACATCTTCATTTGCATGTGGACCCGAAGCCCATATTTCCTCCAATGTTTGGGCTATTTGCTCGGTTTCTGGATTGGCACTTGAAGGCCCAGCTTCCTGTACCTCTGGCTCCGGCTGACTCGTAGAAGGCCTAGACGCCTGAGACTGAGTTGTAATATCGCTTTGTCTTCGCCTTGGATCACGTGGACGAGCACGAGTCTGAAGCGGTTGCTGATGCGGTAGCTGTTGCTGTTGCTGTTGCTGTTGCTGTTGAACTTCTATTTCACATGCCCAGTTGGCATTATCAGGTGCCACAAAGTTCCTGTCTAAGATAGCTCCAAACAACGGACGAGCAGTAGGAACAGCCAATCTTCCTCGGTGTGAGGAACAATCAGCAAATATGCGTTTTTCCATTATATTTACGCTCAAAGAATCATTCGATTGTGGCAGACTTGGCAAGAAGTGATGTATCAACATCATCACGAACCTCGGATACAACAGGAACCTTTCTCTCTCAGGAGCCGTGATTTGATGAATAAATTCTGAGAAAATCAGCTGCGAGAAACTAAACTTCTTATTGTACACCATCGCGATCATTGCTGATTGGATTTTTGATACAATGTAATCAAATCCAGCTTTCTTCGGTGCAAAACAGAACAGATCATGAAGACATGCACCAAGAATCGCCATTGCCCGATCAGGCCACTCTTCATATAAGACGACTTTGTTACATCTAGACTGTAACCCATTCGTTGAAAAGCCGCTTGCCTAATATTTAGTGGAAAATCAATAGGCCCAGACTCCTCTTCCTCAGATCCTAGCTGCAACACTTGACGCAACATATCGGCAGAGAATACCAACGGTTGCTCTGCGATCCTCGTTCTCAGCACTGTCGGGGTGACAGAGCAGTCAACTTGTAAGTGATCATAGAACTGCCTCACATATGAGATTACAATCGGAATGTTCTGAAACAAAGCGTAGCTTATTCTGGATTCAGCTAAGAAGTCCAACACTTCACGATAACCCTGCGCCTCAGGGATATGATTATCTGGATTAAGAACCATATTGTGCTTAGGGACGAAAGCACGAGCTGCCATATCTGCACACTAATTTAAAATGTTAGAGTCATTAAAAATCAATAAACTTGTTCAAATTTAAATTTGTTTTATCTTGTATTTGATTAAATACAAAATCTAACACAATTAAATTTTCACAAGTTTAATAAAATTTAAATTCAACAAAATAAATGAAGTACAGAATCGAGAGTAACAGATTCGAAGTGCCCATATTCGAATGTAATGGACAGATTCGAATATACCCTATTCGAGTCTGATGGACAGATTCGAATATCTGGTCATCTCGAATCTATTGATAGATTCGAGAAACCCATGATCAGATTCGAACCTATTATCAGATTCGAAAGGCCGTCGGACCTTATTTAAACAAAAACCAACAATTTTAACCATTTTGAACGTAGCAAATCACATACATTAGTTCAACTAGGTTCTAATTATAGATTTATGCTTTTAATTTGATATTTTATTAGTCCAAACTTGGTAATTTTGCAAAAACCCAATTTTGACCAATAGAACATCAAAATGTGATGTTTAAGTCCAAATTTGTGTATTAAACCACCAAAATCTTGTACAATCCTGTTGATTATACCTAGATATGAGATTAGAATCGAACACAAAGACTTCAAACTCGACGAAATGTCGTTTAGTAGAGATTCGATAGACTCGAGAATAGATTCGAGATCGCCAAAGACAGATTCGAGAAATCAGATTCGAGGGTAGTAAGAAATAAATGCCATTACTGTGGACCTATTTATACTACCTACCTTCGAGTCTATGCAATTTCGAGTCTACTGACAGATTCGAAGTATCTCACATACGAGTCTGTCTTAGATTCGAAATTTCCAACACTTAGAAAAATTTCGGAAATTTTGAAACATTTTCAACTTTTACCAACTATTTTCTACTGTGTAGTGTAACCAGATAAACTATGCCAAATCTTTTACCCTAAGCTCAGATATTTCACGCATTGTATATTTTATTCAACTTTGAATGCACCCTCAGTAATTTTTGACCTTTTACCTAAGTAAAAATTAAACTAAAATAAAATAAAATAAGCTAAGGTAAAAATAAAATAAAATAAAATTTTGACTAAAAAATTTAATCTAGACTTAAGTTATAAAAATAAATTTACAAGCTACGCTAAATACCAAACAACATATTTTTGATGAGTATTGTCTAAGAAAGGTTCAATCAGATAGCGATGTCCGATACTAACTTTCAGTACTTAAACTTTCACACTTAGGAATTTTTGAATTCCTTTGATTGTTTGTCGTGACATACCCACTTAGCCGATTGTTGGTATTTTACCCTGTTAAACACTCTACATTTCGGAATATCCCTTGGCCTTTTTATTTATCAGGAAATTATCTTACGTGACTCAGACATAGACATACTTTTATGATCAAGGCACACAGACAAAATTCTAACTTGTTGGTATTTGCAAACTTTCTTTAAAAGACAAACATCGGACACAGGTCTGTATTCTCATACAACAAAGTGTCTTAGTTCGACTTAAGGTTTATTTTTAAAGTTAGCAGATAGCGGTGACAGGTCTGTACTGACGTATAACAAAGCGACATGTCTGCTAACCCGAATCTAAACAGAGACAACAGGTCTGTACTTACGTACAACAGAGTTGCATGTTTTCGACTCTCAGTTTTTCATGATATTTCTATTCTTTCCATTTTCAGACGTATTTGATGTTGCTATACATCCCCAGAGAGTTTGCATACCTCATTTAGACTCAATGTTTGTATGTCTTGTACATAAAAATTAAGACCGATTGGTCATACATCTAAGCTAGTGACACGTTTGACTTTTTCTAGAATATTTTATTAGCCTTTAGATACCCTATATGTATTATGCCTACCAACACATCAAACTAAATAAAGTATAACACTTAGGATTTAGTTGCATTATGTGTGAAAGCCTAAACACTTAGAGTCTGTAACGACGGTGCTAATTTTCGTCACTTTGAACCTATGTATCTAAGACTTAACTCCTTTTCTGATATTCTCTTTTTTTTGTATTTTTGTAATTTTCTCTCTTTTTTCTTTTGTTTTTCATAGCAAAACGCATTAAACTAAGCTAATCTACTAACTTACTAAAAATAGAAACTTTCCTAAATTAGAAACTTTCCTAAATTAGCAGACTACTGAAAAAGAAAGAAATATAACAACTATAAAAGGAAATAAAATACTACTAAGGTCAATTTACTCTGGGTTGCGCATTCCATTAAGTTGAATTAAATACTCAAAACGTGACTTATCAAACGCTTTGGTAAATAAATCAGCATTATTATCTTCAGTTGCCACCTTTACCAGTTTGATCAAATTCTTTTCAGCACAATCACGAATAAAATGATGCCTTATGTCAATGTGCTTAGTTTTACTGTGTTTAACTGGATTATTTGTTATCGCAATAGTAGATTGATTGTCTATCCTAATTGGAGTTTGAGTATAAGCCAAACCGTAATCCCGCAATTGTTGTTGTATCCACAGAACCTGTGAACAGCAACTACCAGCAGCAACATACTCGGCCTCGCACGTTGACACGGCTACCGATGTTTGTTTCTTGCATTGCCAGGATACCAATCTCCCTCCTAGAAACTGACAACCTCCAGTCGTAGATTTGCGCGTCAAGCTGCATCCTCCGTAGTCAGAATCTGTGAACGCCTCCAACTCTAGATCTCCCTCCGCGTGATACCAAAGTCCCAGCTTCGGTTTCGACTTGAGGTATCGTAGAATCCGCTTCATAGCTTTCATATGCATCTCCTTCGGATTCGCTTGAAACCTAGCACAAATACAAACAGCAAACATAATATCAGGTCTTGAAGCAGTTAAATACATAAGTGACCCAATCATGGCCCGATATAAAGTCGGATCCACATCGGTATCACCATCAGTACCCGGCCCGAGATTGTGATTCACTTGAATCGCGTGCTGAAATGGGCAGTCAACTTTGTTCCTTCCATCCCAAACCGTTCCAATATGTCATAGACATACTTGGTCTGATGGATAAACATGCCTTCCTTCTTCTGGTCAACTTGTAACCCCAAAAAGAAATTCAACTCCCCCATAGCACTCATCTCGAACTTTGACTTCATCACCTTCTCAAAATCTTTGCACATCTATTCGTCTGATGATCCAAAGATGATATCATCGACGTACACTTGCACCAAGATAAAGTGATCTCCTTTTCTCTTCACAAAAAGAGTACTATCTATCCTACCCCTCTCAAAGCCGTTTTCTAAGAGATGGTTCGATAGAGTCTCATACCATGCCCTAGGTGCCTGATGTAATCCATAAAGAGCCTTATCTAAACGATATACTCTATCAGGATATTTAGGATCTGTAAACCCGGGCGGTTGTTCTACATATACTAACTCCTTCACTTTCCCATAAAGGAAAGCACTCTTAACATCCAGTTGATAGACTTTAAATCCTTTGAAAGAGGCAAAAGCTAAAAACAACCTAATTGCTTCTAACCTTGCTACTGGTGCAAACACTTCATTGTAATCGATTCCCTCCTCTTGGTTGAAACCCTTTACAACTAATCTCGCTTTGTTGCGCGTGACTATACCCCGATCGTCTCTCTTGCACTTAAAAACCCATTTGGTTCCTATTGCAATCTCCCCACGAGGTAGCGGAACTAACTCCCACACTTCTAGTTTCCTAAATTGTGAAAGTTCTTCCTGCATCGCTTCAACCCAGGAGTTGTCCTTAAGTGCCATTTGCACGTTTTTGGGCTCTACTTGCGATATGAAGCACGAATATAGACATGTGTGATATGCCTCGGAGTCGTTTATCATCGACAACAACACAGTGTTGTTATTTACACTACTCCGAGTCCTCACACCCTCATTAGGATTTCCTATGATGCTATCTATAGGATGGTTCTTGTTAATCCTAGAGGTCTCTATTTCGTCTACCCTTAGATTATCTCCTAAGTTGGATCCTATTTCACCTAAAGGGGGAACAGGCTCAGCTTCCACATTCTCTTCCTCACAGACGTTTTCCTCAGAGGCAGAACTTGATGCTTGAGTCTGATTCTCAGTGTTAGGTTCTTCTGGATTAGCAACTTCTGGAGACCCATCTACAGTCGCAGTAGGTTCGGACGTAGATTCGAACGTGGTCCTCGGAAAAATATGGCCATCGTCATTTAGGTGCAACGTCGCCATGTCTTTATCGATTGTACCTGCAGTATCATCCAAAGGAATGTTAAATGACTCAAATAACTTATCATAGTCAAATATCCATTCCGGACCAGTTTGGGGTTCATGTGTATAACTTGTGACTTCAATATTATACACAATCTCCACAGTACCATTTGTTTTGTTAAACACCCGTTTGTTTGGTGAGTTTGGCACATAACCTAGGAAATATCCTTCGTCAGCCTTTTCACCAAACTTCGGTTGATGTTTTGTTCTTAAAAGTGTACATGGTACTCCAAACGGTTCGAATCCAGTTAAGTTAGGTGGCCGTTTATTCAAAATTTCGTAACATGTTTTGTTCAATGATTTGACTGTAAGGACTCTATTTAAAATATGGCACGCGGTATTCACTGCCTCCCCCCAAAACATGGTAGGAAGCTTTGAATCCGAAAGCATAGTCCTTGCAGCCTCAATCAATGTTCTGTTTTTACGTTCGGCCACCCCATTCTGTTGTGGTTCATATGGTGCACTGAATTGATGCCCGATGCCCTTTGATAGGCAATATACACCAATTACAGAGTTTTTAAATTCTGTCCCATTATCACTACGAATACTTTTAACCCTTGTTCCGTAGGAATTCTCCACTTGGTCTAAGAACCCGATGAGCTTCGCAGCCGTCTCGTCCTTTGTACCTAAAAAGAAAACCCAAGAAAAACGTGAGTAATCGTCGGTGATAACTAAGCAGTACCAACTACCTCCAATACTCCTTTTGTTGATTGGGCCGAAAAGGTCCATATGCAACAAATCGAATGTCGAGGTTATGGAAATCAGCTTCTTGGACTTGTGTGTCTTTTTATGTTGCTTGCCCTTCATGCACGGTAGACACTTGTCTTCAAATTGAAAGCTCTTCAAAGGCACACCTTGCACCAAACCATTCTTTGTTATGTAGTTCATTTTCCTTAGGTGCAAGTGAGCCATGCGTCTGTGCCACAAAACCGATTCCGTCTCCGAAGCCTTTGATAGTAAGCAGATCGGACCCATCGAATTATCTGGCTTGTTCATGTCGAGCATGTACAGGTCATTCTTCCTTGGAGCCCGCATCAATATCTAATCTTCAGGTATCTTGAATCCCGGCTTGAGCACTAACGCCTCAGTGTCAGTAAATAACACCGAGTTCTTCTTATCACAGATTTGAGATACACTAATGAGATTATGAACCAGTTTATCAACATGATAAACTTGATCCAATGTAATCGTCCCATTAGTGACTTCTCCAGTTCCAGTGATATTTCCTCCTTTGTTGCCCGCGAATGATACAAATCCCCTATTACCCCCTTGAAGTCTGTGAGAAGACTTCTTTCCCCCGTCATATGCCTGGAGCAACCACTGTCGACGAACCACTTGTTGTTTGGACCGGTAGTTATCTCCTGCACATGAAAGAAAAATAGGTTAGTTATCACGGGGAACCCAAGCCATGACTGACTTGGTAATACCATTCTCGTCCACATACTTGAACTCTTTCAAATACCCATCTCGCCTATCAGGTGACTTGGGCCTTTGAACTGAATTCTGTTGTGGTGCCGAGTGATTTAGATTCACTCTTTGCCTTTGAGTAGGCATTTGTTGTGGTGCTCTAGAATAAGTCTTATTATATTGTATTTCAGACTGTGATCCCTGAGCTTTTACCGGAACATATTGTCTAACAGGAGTATGTGACCTAACTGGAGTGTGTGACCTGCTAGGTGTGGTGCTCCTATAGACTTGTTGAGGTGTTGACCTAGATTGATTAAAGACACGATTCGGTGAATTTGTCCTAACCACTTCTTTTGGTCCAACCTTAACCGGTGTTTGTTTCACAACATGTTTTGGTGCGGCCTGCACAGTTTTCTCGGTACTCTGAGAACTACTCGTGCTCGCCACACTTTGTGAGGGCTTAACTGGTGTTGGGTTCACTGTCTTAGGTGTAACATCAGCTTTCCTATTAGGACATTGAGAAGCAACGTGCCCTTTCTCGTGACATCTAAAGCAAGACATCTTATCCATGGACTTTTTGGGTTGTCCCTTAGATCTAGGTGTCTCACTGGTGTCTACTTCCTTTGGTACATCTATTGTGTCTGACTCTTCGACCTGGTCAGCCCATGAAATCTTCTGTTTTCCTGCAGGTGTTTCACTGGAGGAAGACACAAATTTCACTTTCTTGACCTTGACGGTTGAGTCAGTCACCTTAGGTGTATTTTCAACTTTAGGCTCAGGTGTAGGTTCAGGTAGGTCCTCTAAAACTACTGACTTGTCAGTTTTCTCCTGAGGCTGAGGCACATAGTTATCATTGAAAGGTGGAGGAATTTCGTGAAAACCTAGACCTACAGGCTTCTTAGACTGTCTTTGGGCATCGAAGACTTTCCCTAGGTTTAGGCTCGAATTCCTAAACTTTTCCAGCTTGCTATTTGCCTCTGCTACCTTAACCTTGGTCTCGGCTAGCTCTATGTCCTTGTCTTTCAGACTTTTAGTCAAGGCTTCTACGTGCTCATACATAAGTTCTATCCTAACACACTGCTCACTCAGTTTGTCTTTTAGAACGATTACATCTTGAGCATCAGCCTTAAGCTTTTCTTTTAAATCTTGTTTTATGTCATTTAGGCTAGCATTTTCTATTTTCAAGTTTTCATTTTGAGCAGCTATGGTCTTATGTGAGTCTAAGACTAGATTTAACCTATCGTTAGAAGTAACACATAAAGCACATAAATCACGAAATAGAGAATTAGAAAGACTAACCTTGGAGTTATCAGATTCCACGTTGGCCATCTGAGCAGCAAACTCCAGCACGGTCTGATCATTCGCTTTCTCTACCCACATCGGACTGTTGTCCCTTGTGGTCTGCTCATCCTCATCACAACCATTTTCCGTAACTTCAGCCATAAAAGCTCTAGCATTGGACTCCGGATGTGAACTCCAGTCATAAGAACCATCTAGCTGTCTGTCAGAAGTGACATTTGAAATTAGACCCGCTAGATTGGCCTGACCGGATGAAGAACTCGGAAGATATCTCTGTTGGGACTGACTTTGGTACTGTCCTTGTTGCTGACTCTGCCCCTGGTATGACTCTACCTTCGGTCTTTGACACTCCCTCGCGAAATGTCCCAATCCCTGACAGTTGTAGCACTTGACCTTGGACTTATCAAATCCTATCCCCTTGTTATTCATCTGGAGATTCCTCCCAGTTCTCTTTATGAATCTCTTAACCCGTTGGGTTACCATGGCCAGTTGCCATTTAAGATCCATCTCCTCTAAGTCATCAGGGTCGACCTGATCGTAATCTTCATCCCAAAGAGCCGGATCATTAATCT
>JAANYP010006395.1:0-17085 GCA_020465985.1 Centrapalus pauciflorus | reverse complement strand
TCCATTTCCGATAAGTGGGGTGGTGCCAGAAACACTGCAAGGATTGATTAAAGTTGATTTAATGGACAAATTGTTCGAAAGATACATCTTGGTAGAAGAATAAGATAGAAAACATCATCTGAGTTATGCTGTCCAAGAAGTGGTTCAAAAGGAGATTAGTGATATGCTGAGTCTACTGAATGATGAAGAGGTTAATCAGAAAAAGAAAGTCAAGAAGCTCAAGTTGTGAGGAAAGCAAGATGCTGATTTCATCAAGAAGAGGAATAGGCTTCCATTTTTTGAAGATCATTTAGAGAAGAAGATATGTTGTAAAAACACCTATATGGTTTTTGAAGCTCTTCCGAGTTATTGAGCCCGACATCCCGAACCTGGTCAACTATGCTCATTTTCTTCAAAACCAAGCTCAAACAGGCACAAGATGTGAGAATAGATCATAGGATAGCTGAACTCAAAAGAAATGACAAAGATCGTTTTGTCAATAGTTTCTATCCTACTTTCACGGTTACTCGAGCTGATGGGAAGACTTACCAATTTAATGAAGTTGATCTATTCAAAATTCATATGGTTGATGTTGAAGATTTATTTGATGAATTATGTCGGAACAAAAGAGAAGAGAATTGTAGATTTTATCTCAAAGTAATCTTTCATTTCATGCTTACAAAGTTGGTCTTATTGTCAATCCAATACTTACAAATTGGTTTTGAGAGAGGAATGAGAAGGATCAATGTCACTGCACCTAACAGAAAGATCAAAGACATAGAGAAGCTTAAAGAATATCAATTTGTTCTTGATAAACATCCTGTTGTCATATACAAAGATAAAAGCCAAGAGAAGAGAGTCATGCGTATGATCGAGCTGAATAAATACTCTGATGGTACTCTTCAGAAGGTTATGACAGCGTTGAAACGGATTCTTGATCATGATGTGATGCGACGTTTGAAAGGTGGTGGCATGATTCCATTTGATTAAAGATTGATTGTTGACTTTGTGTCAGAGATTGAATCAAGATTGAGAAGCCGAAGAAGTATAAAAAGATTTGAAATGAAGCTTGGCTTAAAAGATTGAAGATAGATTACAATTTATAAAAGGGGGAGAATGTTGGGGTTTAATATTTTGGTTTATGAATGTAATAGTTCAGGGAGCATAATGTAAATATTCAATAGTTGTTTGTTTGTATAAATGGAAATAGAAGGTACATGTATTTGCATGAAATTGTACTGATTTGCACGACAATTGTACGGATAGGTCAACCTAGTTTTCTGTGCAAGCAAGAACCGTATTTAATTCTCTCTGATCTCAATCTAAATCATTCGGTCATTTGTGTATTTAATTGTGTTCTTCATTGTGTAATTGCTATTTGATTGTTGATATTGAAATAACAAAGTTGTTATTATTATTTCATTTGGTGATTAATAAGGGATATATTATAGTTATAAGCAAAAATATATCTTATTCCACCTCTACCAAAAATCCTATGGATTCCTACAAAACATTATCCCGTACAAATCAAAATTATTCTAACAGTGATCTGGAAATCTTACGTGTTGGGTACAAATATAAATAGAGATGAAAACAATTTATCGTAATTAATTCATGGTGTAGTTTGTAAATACTCAATAGTTGTTTTTCGTGTATAAAAAGAAAGTAGACGTACGTTTTGGACAAGGAATATTCTAAGTGTATGAATTAGAAAAGTGTTGTGCAAGAAAGAAGTTCAAGAAACTGTATATGTTAGATTCTCATCTTCAATATTAATCATTCGATATTGTGTGTTATGATCTTGATCTTGTTATGATTGTTATATGAATTGCATGTTAGATATTGATTTATCAATTGGTATCAGAGCAAAATATGGCTAGATTTGTGTGATTTTTGAATCGGATTTCAAGTGTTTCATGAACACTGTTTTATCGCTTTTTCTTTAATCTGAAAGTCACTTAGGCTTTTTTATTGAGTAATGATTTGATGTGAAAAATGGATCTAAGGAACGATTTTAATAGAAGAATTAAATGAGATAAATATCATATTTTAATTCCAAACATACAAAGTGTAATCTGGAATTTACTAATTTTTTAGAAAAAGTTAGTTCTTCACGTTATTTGTCTATTTTTGGGGCTTTGATCTGAATACAGACAAAGTTTTCATTCAAAAAGTGTTTATAAGTGAAAACCGAATCTTTGATTTCAATTTGGGTTCAATTCATGGATTTTTTGTTGATGATTTTGATTTTGAACTTGATTTTGATCAGATTCTGTTCAAACTCGGGCAACACTAAGTATTTAGTTTTGACCGAGTTTTACAAAGAAGGAATCGAGTTTGATCCTTCAATCATCGAGTTTTATCCTTCACTACTCGAGTTTGATCATTCATTACCCGAGTTTCATTGCTTATTCATTCGAGTTTCATTCTTTTATATCTGAGTTTCATCCCAAACTATTCAAGATTCATTCTTAATCATCTGAGTTTGATGCATACTCATTCGAGTTTCATCATTATTCATTCGAGTTTGATCCTTTGGTCAATCGAGTTTGATACTTCATCATTCGAGTTTGATCCCTCATAGTTCGAGTTTCATTCTTCCTTAATCGAGATTTACTTTGTTTCATTCGAGTTTCATCCTTTACAATTCGAGATTCAATAAAACTTTTACTGTGTGACCTTTGCTGCTTTAATTGGCCGTAACTTTTGACTGGAACAACGTTACAAGGCCAACCATATGCTAAACGAAGCTTGAACCGAGATTTACGAACTCTAAAATGGGCGAAGCCAGTTCAGGCAATTTGTGAGGCCTAATTCGACTTCAGAAAAATGTTACAGGCCTTTCTTTGTACAGAAGCTGAAAACGTCAAAAAGTCACTTCAGAGCTGTTTTTCTACAAGTCATC
Source organism: Centrapalus pauciflorus (assembly GCA_020465985.1). Taxonomy (NCBI): domain Eukaryota; kingdom Viridiplantae; phylum Streptophyta; class Magnoliopsida; order Asterales; family Asteraceae; genus Centrapalus; species Centrapalus pauciflorus. Next base: position 14,201 of record JAANYP010006395.1, on the reverse strand, counting down.
ATTCACAGATACATCTTTTAGAGTTTTATCAGAAATCACTCATCAATCCATAAAAGATCTTGGAAGTTCAATATCAGCAATTCAAAATGGCAAATGATCATAATCAATTTTTGAATCTTACAAAGTCTGAGCTGATTGTCAACTTATTGAATCTGAACAGATTCGTAAGAACAATTATGATATTCTTGTTCAATTAAATACAGATAAAGATTTTGCTTTACATGATGTCAAAAGATTGAAAGAACAAGTTTTAAATTTTGAAGATAAACAAAAAGTATTGAATTTTGAGATTCATATGCTTAAATTGAATATATCTGAATTATCAAAAGAACTTGACGATTCTATACAAGCGAATTTCAGAATGCAACTCAACTGAAATATCTTCCACCTGGACGATCTGATCTTTACAAGAAAGTTAAAGATCTTGAAGAAACACTTTACAAGACAAATCATCCTGATCAAAGTTATGATTCAAACAAATCTGAATAATTTTTTGCTCTTGAAAAGGAGTTTTTGTTAACTAAAGATATATTTGAGAAGGGAAGAAATGAGTTCTTACTTAAAGTACAAGATTTCAAAGTGAAATCTAAATTGTTTGAAGATGGGAGAAATGTGTTCTTAATTAAAGAACAATCTTTGAAACCTGATTACCAATCGTTTGGTAATGACAGAAATTCATATTTGATCATCATCAAAGCATTGGAAGATTAAAGACTTCATCTTTTTAAACAATTTAATGTTTCCCCTTCTTCAAATGAATCAGAGGTTAACAATTCTAATGTCTGTTTAGATCATAAAGTTGATCATTCTGATTTATCTTTCGAAAGTGAAAAAAATCTTGCTAAATATTCTAAGTTTGATTTGTCTTCAGATCTTAAACTTAAATATCTTTTAAAGATAAACAAAGGCAAAGATAAAGTTGCTGAAAAACTTCCGGTCAAGGTTTACGTTGGTGAAACTTCGAGATCAAAATTTTCAAAAGTTTCTAAAAATCCTGGTTATTCTTATCAGAAAACATCTTCACAGAAAAACACCAAGTATTATCAGAACCAGGCTAGAACCGGTCAGAAAGAAGAGTTTGCAAAATTCTGATCATTTAAATACAAGTTTCTTTCGTAATTCAGATATTCAATTTCATCATACAAAAAGAAATTTGCTTTCTGAGTTTGAGAGAGAAGATAAGAATTATAATCTGCAATGGGTACCTAAACCCAAGATCCAGTGAGTATCAAAACCCGTTTTGAGATGGGTACCCAAAGGTGCTAACAAGTCTGGATCCAAATCCGTTTGGAAACCAAAGACATCTTTATTGTTGCAAATAAAAGGTTTCTACTCACAACAGAGTGAAACCCAGGATTCAATTCAAATGGCCCCTGTTCATTCTAGTTCAGGACCCGTTCTTCGAATCAATAGGATTCTACTCACAACTGAGTAAAATCTGGTCTTCAATGGAAATGGTTTCTGTATACATCAGTGCAGAGAGGCGTTCTTAAGTTCAACAAGGCTTTCAGTTACATCAGACTGAACCTGAGCTTCTGAAACAAAGGCTTCTAATTGTAAGGTCCTGAACTCACAGATCTATCTAGACGCGACATCGTCCAACGAGTGCGGAAACCTCGTTAGCGGCTTGACGGTAAGATCACGCGCACGGAACACGGAGACTACCACTGTGTTATACGAACGACCACAAACGTACCTACACGATGATTCTCTCCGAAAACACTCTCTGAATCCTGATAAACTCGAGATCGCCTTTGCTTAATTACTCTCCGGAATTCTGCAAAAATCTCATAATTATTCGAGTTAATCCTTAATTATACTGACCAATTCGAGTTTGTCTTAGGAAAAATTCAAATTAGGCCCAAGGCCCATTCGAATTTGTCCACTTGACAAATTCGAAACTGCCTTATATGCAAATTCGAATTTACACCAAATTCGAATCTGCCTGATGTGATAAATTCGAATTTAGTCTAAATTCGAATTTCACATGTCAAACTTCTATTTGAACTTATGTTTTAACTTATGTTTGAATTTATCTTTGAACTTTATGTTTGAACTTCTTGTAATACGTTACACCAAGTTCAAACATACAATCAATCAATATCAAACACATATAAACACATATATCAAATACTAGTCAATATTCAATATTACGTAAGTTGACTTACACAAAATGCCAACTATACTTAGACTGCTATCGTCACACAAGGTGTACCAACAGAGTCCCCCTTGACGATAACTTCTAACTATTTACAATTTGATTAAGTACCTCGTTTATTTAAACTACTACCAGCATACAGGCCTTGTTCATTACAAACTTTAACCACATTCTGATACTTTCTGGCCTCAAACTCCATATGTGCATCACTCGAGATTTTATGGGTATGAAGCACTTGAAGGTCATCTCTAGAAAGATTAACTAGGTGCAGCGGATCGTATACTCTAAGAATAACCTTTTCTTCTAAGTCTTCCATCACCGCTTCACCTGTCTCGCTTTCAACGTACCACCAGTTGAGATTACTCAAAACATTCTGTGGCATTGGCTTTAGTGGGACTTTCTTCAAACATCTAACTGGTTTATATTAAATTTTCATCCATGGTCTACCAGTCAGAGGATCAATTCTAGTATGGTCCATCACTCTTTTGCCAATTCTCGGATTGAGTCTTTCAAATTTCCTCGACCTCCCTTCCCTTCTAGTGATCTTAGCAATGATTCAACGTAGGGATCGTCTCCGATATTTATAAGCTCCTTCCATGCCAACGCTTTTATCTCAACCTTTGGTAACGAGTTGAAATCTTTCAATCTTCTCTTGAGATTCTGGAGGCCATCTTTCTCTTGATAATGAACAGCTGCAGTTCTCGATCAAAGAACCAGCTAATTATATTTCCTGATAGATTTCCAGCACTAGGCACACGCATCTTTTCCTTCAATTCCATCTCCTTCTTCTCTGCCCTAAACCATAGTTTTCTCTTTTCTTCATTAGTAAGCTTTCTGGCATGCTCTTCAACTTGTGATTCAACATTTAGAGCAGCTTTAACAGCTTCGATGTCAATCACATTATGTTCCCCGGCACATATGTATCGGTGATGGGATTTTCCTGAATAATAATCTCATTTGCTTCATCTTCCTCATCACCTAACACTTCATCATCTGGTTGCCATTCCGGAACATCTTCTGGAATAATCTCCCCTTCCTCCAACCTATCACTCTCATCTTTAAAATCAAACTCCAACACCTCTTCCTCAATATTCATTAGAGCTTCAATCATTTCGTTCATGTCGCTCTCCGTGATCTTTGAGGAACTCGCCTCACCTCCTCCCGCTCCACTCTGACTTGGCTCCCACTGAAGTTCAGCATGTTGCACAGTAGAAAAATCTACTGGCTCACTGTCTTTCAATGCATTGGGATCATTGCCTTCATCATCATCACCCCTTCTCTGCTCTTCAGAATCCCTACAACTTGTCTCCCCCTGACCCTTTAGATTTTGCATTAATTGCTCAACAAGGACCCTCATTGTGTGGATTTCTGCAGCCTGATCTGCAACAAGGACCCTCATTGTGTGGATTTCTGCAGCCTGATCTGCAACAAATGCTTTTAGGTCAAGATTCTCTTGTTCAATGTTTCCAGCCAATGTCTTCAACTCTGCATTTTCCTTTTCAATGTTTGCATTATGCGCCTGTATCTCTCCAATGGCTTTAGTGAGCTGAAATATTTGGACTTTTTGGAAGTCAACTTTGCCTCTGAGCTCAGCAAATCATTGATTGTCGATGTAGGTGGATGATGTGGATGGAAAGGATTGGATGGGTGTCGGACTGATTGGTGGTGGAATGGATGTTTGAACAGGTGGTGGTGGTGGTGGTGGGATGGCTGTTTGAGCGGATGGAATTTCTGGCTCAAAAGCAGAGGCCGATGAAGCTCCCTGCATAAAACGATGCCTTTTGGCCCTATGCCTTGGAACCAAAGGAGTAGTATCTTCAACTTCAAAGTCGGAGTCATCGTCATCAGAAACTCTCGATGCTCTTCTCTTAGCAGCCTCTTCATCAATAACTATTACCCCGGATCCATATGTGGCTACCCGGATAGTCGGATCTTCTGAACCTTCCTCAATTTCAATCTCTTCTGCTTCTTCCGATTCAGATTCAGAGGTTGAATCAGCTTCACCCGCTGCCTCAGGTTCATACTCATCGATTTGCTGAAAATATCTTCTTCCCCAGTTGGAGGTTCCAAAATATTCCCAACTAACTCAGACGTGATCTCTTCATTTGCATGAGGTCCTTGTGCCCATATTTCTTCAGATGTTTCCACCCGCGGATCAGATACGGGGGCTACACTAGAGGGACCTGCTTCTCCTTGCTCCTGCACGCTGCTTGATGAAGGCCTAGAAGCCTGAGTCTGTCGAACTGAAGGTCTTTGCCTCCTTCGTTGTTGTTGTTGAGGCCTGGGCTGTTGCTGTTGTTGTTGCGGCTGCTGCGGGATTTGAACTTCCCCGGCCCATTTAGCACCTTCAGGGGCCTGAAAATTTGGATTAACCACCACACCAAAAAGTGGTGCCTCCACTGGTCTAGCCAAAGCACCCCTGTGGGCTTGGCAATCAACAAAAATCCTTTTATCGATCACTGCTACGCTTTGTATCTCAGGTAGTTGCGGAAGGTTTGGCAAAAAATGTCTTATCAACATCATCACAAATCTCGGATACAGCAAAAATCTTTCTCCTGCTGGAGCTGTTATCTGATTAACAAACTCCGCAAAGAATATTTCTGAATAGCTGAACATTTGATTGTATACCAGCGCGATCATTCCCGACTGAATCATCGACAAAATATAATCAAATCTTGCTTTCTTCGGAGCAAAGCACACCATGAAGACGTGCGCAAGATGTCTCCACTGTCCGATTAACCCACTCTTCATATATGATGACTTAGCCACATCCAGACTATATCTCATTCTTATGAACGCAGCTTGCCTGACTGCTAATGGAAAGTCTATCGGCCCAGCTTCTTGCTCTGAAGAGCCCAACTGCAACACTCTGCGTAGCACATCTGCTGAGAATACTAGGGGCTGTCCCGCTATCCTGGTCCTTAATACAGTCGGAGTAACTGTACAATCGACCTGCAGATGATCCCAAAATTCACAAACGTACGGCAGCACTATCTGAACATTATGTGAAAGGGCATAAGAAACCCTCGAAGCAGCCAAAAAATCCACCATCTGGCGGAATGCCTGAGCTTCAGGCAGCTCATGGTCAGGAGAAATGACCATATTGTGTTTTTGCACAAACACTCTATCTGCCATACCTGCACAATAAGTAGATAATATATTAGAATGATCAATAATCAAAATAAACTTGTTTAAAATTCAAATTTGTTTTATTTTGAGCTTATGTAAGTTCAAAATCCAACACTTATGAATTTCTACAAGTTTGGTTTTAAAAATTTGTCAAATATTTCGACTTTAATGGTAAATTCGAATGACATATTCAAAACATCCATCATTCGAGTTTATTGGCTTCTTCGAGTTTAGTGACAAACTCGAAGCCTTCGATCAAATTCGAAGCCACGAACAAACTCGAAGATGTCGATATGCTAAACAACAAAACTCCAAGATTTCAACCATTTTAGACTTAGAAAGTTACATTCATTAGCCCTAATAGGTTCTAATCAAGGATATTTGTCACCAATTTTATGTTTCACCGGTTCAATTTTGTTATTTTTGAAATACAAAGTTCACACCATTAAAACCTCAAAATAGGTTGATTTTGGCTCAAATTGAGTCTAAGACATCCTAAATCTTGTACAATGATGTTGATTATACCTAGATTTGTTAGGATTCTCGAACACAAACGGACACAAACTCGACAAATAGTGAAAAACTCGAAATCGGCAAAGTCGAAGCACTAAATTCGAAATCTCTCTGGATAAACTCGAAGGACTAAAATAGAAGGTAGGTGAACAATGAATGTCACTGTTGACCTATTTATACTAACCACCTTCGAGTTTGTGACTTGTTTCGAGTTTACTGCCAAACTCGAAGTCCTTGCCAAATTCGAATATGCATTCGATTTTGGCTTAAACTCGAATTTAACTTGAAAATTTTGAAAATTATGAAAATCTTTGAATTAACTTCAAGTTTTTCAACTTTTCCAACTTTTTCGTGTAATGGAATAAACTATGCAAAATCATTTACCCTAAGCACAAGATATTCATGCAGTGTTTATTTTATTCAACTAAGAATGCACCCTCAGTAACTTTTGACCTTTTTCCTAAAATTTAAAATTTAGAAATAGAAATGAAGTAAAAATAAAAATAAAAATAAAATAAAATAAATTAATAAAGTAAAAATAAAATTTTGAACAAAAATTTAAACTTAGACTAATCTATCTTAAATTGAAATTTACAACCTACACTTAACATTTAATAGAATATTTTTGACGAGTATAGTGAAAGAAAGGTTCAATCAGATAGCGGTGTCAAATACGCACTTTGAGTATTCAAACTTTCACACTTAGGAATTTTTTTTGATTCCTTTGATTGTTTGTCGTGACATACATTTCTAGCCGATTGTTGATATTGTTTTCCCTTTAAACATGTTACACTTCGGGATATCCCTTGGCCCTTTTATTTATCAAGAAATTATCTTACGTGACTCATACATAGACATACTTTTATGATCAAGGCATACACACAATGATTATAACTTTTTGGTATTGCAAACTTTCTTTAAAAGGCAAACGTCGGACACAGGTCTGTATTTACATACAACAAAGTGCCTTAGTTTGTCTTAAGGTTTATTTTTAAAGCAAGCAAGACAGCGGTGACAGGTCTGTACCCACGTACAACAAAGCGACTTATCTTGCTAACTTGAGTCAAACCAGAGGCAACAGGTCTGTACTTACGTACAACAGAGTTACTTGTTTTGACTCTCACCTCAGTATAATTTTTCTATTCTTTCCATTTCTTTTAGATGTATCTGATGTTGCTATACATCCCCAGAAAGTTTGCATACCTCATTTAGAATCAATGTCTGTATGTCTCTAACATAAAAATTAAGACCAATTGGTCATACATCTAAGTTAGTGACATGCCTAACTTTTTCTTGAATATTTCATTAGCCTTGAGACTCCCTATATGTATTATGTCTACCAACATATCAAACTAGATAATGTATAACACTTAGAATTTTTAGGTGCATTATGTGTGAAAATTAAACACTTAGAGATTGTAAAGACTGTGCTAATTTTCGTCACTTTGAACCTATGTATCTAAGACTTAACTCATTTTCTGATATTCTCTTTTTTTTGAACTTTTTATGGTTTTCTCTCGTTTTTCTTTTGTTTTTCATAAATAAGAGTAAGAAAATAGAATAACCTACTAACTTACTATAAAAGGAAACTATCCTAAGCTACTAAACTTACTATAAAAAGAATTAAAAGCTACTACTATAAAAAGAAATAGACTCAACTAAGGTCAACCTACTCTAGATTACGCATTCCGTTTAGTTGAATCAAATACTCAAAACATGACTTATCAAAAGCTTTGGGAAATAAATCTGCATTATTATCATCCGTTGCCACTTTTACCAGCTTGATTAAGTTCTTTTCAGCACAACCACGTATAAGATGGTGTCTTATGTCTAAGTGCTTGGTTTTATTATGTTTAACTGGATTATTTGTTATAGCAATTTTTGACTGGTTATCTATCCTAATAAGAGTATGAGTATAAGTCAAACCGTAATCCCGCAATTGTTGTTGTATCCACAGAACCTGTGAACAGCAACTACCAGCAGCAACATATTCGGCCTCGCACGTTGACATGGCTACCGAAGTCTGTTTCTTGCATTTCCAGGAAACGAGTCTCCCTCTTAGGAACGGACAACCTCCAGTTGTTGACTTACGCGTCAAGCTGCATCCTTCGTAGTCTGAATCTGTGAATGCCTCCAATTCCAGATCGCCCTTCGCGTGATACCAAAGTCCCAGCTTCGGTTTCGACTTGAGGTATCGTAGAATCCGCTTCACAGCTTTCATGTGCATCTCCTTTGGATTAGCTTGAAACCTAGCACAAATACACACGGCAAACATTATATCAGGTCTTGAAGCAATTAAATACATGAGTGACCCAATCATAGCCCGATATAACGTCAGATCCACATCGGTATCACTTTCTGTACCCGGTCCGAGATTGTGATTCACTTGAATCGGCGTGCTGAAATGAGCTGTCAGCTTTGTTCCTTCCATCCTTGTAAGGTCTACCACTGCAAGATCTATCTAGACGCGGACCCGTGAACGAGTGCGGAATCCTCGTTGACGGTCAGACGGACAACTCTCAACCAACGGAAACACGGAGACTATTAGACGCTGAACGAACGACACACGAACGATCCTACGTACTAATTCTCTCCGAAACGGGACTCACCTAGCTGATAAACTCGAGATCGCCTATTGCTTAATTCCTCACGAATTCTGCCAAAGGTCCCTTAATGATTCGAGTCTATCCCTAATTATAGACCCTGATTCGAGTCTGTTGTGGGCCAACCTCGAATCTGGCCTAAGGCCCATTCGAATCTGTCCATCTGACAGATTCGAATCTAGCCTATTCGAATCTAAGGACTCATTCGAATCTATCACAGATTCGAATGTATCCTTTTATGCAATTCGAATCTAGCCTTTGACATATATAACTAAGTGTTTGAAACTTATGTTTTAACTTATACTTGAGTTAATCTTTGACCTTTATGTTTGAACTTCTTGTAATATGTTACATCAAGTTCAAACACACAATCAATAACAGACAAAGCACATATTAAACATATATATCAAAATACTTGGTTAATACTCAGAATATTACCTAAACACATAATGCAGATCGATTAGACTGCTATCGTCACACAGGGTGTACCAACAGACTCCCCCTTGACGATAGCTTCTAATTATTTACATTACATCAAATTTAAGTACTAGAGCTATAGACGCTACTACCTGCATATAACCCTGCATCTATACAAACTTTAACTACCTTTTGGAACTTCCTGGCTTCAGATCTCCATGGTTCAGTGAAGAATATAGGCTGATCGTGAAGCTTCTTCAGGTCGTCCTTAGATAGGTTTATCAAATGTAGAGGGTCGTATACCTTCAAAATTACCTGCTCGTCTTGATCCTCCATTATAGCTTCAGCAGTATCAATTTCCAGGTACCACCACTTCATGTTGCTCAAAACATTTTGTGGCATTGGCTTTATTGGCACTCTTTTCAAGCATTTGACTGGCTTGTAGATCATTCTAGCCCAAGGTCTTCCAGTATGAGGATCTATTCTTGATCCATCCTCGACCCTCTTGCCTGATCTCGGCTTAAGCCTCTCAAATTTGCCTGATCGCCCTTCTTTCCTTATGATTCTTTCAATAACGTTTGCGTAAGGATCATCTCCAATATTAATAAGCTCCTTCCAGGCTAACTCTTTAACTTCAATCTTGGGCAAAGAATTAAAAGCTTTCAGTGTCCGCCTCAAGTATTGAAGTCCATCTCTTCTTTTCAAAATGAACAGCTGCAGTTCTCTGTCAAAGAACCAGCTAATAATGCCTCCTGAGAAGTTCCCAGCACCTGGAACTCTCATCTTCTTCTTCATCTTCAAACTCTCTTTCTTTTCCTCTTTCTTGAACCAAAGATTGATCAAGTCAGTCCTAGATGGCTCCATCTCGGCCTCTTCAAGTTCATTATCCTCGACTGAGGCTACTTTGATATAGTCAATGTCAATCACATTATGATTTTGTCCTTCATATAGCTCCGTTACTGGTTGTGAATTGACAATAACTTCATTGACTTGATCGTCTTCATCCTCTATCACTTCGTCGTCAGATTTCCAGTCCGCGACATCATCTGGAATAAATTCCCCTTCCTCCAACTCTTCCATTTCATCTTCAAAATCAAACTCCATCAGCTCTTCTTCAATATCTTTCAGCGCATCGATCATGTCGCTGTCTAAATTCCTTGAAGAACTAGCCTCTCCTCTTTCACCTTCTGCTTGACTTGGCTCCCCCTGAGATTGAGCAGCCTGAGCAGTAGAAAAATCTACTGGCTCATCCTGTCTTTGAGAGCTGGGATCATTGCCTTGATTATCATCTTCATCATCGTCCCTCCGCCTCTGTACTTCTTGATCACGACACGACGTCTCCCCCTGAGCCTGAAGGTTTTTCATTAACTGCTCAATGAGGGACCTCATTGCTCGGATCTCGGATGACTGATCAGTGACAAAAGATTTAAGCTCAGTGTTTTCATCTCTTACACCTTCAATAATAATTCTCAACTCAGCATTCTCCTTATCCAGATTAGCGTTATGCTCTTGGAGTTCACCAACTGCTTTAGTGAGAGTTATAATTTGAACGTGCTGAAAATCTACTCGACTCTTCAGCTGCAGAAATCTTTGATTTTCATTGTATGCTTCTGGCATAGATGGAATGGACTGAAGGGGAGAAGGATTGAATGGTGGCGGAATGTAGGGTTCGTGTTGCTGAGGTGGCGGTGATGGTGAATCTGTGGTTGGTGCTTGGGTTTGGGCTGGAGAGGTTTCTGGTTGTGCTTCCGAGGTAGAAGACGACCCTTGCATAAATCTATGACGTTTTGCTCGTGGCCTCGTCACTAACGTAGCAATCTCTTCTTCTTCATAATCGGACTCCTCCAATTCCCTGGTCTCTCTCCTCCTCGAACCACCTTGATTGACAATCAATCTAGAACCATAAGTCTCAAAACAACTTCCAGTTTCGGTAGTCACCACCTCATGAACTTCATCTGATTCGGTTTCAGATTCCGAAGATGTCAATCCTGCCTCAGCCCCCTCTGGCTCATAGTCGTCAACATCACGAAATATATCATCATTATCTCCAGGCGGACTCAGCAGCTCATCCACCAATGCTGCTGCAACATCTTCATTTGCATGCGGACCCGAAGCCCATATTTCCTCCAATGTTTGGGCTATTTGCTCGGTTTCTGGATTGGCACTTGAAGGCCCTGCTTCCTGTACCTCTGGCTCTGGCTGACTCGTAGAAGGCCTAGACGCCTGAGACTGAGTTGTAATATCTCTTTGTCTTCGCCTTGGATCACGTGGACGAACACGAGTCTGATGCGGTTGCTGATGCTGTTGCTGTTGCTGTTGCTGTTGCTGTTGCTGTGAACTTCTATTTCACATGCCCAGTTGGCATTATCAGGTGCCACAAAGTTCCTGTCTAAGATAGCTCCAAACAACGGACGAGCAGTAGGAACAGCCAATCTTCCTCGGTGTGAGGAACAATCAGCAAATATGCGTTTTTCCATTACATTTACGCTCAAAGAATCATTCGATTGTGGCAGACTTGGCAAAAAGTGACGTATCAACATCATCACGAACCTCGGATACAACAGGAACCTTTCTCTCTCAGGAGCCGTGATTTGATGAATAAATTCTGAGAAAATCAGCTGCGAGAAACTAAACTTCTTATTGTACACCATCGCGATCATTGCTGATTGGATTTTTGATACAATGTAATCAAATCCAGCTTTCTTCGGTGCAAAACAGACCATGAAGACATGGACCAAGAAACGCCATTGCCCAATCAGGCCACTCTTCATATATGACGACTTTGTTACATCTAGACTGTAACCCATTCGTTGAAAAGCCGCTTGCCTAATATTTAGTGGAAAATCAATAGGCCCAGACTCCTCTTCCTCAGATCCTAGCTGCAACACTTGACGCAGCATATCGGCAGAGAATACCAACGGTTGCCCTGCGATCCTTGTTCTCAGCACTGTCGGGGTGACAGAGCAATCAACTTGTAAGTGATCATAGAACTGCCGCACATATGAGATTACAATCGGAATGTTCTGAAACAAAGCGTAGCTAATTCTGGATTCAGCTAAGAAGTCCAACACTTCACGAAAACCCTGCGCCTCAGGGATATGATTATCTGGATTAAGAACCATATTGTGCTTAGGGACGAAAGCACGAAGCGCCATATCTGCACAATACATAAAATTGTTAGATTATTATTAAAAATCAATAAACTTGTTTAAATTCAAATTTGTTTTATCTTGTATTTGATTAAATACAAAATCTAACACAATTAAATTTCACAAGTTTAATAAAATTTAAATTCAACAAAATAAATAAAGTACAGATTCGAAGGTAACAGATTCGAAGTGTCCATATACGAATGTAATGGACAGATTCGAAGAGTCCCTATTCGAGTCTAATGGACAGATTCGAATATCATGGTCATTTCGAATCTAATGATAGATTCGAGAAACCCATGAACAGATTCGAAAGCCATGAACAGATTCGAAGCCCCGACTTATGAATTTTCAACAAAAACCCAAGATTTTAACCATTTTGAACTTGGTAAATCACATACATTAGTTCAACTAGGTTCTAATCATTGATTTATGTCTTTAATTTGATCTTTTATAGGTCCAAACTTAGTTATTTAGCAAAAACCCAATTTTGACCCATAAAACTTCAAAAATCGACGATTTGTCCTTAAATTGTGTATAAAACTACCAAAATCTTGTACAATCCGGTTGATTATACCTAGATATGAGTGTAGAATCGAACACAGTAGCTTTAGAGTCGACAAAATGTCGTTTAGGAGCAATACGGTAGACTCGAGAAAATAGATTCGAAATCGCTGATATAGATTCGAGAGTATAGATTCGACAACAGTAAAGTAATAAATGACTTCACTATTGACCTATATATACTACCAACCTTCGAGTCTATGTGTAGATTCGAGTCTACAGACAGATTCGAAATACTTCACATTCGAGTCTGTCTTAGATTCGAAACTACCAACACTTAGAAAAATTTCGAAAATTTTGAAATAAGTTCAACTTTTCCAACTTTTTTTCTACGGTATTGTGTAACCAGATAAACTATGCCAACTCTTTTATCCTAAGCAACAGATATTTCATGCAATGTTTATTTTATCCAACTTTGAATGCACCCTCAGTAACTTTTGACCTTTTACCTAAGTAAAAATTAAACTAAAATAAAATAAAAGAAAATAAACTAAGGTAAAAATAAAATAAAATAAAATAAAGTAAAACAAAACTTTGACCAAAAAATTAATCTAGACTTAAGAAAAATTTACAATCTAAGCTAAATACTTAACAACATATTTTTGATGAGTATAGTCTAAGAAAGGTTCAATCAGATAGCGATGTCCGATACTAACTTTCAGTACTTAAACTTTCACACTTAGGAATTTTTTGAATTCCTTTGATTGTTTGTTGTGACATACCCATTTAGCCAATTGTTGGTATTTTACCCTGTTAAACATTCTACATTTCGGAATATCCCTTGGCCCTTTTTATTTATCAGGAAATTATCTTACGTGACTCAGACATAGACATACTTTTATGATCAAGGCACACAGACAAAAATTCTAACTTGTTGGTATTTGCAAACTTTCTTTAAAAGACAAACATCGGACACAGGTCTGTATTCTCATACAACAAAGTGTCTTAGTTCGACTTAAGGTTTAACTTTAAAGTTAGCAGATAGCGGTGACAGGTCTGTACTGACGTACAACAAAGCGACATGTCTGCTAACCCGAATCTAAACAGAGACAACAGGTCTGTACTTACGTACAACAGAGTTGCATGTTTTCGGCTCTCAGTTTTTCATGATATTTCTATTCTTTCCATTTTCAGACGTATTTGATGTTGCTATACATCCCCAGAAAGTTTGCATACCTCATTTAGACTCAATGTTTGTATGTCTTGTACATAAAAATTAAGACCGATTGGTCATACATCTAAGCTAGTGACACGCTTGACTTTTTCTAGAATATTTTATTAGCCTTGAGATTCCCTATATGTATTATGCCTACCAACACATCAAGCTAAATAAAGTATAACACTTAGAATTTAGTTGCATTATGTGTGAAAGTCTAAACACTTAGAGTCTGTAACGACGGTGCTAATGTTCGTCACTTTGAACCTATGTATCTAAGACTTAACTCCTTTTCTGATATTCTCCTTTTTTGTATTTTTGTAATTTTCTCCTTTTTTTTTTTCTTTTGTTTTTCATAGCAAAACACATTAAACTAAGCTAATCTACTAACTTACTAAAAATAGAAACTTTCCTAAATTAGAAACTTTCTTAAATTAGCAGACTACTGAAAAAGAAAGAAATATAACAACTATAAAAGGAAATAAAATACTACTAAGGTCAATTTACTCTGG